>JAPMOQ010063627.1:892677-918353 GCA_026543055.1 Argiope trifasciata
TTTTTGGAAAAATGGTAATTTTCTTTTTGGAAAAATTGTAATTTTCTTTTTTGGAAAAATTGTTATTTTCTTTTTTGGAAAAATTGTAATTTTCTTTTTTGGAAAAATTGTTATTTTCTTTTTGGAAAAATTGTTATTTTCTTTTTGGAAAAATTGTTATTTTCTTTTTTGGAAAAATGGTAATTTTCTTTTTGGAAAAATTGTTATTTTCTTTTTGGAAAAATGGTAATTTTATTGTTTCGAAAAATTGTAATTTTCCTGGAGCAATTAATAGCAAAAGCAAAATCGCACATTAAATAAAAATGCAAATGGTTTTTTTTTCTAAAAGGTCAGGGCCCCGAGTGGTTTCTTGCACCTGGCCCCTTCATAGAGGAGGTCAAAATTCTGTTTTTATAAACCTGAAGTAAAAGTTTGTTTTAAAGTGATTAAAACTATTATTCATCGTATAGAGAATAATCAGAAGTGACCTATGATGTAGTTTGAAAGTTGAAAAGAGTTGATACCATAAATATAATTTCCTTTATCTGACCATAGCTCAAAATTATGTGGTCCATATCAAATATTCTTTATGCAGAATAAAAACTAATTTAATTTTATTTAGAAATTTATTTCAAACTTTACTGTATCTTTGACAGAAAAAAGGAAAAAAAAAAAAAAAAATTCGGAAATAAATAATTGTTACCAACTTGGATAGATTTTCTTAGTAAATTCTGAATAAAAACAACATTTAAAGCAAATGACGAACTGTGCCTCAAAATAATTCTCATGAAACTTTAAAACAAAATATTAACTTAACAAAACTGAACCTAATCAGATGATTTTTTTCACTTCTCAAACAATATATTACAGGAAAATATTTTTTACAAATAAAATCTTATATTAAGCAATCGTGATGAACAAAAATGCAATCAACCTCCAATATTTAATTAACATCCAATGAGTCAAGACAGCATTCAAAGTTAATCTAATCAGAGTTCGTTTCAAAATAACTATACAATAATTTTAAAGCAAACATTTAAACATTTAGACTATGGAAACAGAATTAATACGACTTCATTACTCAACTAAAAAGTTCTCAGGCAAACATCTTTTAGAAAGAAAGTACTTCCAAATTCTATGATAAGAGTTAGAAGTATAGAGAATTTCCATCTTCATGTCGTAATTCGATTATTAAATATGAGTCATAGTAAATCCAAAAATTAAGAAGTAGACTGTTTTGTTGCCTTAAAAATTTTCAAAACATTTAAAAGCATATTAAAAATACATTAAAATATTTTAAAAGGAAGTAGAGCTGAAGGAATGCTTTTTCTTATTGAAATTGATAATAGACAAAACAACAATCATTAATTTCTGATTTAAATGGATTTTTGGTAAGTACTGATAATACTATTATTCCATTTGTTAATTATTATTTTAAATGCACTGAAAGCGTTTCTATGGATTTTTCATTAAGGACTAAGACATCTAAAATGTATTTGATGGATTTTGGGATCATTAACTGTTATTTAGTAACTTGAATACATACTTTATTCCCCGACCAAGTATCCCAAATAATAAGTTTTCCATCTAGAGAACCCGATACCAGATGCCTGCAATACAAAAAAATTATTAAGAAATTCATAGGATAAATTGACAATAAACTGGAGAGAAAGTTTGTATGTTTTATTACAAAAAACATGTAAAAATAATTCAGAAATATTTTTTTTAAATGAAAAATTCATTGTTTTCAATTGTATTAGATATCTTTTGAAACTGAAGGCAATAAATTTGTCTTTATCTCTCTTCTCTTTTAGATAATAGATGGCGATGCCTAACTAGGTAGACAAACCATACTAGAATGGGATTATAATCACAATTCTGTTCAGTTAAGGTTCTCTCGTGAATATTTTGCCTTGTATTTCGTATTTTCTTGTGTGAAATGTGATCATTAAAGAAGTGTCCCTTAAAACATACGTCCTTTTACTTCTAATGCACGGATCACAATGATATTCATTCCACCATAAGTTGTAATTGCCTTTCAAGGCTCATGAAATTAAAAAATAAATAGTATTGTTTAAAAAATAAAATGCCTTAACAATTGAAATTCTTCAGAGACGACTCTAGTTATTTATATATTTAAAAAAAGTGGTCGTATCATTGAGTAACGAGTTAAATTTGGACTCCTAAAATCTATAACAACAATCCTATAGGAGCAGAATTCAATTACATAAAATCAATTATTTGTATTTAAAAGAATTTTTTTTTTTCAAAATATGAATAATTTCAAACAATTTATAAAATATATTTTAGAATAATCGTGAAAGCAATTTATCTTGCCATAATCGTCTTATTTTTAAAAAAAATATTTATTAACTTTCCAGAGTTTCAAAAAAATTTTAATACCATTCATGGAAAATATCTGCTTACTGTTCTATGATCCATTAATATCTAACGTCCTATTCATTGAACAATTACTTTTTTTGTTTTACAGTCTAAGACATTAATTACATTCCCATACCTCTAGAGAATTTTAAACCGGCATACACCATCTGTTAGCTATACAGCGTTTTTTTTTTTTGCCCCTGATTTACTTTTTAAATAATGTATGGGATTCCCAAAGCAATTTTCATTTTTAAATATTTTACTATATTTTAAAAACTTTTTAATATATAGCTATAAAAATGTTAAAAAAATAATTTTTCCCAAGTTTTTTTTATAACTTTTCTAAAAGTAAAAAGTAAGATAAAACAAAAGCAAATCTTTTTTAGAATTAATTTTAATTCTCAAACATCTTAATCTTAATATTTTCAATAATTTTTTAAAAAAAACATAAGAGATTTTGTGCTTTGAATCGGATGCTTATGAATGATTTAAAGTTAAATACATCAATAGGAATTTCTGAAAACAATTACAATTTTTTTACTGTAATTTTCTCTAATACTAAGCATAAAAAACGAATGCAGTGAAATCCTTAAAAAATTGATTTTGAATATTTCATAATTTTATGCTTTAAATCTCATGAATGCAAACATTTAGTATTATGTCTATGAACAATAATTCGGAATGGTTAATAGTTTAACCAGTTCTTTCTTAACTATTCATGATAATGCTAATTCAATGTTCACCCTAAGTTATTTTAATCTTACCTGTTATCACCGCAGTAATGCACTGCTGTTACTTTGGAGAGGTGTCCCTTTAGGATCTTCTTTGTTCGTAGTGGAATTTTGGGTATATCTGACATGTCTCCACAAACATCTTCTATAGTTTTGTCTGCAGCTCCTACTTGGGCTTTCTGAAACAAGAATCTACAATCGGTTAGAGTTATTTACACATTAAAAAAATGCAAAAGTAGTTTTGGATTTTGGCAACGCGAGCTCCTTATTAATATTATCGAGAATTTCGTCTTTATTCTAAATATTTTCGTTAAATAAACATCAAATGTAATTTAATTGCTGATATAACTCAGCCTTTGAAGCCTTGCTTACCTTGTGACTAGAAACATAAATTATTATGTAATGCATTCTTTTTAAAATTTATTATCTTTCATAACACGAAAATAGAATTACTTGGGATATAATAAATGTAACGAAACATTCAAATTTTAATTTTTTGTATATATCCCGCATGAAACATTCAAAATTTAATTATTTGTATTATACTAACGATATTTGCAAATATTTTTATTAGATGTAAACCCGATTTTGAGGTTGTAAAAAAGTATCGAAATTATTTTCTCTTTCCTTTAAGGATGAATATCTCAAAGTTTATATCTCCTAGCCGCTTTTCATCGAACCTGTCCTTGCTTGAAATGCTTGCAATATTATAAAGGTGAGAAGCATACAATTTAATAATTATGAATTTGAGGATTTTAATGCAACGTGAAAAGAAAAATCATTTTGATTTCAATAAAAAAGAGTAACTGACGAGAAAACATTAAAGACGAATGGAATTTAAAAGCAAGGTAAAAATATATTAGAAAAATGTATAATTCAAAAAACAAACAAACTCAGTTTTTCTTCTGGGAATCAAAAAAAGTAAACATCTCAAAGAATTATATTTTCAGTTCAAATATATTACTAGTGATGTTCAAACACTAAAAATCTGATTTATGTGGGATTATGAGGAATATATATATATTTATAATCACGATTAGTAAGCATCAGTTCTCCTGAATTAAAAATAGTGCCAAGCTTTTTGATGGTTGTCTGTTGACATAAAGAAATCCTCAGAATAAACGGAAATATTTTTTAAAAAATTTAATATAAAGTGTAATAATAGTCATTACTTGATACATGGAAGTACAAAACAATAACAACATGGAACTAAACCAAGAATATTTTTAGCGAACAATATAAAATTCCAAACGATTGTTTTTGAATGGGCTGAGCTGAATTGTGAACTGAAAAGTTGCCATTTAGGAAAGAGGAACTTCTTTTTTAAATTATAAATCGAAAAAAAAAAAAAATCCGACAGTAAATAAATGATACAATTTCATGAATTCAAACATTGGCATAAAATTTATCAGTGTTAGAATGAAGACGTTCTTTAATCCTTTTGTTCTTTAAATCCAGAAATACTCATAAGATAAAAAGTTATTTGATATTGATTTATCAGATGGCTTTTTGAATAAACGTATTAAATAATTGATTTTTTTTTTGTGTGTAGATTTTTATTTGCTCTGAACCGCTTATCTCAATTTGGATTTATTGCTAATCATAGGATTTATTCCATTGCTTTGGATTTATTCCATTCATTTCATAAGCTCAGGCCCAGTAATGAATTATTTATTTATACAATTACTCTTCCGATATTTTGGAAATACTGAAAATATTTCGCACTTACTGCAAACTGTTAAAAAGTAATTTCAGTAAATCATGAGTGCTTAATTTTTATCATAAACCTGTTGATGTATGAGCAATCAGTTGAAAATTCCGAAAATACATAACAATTGGCAAATGCATTTATTTTTTTTCAAAGCTGACGATCTTTTATACAACAAATATTCAACCATATTAGTGTCCTTCAATAACACTCAATAAGGGTAAGGGGAATGTGTAAGAAAACAGTTATTATAATTTTTATCAAATTTTTAACTTAAACAGCTTTGTAGTGATTTAATTTAGCTTCATTTTTTGTTTTAGCCGTTTTGTAAAAATATATATGTATTAATTGTTTTCTTATTTATAATAGTGGCCAGAATTGTGAAAACGTTTGGGAAAAAATGCATTTTCGAGATTTGATTCGTCGTAATAGCAATAGTAGCGTCAGTTATACCAAAAGTTATACATTAAAGTTAATTTAAACAAGAATGTACTCCAATCATCTTTATTTTTTAAGTTATATTTAAATAATCAGAATAAAGAAGCAGATCTAGCATGAATATTTCACTTTTCATTAAAAGAACGATGCCAAATTTTTGTTATTACACGAAAAAAAGGTCTAAATTATAACGAAATTAGCAAGAAAATTGATGGAAACTCAACCAATACGGTGTTTCAAAATTTTTGGAGGAAAATAAGGAAGTTCCAACACTGCAAAACGGAACTGATAAAGGCAGGAAAAATTTCGCAACACTAACTGATGACAGAATAATTGAATGATAATGTCTACATTAAAGAAGAAAACCATACGGAAGTAGGCAAAGTGAAATTAAACGATGTAACGTGGAGAGAGAGAACAATGCAACCCAGATTGCAGGAATCTGCTCTAAATATAAGAATTCTACTAAAAAAGTAATTTTTTAATTTTAAATAATGGTCGAAAAGATTCAACTAGGCAAAATTAAACCATGTTAGTTTAACAACAAAATAATGAGTCTGAGTGGTTTAAAATAATGAGGTCAAAACTTTACTATCTGGCATCAATGGCAAAAATATGTAACTAGAAAAATAGTAGATTTTCATTCTGATTGCATAACATCTAATGTTAAGCACGCAATTAGAGTCATGCTCTGAGAATATGTAATAGCAACACGTGATGGCAAAATTTATGGGATTAAAGGTAATATAAACATTCAAAAATATATAAATGATATATTTGTTTCAAAATTACTGCCTTCTTCATACGATCATTTTCCAAATAATGATGAAATTACATTTCAACAAGATTTAGCTCCATGTGAAGTTGTACTATTTATACAATGAAATGATAATGAAATATGATTGTTTCAAGGCAATCATATTTCATTACTGGAATGGTCTAAAAGTAGCACAAACTTTAACTTAATAGAAACTGTATGAAACAAGCTAAAAAATTTATTACACTGTTGTTCTGTTTGTAACTATTTACAAACCCGCTGACAGGAAGTCAGCGATTTTGAGCCGAAATGAGCGCCCCTTGTTTTACAGTAGCGCCAACTAGGGCCAAGAGTACAACTTAGCTATTTCATGCTTCGCATTCGCTTACACAACCCCTTTTTACAGGGGGGCACATTCACACTACTGACAGATAGAACACAGTATAACAATCATGCCCGAACCGAGACTCGAACCCGGGAAGCCTAGATCACGAGGAGGACATGCTACTTCTAGATCAGGACGCCGGCAAATTTGTTACACTGAATCAACCTTTCAATAAGACCAAATTAATAAAGATATAACCTAATGAGAGTATCACATAATTACAGCTGAGGAGTTAAAACCGTTGTAGAGCTAGCTCCATGGAACAGAGTTACAAAGCATAATTGATGGTGAAATTACCCAATTAAGTATCCACTACCATAAGTGAGAATTTTTGCGATTATAATAATTTTTATGTTTTCTTTTCAGATTTTGTGACTTCTATTCCATTGCAAATATATTTATTATTTTATTTATTTTTCGATTCAACAACCTATAAAATGGTACCTAAAGTTATGATATTTCATCTAATAAAATCGGTGTTTTGAGCATCTAATCTCAAAAATAAGCTTTTTCCAAAATGTGTCTGCATTTTTATCATTATTGTATATCATGGGGAAAAAAACTAAGGTAACAAAATTCTGGAAAAATTAACCATGATTATTAGTTTATAATTACTTTATTTAATCAAATAATTTCAATAGTAAATTAAAAATAATAATTCTACAGAACCTGTTAGAATTCGCATTTTTATACATTTATTTAGTTGGCATTTAAACTAATAACATTTTCAGTCGACCAACCTAACTAATGGTCCTTGACAGCTACTTAGTCGGAATCCAAGTTGCGGAAATTTGATAAATATAATAATGACACTCATAAATATTGATAAACCTTTCTGCAATCCTTAGATGGCGCCACAAATACACGAAAGATGACTTGATGGAGAAATTTTATGTTGATGTTATTTACGATATGCTTTTTGAGTATTTTTTAATGGAATAAAAAAAGTAACTTCATTTTATTTCTGTTTTTTCACGTGCTGAGTAATTATTAAAATATAAAAATTTCAGATTATTGCTAATGAAGGGAAGTTATTAAATTATGATAAAATATTTAACTTCTAAGAATAAATAAAAAGAACAGGCGATAAATAAAAAGAACCACACTATAAAAACTTTTACTAAAAAAAAAGAAACGTATCACAAATTAAGATGGATTGTTTTTAGTCGAACTTGTAAGTCTAAAATATTAATTTATCTTTCAGACTTAAGACCCAGGGATAAAATAAAAAGAGTGCCAAAGAAATTAATTATTTTTATTTATCTTGTTTTGCTCAGAATAATCTAACAGCTCCTCAGTATGAGCTATTTTATTGAAAAAAATGTTGTTTTTAAATATTTTTTTAATGAATAAAGTATTGAAATCTGTACATATAAAACAAAGTCGTAAATCATGGTAGTTACACCATTCGTAACTCAAGAAAGGTTGTACCAACTTTAATGATATTTGTTTTTTGGATTCGTCTCAGTCTCGAAAAGCAGAATAACCATTAAAATATCGCAAAAGCTCATGGGAAAAAATTAATCTTGATCTTAGGGTATTTTTTAGGAGTTAAACCAATAGAACTGATTGTAAAATGGGCTTTCCAGTTATTGAACTAACAGTACAACATTACAGATTTGTAAATGTCGATGGCACTGTGTGAGGAATCCTTTTTTTTTTTTTCAAAGTTGATGATTTAATTTTCATGTCATGTCTTATTTATTGGTTTTAGAGATGCTCTTATCAATATTGGAAGATGATAAAGTATGTCATGAAAGGCAGCAATCTGGCGGTTTTGGGCAATTATAAAGTTGGTAGATATGAGAACTTCAATGAGGTAATTTGGCATATACAGTCGATTCCACATGGGGACGCGATCATTTTGGTCCTAATAACCGGCTGGTCCGATTACACCAACATGTCCTATGCTACAAGACGAGACGTGCTGTACGTAACATATTAAAATGTCTTTATGACCTTTACTGTGCGGCGCACGCGTATGGCGAACATACAAACAAGAACTACTGTTGCTTATGAACTTTATTCATTGAAAAATAAATTTATAAACTAATTCTTCGAAACGATCTACGCGATACTCAGCATGCGAAGCACAATAAAAAAAAAGTTCTTATCAAATTCCAGTCAACGTTTGAAGAACTTATCCAGTGTGATCTGACGCGTTCTTTTGACGGACTGCACTTGAACAAAATCACTACAAACATCTAACGCAGCAATGGGACTGCCTTCATTTCCCTTCTGCATGAAATAGCGACGCAATTTTCATTGCATTTCCTGGCATCCTGTGTTGTCACTTACACCAACTCATTAGGGGCGTCATCATCACTTTCCTGGTCTTCCGATGCTGTAGTGTGTTTTGCTGTAATTCGAGCCACAATTTCAGCGTCGTAATCTTCATTTTCATCGTAGCACTGAAGCTCGTTGTCGATGGATAGAAATTCTTCGTAATTTTCGACCTGTTGAAGTTCCACATTTCCCTCACCATTTTCACTTTCAGTCAGCATATCCACATCCACCTCCAAGACCAAATGCTTAAAGCTACAGTGAGAAATACAGTTCTGAATTGTCTCACTGCTTATATTTCGACAGCTATCGGCCAAAAATGTAACTGCTTGTAAGATGTTGACCTTTGCACTGACTTCTTTGGCTGTTGATGATGATGATGTCAGCAAACTTTTTTCAATTGCTTTAATGACATAATTAACCAACCTTTCACGATAAAAGGTCTTCAACTTTTTTATGATGCCCATGTCCATTGGCTGTACAAAAGCTGTGGTTATGGGAGGTAGAAATTCCAGGTGGATGTTTTTTCCAGGCATTTTGGAAGGGGAGACAAGACACGCGCAGTTCACTGACTAAAGTGTTCCGAAGATACTGGTTTACGTGGGATTTCATTTCCCCGAAAAGCGGAGAAGCAGTGGTCCCTCACTGGTGGCTACCGAGCTGCCTATTCTAAGAAACAAAGGGCTTGCTCATCTTCCACTGGTTCTTTTCCCTTTCAGACTTCCTGCTGTACACAGGCGACTTGTGACTTCTTTTTCATCTTCCCTGCCACATTCTTTGGTCCGTTTAAACGGAATTTTGGTTCAAATAAGCGAATAATATTATGCTTATGTACATATGATTTGTTTCGGTTCTTTAAGATTCGGTCCGAATAAGCGGCTGGTCCGATTATCCGGGGGTCCAATTAACCGGATTCGACTGTATTCTCATTCCCAATTCACAAATGTCATCCTACTGTTGTACATTTGACGGTGCATCTGCAGAATAGACAACGAGTTTATTATATCGCGTCGAATGTTTCTCAACGAATTTACGCACCTCTAGTGATAACATTGACGAGTTTCTTCGCGGGTTGCCAAAACAATCCGCTTTGCCCGAACGGATGTCACGTTATTTCACACGCGATTCATTGAAGAAATTTCAAGGCGACGCAGTTCCTGGTCATCTGAATGTGTGTTCGACTGATGCTCTTGGCCGTATTTATACAGTTCATCCGAAGAATTATGAATGCTTCTATTTGCGGTTGTTATTGGTGAATGTTCAAGGGCGATCATCATTGGAATCACTACAAATTGCTTATAGTACAGTGTGCCCAACATTTCGAATTGCATGCCAAGAGCTGAATTTGCTTGCAAACGATAATCATTGGGACACGATAAGGGCTAAAGCAACTATTTCTGCATCTCCAAGTCAGATACGCGCATTATTTATTATATTTACTATCACCCTTTCGACATGCTTCCCATCCAAACCACGTGACCTGTGGAACAAATGCAAGGATAACATGTAAGAAGACATTTTACATCGAATTAATCGAGTTCAAGAAATCTCGGTAGTGAGGGAATTGAGGAGATGCATTATCAGGGTTTGCTGTTGATTGAAGACTTGTGTTACCTCATGTGTGGTAGTTTATTAATGAAATTAGGAATGCCAGCTCCAAATCGTGGAATGAACGACGCGTTTAATTGAGAATTGGGAAATGAACCTGAATATAATCGACATGAATCAGATCAATCAGTACAAATGAATGTATTCCTGCTGAGCCCCCAACATAAGGAAGTGTATGATACATTAATGCTGGCAATTGATTATGGAAATGGTTTTTTTTTGAATTCCCCTTATGGAACTGAGAAGACATTCCTCATATCATTGCTTTTAGCCATTGTTCATTCTAAATCAGACATTGCGATAGCAGTTGCTTCTTCTGGCATAGCGGTCACATTGTTGGAAGGATGTCGTATGGATAATTAATTGAAGTTGCCGTTAAACTTACAAAATTCTGAACAAGTGACATGTAACATTTCGAAACAGCTCGCAATGTCCAAAATTTTATATGGGACTTTTTATATGCCCAAATTTTATAATCTAAAAGTATCATAAGGGATGAATGCACGATATCGCACAAACGCGTATTGGAAGCACTTGGCTGGATATTGAAATATTTGTTCAATGACTCGAGATGCTTTGGAGTCTCAATGATTTTACTGTCTGATGATTTCCGTCAAATATTGCCAGTCTTTTCACGATCGACTGCTGTCGATGAAATAAATGCTTACCTCTAATCATCAAATCTGTGACTCTATGTGAAGAAACTTCAACTGGCAACAAACATGAGACTTGCATTGCTAAACGATCCATCTGCTGAAGATTTCTCCAAACAATTATTGACTATTGGTAATGGATGTGTTTCTGTCGACAAATCGAGCAGATTAATTTCATTGCCTTGGAAGTTTTGCAATTTCGTTTCATTGAAAGGTGAGCTTATCAACAAAGTATTCTCAAACGTTATTGATAACCACGAAAATTCCAAATTGTTGAGAGAGCGAGCAATTTTGGCAGCTAAGAAAAAAGATGTGGATGACTTAAAATTCATAATTCAGAACCAAATCGTCAGTATTCTGTATTCATTCAAATTTATTGACTGCGGAACAAACGAAGACGAAGTCATCAACTATTCATCTAAATTTTTAAACTCCTTGGATGTGCCTGGCTTACTACCGCATAATTTACAGCTGAAGGTTGGATCGGTGGTCATTATGCTTCGAAACCTAAACCCACGGAAACTAAGCAATGGAACTCTTTTGGCGATAAAAAAAAAACAAACAAAAAAAAAAAACCTGATGATCAATGTGATTCATGAGACGATACTCGAAGGAAAATTCAAAGATGAGGAAGTTCTCATTCCGAGGATGGCCATGATCCCAAGCGATATGCCCTTTGAGTTTAAACGAATTCAATTTCCAATTCGTGTTGTATTTGCGATGACGATTAACCAATCGTTGAGTGTTTGTGATGTGAATCTAGAAAACCCATGTTTTTCTCATGGTCAATCATATGTGGCATGTTCACGTGCTGATAAACCATCCGCTTTATTTGTTCTTGCGCCTTATTACAAAAGAAAAACTGTTGCATATCACAAGATGCTTGATTCAAGAGAATAAACCCAAGTGTATATGTAGATTGAATAAAGGAAATGTCTTTCTGACAAGCCATTGTAATTCTAATTTTTGTACTTTTACTGAATTTTTTCCCCCTTATATTATTATAAAGAGTCAAATATGATTAAAATCAGAATAGCTGTTCTTGAGTTATAGTGTAAACTGCCCATTGATTGTTCGGCGGTACGAAGTTCGCCGGGTCAGCTAGTACTTTATAAAAATACACGTAGTTATGGAATAGGGAATCAATTACCTTAAATGACTTTTGGGTTCTCCATTGCGAGCTGTTTTTGAGTTAAAGTGTAATGTTGGACAACAATCTCCTTAAAATGGTAATTAATTTCGAAAAAATACCCAACTAAAGTTTTGTTTTAAATAACTTGCGAAAATAATTGTACCTAAAAATATGTATTTTAAAAAAAGATGTATTATTACATAACTTGAGCCATACATCTGATTTGGAAATGATTTTTTAGTGCTTATAATTATATTACCTTAATTTTATCTATTATACCATCTAGTTCTTCTTTCAACTGATTTTCATCCTTGTCCTGTAAGAGAAAAATAATAATATTAATTTAATATTTTATTTTAAAGGAATCAAACAGTAAAAGCTTTTGCATTATACTCAATGACAATTTAGTTAATAACATTGCGAAAAATGCACGGTGTTAACACCATAACAACGGTGTTAATACATATAATTAAGTTATTCTTATTACGGTTCTAAAGTGAATGTATGCTAAAAGAAAAGTTAGTATCAAACATCATTAATCAATATTCTGTGTAATAAAACATGTACATAATATAATGTCCACACAAATTCCGGCCCTCTCTTCTAGCTGATTCCCGAAGAGCTAGAGATATGGAAGATTCATATTGGAAAAATGTTCTAAATGGAGTAAGGGATTATATTTTATGCTGCTTTTGAAAAAATATACTCTTGAAAAAACTTATGATGTTTAAATTTTTACCCAATTCCCAGGTCCTATCAATTATAGTTGGAAAAATATTCTCGACACTTAACGTTTTAAACAATTTTTTTTCTTCTGCAATTAAAACTAACATATTACAGAGGTCTGAATATTGCTATTTTGCGTCATTTTAATGGCGACCCGATGGATGATCTACCAATCAGTACATGAAAATTCCTTCATGAACTAAACTAAAAATGACTATAAACAATGAATAAGAATAATGAGATTCAAAGCTTTTTTATACTTCATGAGTTATATATGAATGTATAATTTCCTTCCCATTCCATTCCCACCTCATCCCATTCCGGAAGATATTATAATAACTATTAAAATATCTTGATGGTTATAGAAGTCCTTCACACACAGAAATATAATTTTAATGCATTAGTTTACTAGTTCGTTGAGTTTAAATCTGAGGGATGGAGTCAATTTTTTTTTCCAAAGCAAGAAATTGAAACTTGGGAATTATTGGGCCGCGGTGGCCTGGTGGTAAAGTCTCGGCTTCGGAACCGGAGGGTTTCAGGTTCGAGACTCAATTCCGCCGAAGATCCGTCGTGTGAGGGGGTCTCTTGCACGTTAATTCTGTCAGGCTAAAGTCCTCCCGCTGGTGTGGTGTGGAGAGGGGGGTGTCACTTCAGGTGTCGTCCTCGTCATCTGACCGTGGTTCAAAATTACGAGGTCCGTCCCAAAATAGCCCTCGTGTTGCTTTAAACGGGACGTTAATATAACTAAAACTAAACTAAACTTGGGAATTATTTTTTGTGGAACAGAAATAAAATAAAGTTAGTTCACCTGACGTCAAAGTCATATGGTAAAAGAAATTGTTTAGCTTTCTAACATCTAACTTCTATTAATTTGTGCTATATTGAGACTTCATGATCTTTATTTCTCTTAGAAGACGCGTCATAAATCCCAAAATTTAATTTTCTTAAATTCATTAATCCTTAATTGTTTCCTTTCTTACTTTATCATATCAAAATATTTATTATATGAAAAATATTCCTTTCTTGTTCTAGCAATGTCTATACTTTTATATGTTCTGCTATCAAACTTTCCCAACTCAATTCAACATGAATGATATCATTTTGATATTTTTGTTAAATATCAACTCTATCATAAAATGCTTCTCCATTAATCTTTCGTGCAATATTTTTTTTAGATAAATTTCATGAACTTGCAAATAAAAAAATTCTTAAAGAAGAGGAGAATTTCTAATTTAAAAGAATGAGAATACAACAAACATGACAACATAAGAAAACATGAGAATAAAACATTAAAACACGAGAATACAACATTTATCGTGAATATTTAAACATGAGAATACAACAATGTACCTTGTAGCATTATAATGTTTTCCTATTTTATATTTATCACTTATTTTTACGCTAAAATTCTAGTTTCAGTTATGTTACAACAACGATAACACACGCACAAAAGAATTTAATATCATCACAATGCTCGTAAGAATAAATCCAAAAAATAAAATAATGAAAAGTATTATTAAAAATGTACATACATTTATTTAGATTAGAGAAAAAACGTGCGGAAATGAAACTGATATCTCAAAAAAGCTTAATTTTCTTGTCGTATATACTAAGTATCCAAAGCGAAAGCCCATAATCATAGAAAAAAATAGAATGGAGGTTTTGGGAAAATCTCCTAAGAAAGTGTGAAATGAGGGATTTTTCAGAATAACTTGAATGAACAATTACTGAAAAACTCTTTAAGCAAATTAGATAAAATTTGGTATTCGGTTTTAAATCAAATTTGTATATTTCTCATGTATTTTGAACGAAATCTATTCGGGGAAAATTTGACTGCCGGTTCTTAACACGGTTATTACAAAAATATTGGAGATAAATGGATAAGATTTGGTATACAGATTTCACATCTGCAGACATACATAATAGTTGCTGTTGTCCCATATGCCACTCTTTACACAGTATTATCATCAAAGCATTAACATGTCAAAATCGACTTTTATTTTATAACTTGAGATTATTGAAATGTTCAAGCAATCACTAATGATTAGTAGAAAAAAATATCGCAGCAACTTAAAGAAGCAATCAAAAACGTTTTGTAAAAATCGGTTACCTGCAAAACTAAAAATTGCTGTCACCACAAACAATAATTTTTAATTTATTAGATTCCACCTTAAACATAAGGACGATATAAACGCTACATTAACGTTCCTTTTGAACATTACCGCTATAAATTTAAATTTATTTTCTTTCATATCTTAATTGTTAAGCATTTTGTTGAATGGAAACGGAATCAAAAGTATTTATATTAGCAGAGATGACCTCCATGAATATTTATATGGGGTGTCACTATTTTCCATTTTTGACTTTTGTATGAAAGAAGGCCTCTAAACATGTTCATCATATTTGTTGAAAGTTTCGTTTCATAAATTAAAAAAACAGTGTGAATTTCAAAATGAGTATTAACATACTAGGAGTTTCTAAAAAGCATAATAATAGTTCTCTTTAAATATTTCTTTAAAATAATTTAAACTGTTTGCGTTTTTAAAAAGGCATTGAACTTGTGAGATAGTGAATGAAATGACCTTGCATTTACGCAATAATGAAATTAAGGGTCGAGTTCGCTGCAATCAAAACACAGAGAAGAAAATTACACAGCAATAGAGTTAAAGTAACCTGTCGACCCCGTAACCTGTTCCAACTTCAACAATTGATGGCTATAAGACATCTTTTTATTAGCTTTCCTTGAACACTTTTTTGAAGTGTTTACTTGAGAAATGGGCTGGAATTTTGGAGAATGGTAGATGGCGAAAATGTGGGCTTAATACTTTTGTTGCAAGCTTCGACTTTTGAAGGTTTTTGTGCCAAGAATGCACCTTAGATTTTGTGTTATTAAAGAGATCATACTTTATTTCCAGATGTCCCAGATCTATGGAATATTTCTGGTTTTTTAACAGTTTTTCGTAATTTCAAATAAATCTCGAATTTGCTGAAGTTTTGAACAAAATAATGGAATTTGTCCCATTTTGTATATGCGACTGATTCGTTTTAAAAAATTAATATACCATATTAATTGATTTGGTTTTTCGATTTATCGTTTACAACTTTTATTTCACAAATAGCAATTATACATGTATAACCAACATTATTAGTACTTTATCTAATCAGAAAAAAAATATTTTTCTTATGTTTTAGTATATTTCTTCTTTTTTGTAATTTTTAATAATTTTCTTCATAATTTTTAATTAATTTTCATTTTTCAACACATTTTTCTTTTCTTTTCTTAAAAAGATTTTTTTCCTTGCACATCCTTGTTGAGATTTCAATCTTATGTTCTAGAACATTCCAGATTAACCTAAAAAATTCTAGTCGTTTTAATTAAAATGAATGCTGAAATAATTTTCTGTGGTTAATTAACTTGGCTCCATGATTATTTAATAATGTTTTTTAAAAAAAGAATTGCACTCTCAAGGGTTCGGCTGTAAATGGAAGAGGGGAAAAAGCGAACGAGAAAGAAATATGAGTTATTGGAAAAAAGAAAACAAGAAATATTAACTCGCCTCATTTAATTCATAATTTTTTTCTCCAGACAGAATACAGAATATTGAAATAGAATTGAAAAAACATAGTTTAAAAATTGAATTTGCTTTTAGTAATATTTTATATAAAGTAATTTAGATTTTAAATCTATTCTGTGTCTGCAGATATATTCAGTTGTTAAACCCGAAGATTTACAAATATATGCATAGGATGACAATAAAATAATTTTTACTGTATGGAGGCTTCTGTAATAAAATGTGTGAATAAACTGAAAACATATTTGATAGATAGATTGCAAAAAGCTTAAAAAACTGCACAAACAATTTAGATGAATGAGAGTTTGACGTTTTCTAGATAGAAATAGGTCGATAATCCAATGAATATATGGAAAATAATTGCACAAAATTTCTTTATAGCTCGAGTTAAATAAAAGGCACAAACAGAAATGAATGATAAGTAGTATGGAACTTGCAGAAAATGTTCTTTTGTTTTTAAAGATATTAAAGTCCTAGATCCACCTGCAATATTTTCAATGTGCTGTTCTCTGTATACAAAAAAAATGTTAGTGTTTTTGAGACTTTTTATTTATTTATTTTCATTATTTTGAAAATTCACATTCTTATGTATTTCACAGGATGCGCATGAAATTTGATTTTTATTTTGTTATTTAGTTTTAGTAAAAGATGTCTTTAAGCAAGAAAAATTATTTCATGGCCCTCATATACAATTATAAATTTAAGTCTTTCTTTTAATATACAGCTACTTAAGGCTCCCATAGGACGGAATTTCATCTACATAAGAGTTACACTAATTTCCATTAAATTTGTACATAGAAAAAAAGCTTATGGCAATTTTGTGCAAGCCATTTATATAATTTTGTAAATTGCTGAAATGATATTCAAAAGGTGTGGGAATTTCCAGACTAAACACTTAGTTTTTGTCATAGTTTCAATGATGTCAATTAATTTTCATTTAATTTGCACCTTTTAAGTCTATGTAGTTTATGTCAATGTGAAATTTAATTGCCCTTATCTCAATTTAAATTTAATTGCGTTTATCCCATTTCATGTTTCGTTTATCGAATTTACTTATCATTTATTTGCAATTTAATTATGGCTACAAATCGATTCAGTTCAAATAGAAGAATTGTGTGTAAAAATAAAATTTAACGTAGATGCGAGCTTCCAATCTGTTGCTGTCGCGTCCGTGTTTTTCACGGAAAGGGGGTGCAGTAGCTTCTGAGGGTAAAGACCCCTGAGCACCCAGAGGGCAGAAGTCCGACTTCTAGCTCACACACGACACAACCCTTTTTAGGGGGTGCTCGAATTCCTTCTTACATTCATTCATCCATCAGCAAGTCGGAATTTAAATCCAAATCAGATATCGACTCATCTCTGATTCAGTACCCCCAGAGGTATCGTTTTGTTATGGGAACTTGGAGGACTTTGCAGTCTCAACATATTTAACGTGCCCCAACGGCCATTAGCCAACACGGTGGTCTTTGGCCAAGACGAGGACAGAACCCGCGTCCTTTCGGTTACGAGACTGACGCTCTACCAACCAGGCTAAGCGGCCTTAGCTTCTAATCTCAAACAGCATTATGGTGTTACAGGATGGAAATGTCTATCTATGTATTATTTATAGTAGCAATAACGAGAGCGCACAAAAAAAGTATATTTAATATCGCCACAGCGAGCATGAATATAAATAAAAAAAAATTAAAAGTATTTTTGTAAAATGCTCTTGTAAAAAAGTTTCTAAAAATAAAAAAAAATATAAAAAAATTGAAAAGAAATAAAATTGATTTAAATAGAAAGTTTATTTTTTAAACTTCAAAAAAAGTTATAAATGGTTTTAAGAAAGTTATTAATTATTGATACACATTAATATGCACAAAAGAGATTGTAGGAATTTAAATTAAAAATCAAATTTATAGGTCGACAATAAAAATAATAACAATATATTACTCAGGAAAGAGTTATTTGTCAATTTTGACAGCTCAACGACTCTAAAATGTTTAGAACATTTTTTTTTTAAATCATGGGTATCATATGACTCAATTTTATATAGAGTAATCAGATGCTAATGTGTTTAATCAAATACATCGTAATTAGAAGACGACAATTAAAATTATTAATCATTTATATTTAATACCTGATGCCATACAATCTGAAGATAATACTTTGCAATTACTGATTTTAGAAACACACTTGGATCCTGTAATATAAATGGAGATGAAAAGGAAATGACACAATGAGTGTAAATGATTATTTTTGTGATTATGCATAAAAAAGTAAAATATTTCAAAATGGATATTCAAAACTTTAATTGAAGAAAATATTTTTATATGATAAAGTAATTTTAATATTTAATAGAACTATTATAAAGGGCTGTCACCTTAAATCGAATCGAATATTTTATGATGAAAATCTACTTTATTAATAAAACAATTTTCTGGAATAAAATGAGCTTAAAAGCAAAACACGAAATCTAATTGTAAAGCAAAATATGAAATATGAGATTTTTCAGAAAAAAGTAATGCTGTAGCCTTGAAAAATAGATATAACTTTTGACAGAATTATTTTATAGTATGAAGATTTTTTAAATCCATTTTTTAAATACTGAGCAGCTTTTGTTTCATTATTTAGACACTCGCAATGTTTCATTGGCATTTTGTCATTTTTACTTCAACGGTTAGCAAGCGAATAAAATTGTTCTTTTAAAATTTAAGCTTATTTTTACATGATTTCAATACATATTTTATTTACGTTTACTTATATCATATTTGTAAAAGTAAAATAAATAGAAAAATCGATTTTTCTTAATAGTTAAAGTTTAGAAGAAAAAAGTCTATGTTCA
Source organism: Argiope trifasciata (assembly GCA_026543055.1). Classification (NCBI taxonomy): domain Eukaryota; kingdom Metazoa; phylum Arthropoda; class Arachnida; order Araneae; family Araneidae; genus Argiope; species Argiope trifasciata. The sequence continues at coordinate 911,856 of JAPMOQ010063627.1, forward strand.
ACTGTTTAGTGCATTAATTAAAGTACATTAAAAATGTCATTTTTTTCATTTAATATCAGAATTGGATTTAATTTCCGGATACATGTCGCATCTAAAAATAAAAAATGGTCAAGAGTTCATCATTTCTTAGAAAGAAATTTTGATGAAGATGACTGGATGATTGTGATTTTGGATGTAATGTGGCGAAAGGGGGTTTTATCGATTTATACCTGATTTTCAGCTTGTGTGAGTAACTTTCCAAGAACCAAATTCGCTTTGGTAATGGTTGCAAGACTTGGATTCTCGTTTTCCTTAAAAAGAAAAGCAAAAGAAAACAAAATAAAACATAGCATAAATCCATCCAAAAGTAGGATTCCACATATATTGATTCACCTTGAAACAAATTTTTGTGTAGTTAAAGGTGCACTCTTTTCATGACGTCAGTTAGCTGATTTATTGATAGAAGTTTAGATGTAATGGTACAAAGTATGCGAATACAGCTAATATAAACATGCTGTAGCATTCAACAAAGAAATATCTCGTAAAATTCTAAAACTTTGCTTCAGAAGTACCACATTCGAAAGCCGTACTTTAAAAGTTTAAAATAGTAGAATTTGGTAGATGAAAATTTCAGGCCACTCATTGTCACTATCATTTCATGAATTTGGGAGACTACTTAATTTGGGCTTGAATATGGTTATTTTGCAGTGCATATCCAGATAATATTTTTAAAAAATGCAACATTTAATGAAATAAATTCTTGATTCAACGAAAATAATTGATTAAAAATCTCGTTATATAAGGAGATTATTAAATAAATATAGTATGCAATTGTCTAGGGCATTGATAAAATTTCGAGTCTCTGAGTCAGATATTTTTTTGGTATTTGAACGTAATTTAATTTTGATTTAATTTGTTGTCAATCATTTCATACAATTGAATTTATTCAGATAAAAAATATTGTTTTAATTAACTGTAGAAAAATTGCTTTTACAACATTTCTAATTATCTTTTGATAATTTCGAATTATATTTTATAATTAAAAATTATAGGATTCTCTTCTATACTTATAATAAAGCTCAATGTGTGTGTGTGTGCGTGTGTGTGTGTGTTGGCGCTCTACAGGCCAGACCGTTGGACCTACAGCTACCAAATTTGGTACATGCATACCTTGGAGGTTTGGAATGTGCACCTCGGAGCCCTTTTTTCGAATTTTTAATTAGAATTTGAATTAATTAAAATTTAAGCGAAATTTCGACGTTTTTCCGTTATGACTTCCGAAAATATTATTGCACAAACATGATTTTTACATCAATTTAAAGATAAAAAAATTAGCTTTCTAACGGTATCAATATTTTTAATTTATAATGTAAGCTTCTATTTTTAACGAATTTTTAAAGAAATATTTTAACCATGTTTTTATCACGTGACTAGATAAAATAAAAGAATGCCGGAAGTTCAAATAAAAAAAATTATCATCGCAAAATAAATCTATAGAAATGCAACTGTCAGCACGTGACTGGATAAAATAAAAGAAATATAAAATGTGATATTTTCTTTAAAAAATAAATGCAAATGATTCTATGATAGTTTGCAATATCTGTATCATTAATTCCATAAATCATCTTTATTTACAGTAAACCTGATTGAATTTAGACAGGATATGCATTGAAATCCGGACTTAATGGCATATTTATGTAATCGTTTGCAATATCTGTATCATTAATTCAATACTTTTTTCCATTTCTCGCTTTCTTTGAAAAAAAAAAAAAGCATATTTCATATTTTGGCAACATCATCGAAAAAAACATTTTTAATATTTTGGAAGCATAACCGATAGTTAAAACTGATTGATTTATAAAATTAAAGAATATTATTAGGAAAAGGTGTTCTTTTAGAACTTTTCGTCCATCATCTTAAAGAAAATATTGCTTTCAGGCCAATCAATTCCCGGAATTACTTCTAGGCTAATGAATATGTGATTTAATTGAAAATTTTAGAACGCATTACTCATGGCGAACCAGCTGGTCGCCAAAGGCGGCTAGTTATAAATAAAAAAAACCTGATTTTATTATCAAGTATTATTTTTCGAATGTATTCAAAAAAGAAAATGTATTTTCTTTATTACTTCATTTAACATTATTTTTATGTTTCATCTTGTGGAATTTTTATATTCGATATATGGAAACCAAATTTTTAGAAAATGATTTATTTCTAACTAAGCGTTTTTAATCAACTAAGCAAATTTTAAAAATAAATAAAGGAAAGGCATCAAGTCTACATTATCATGATACGTGTTTTTAGAATCGAATCTTTTTTTTAAGATTATTTTTATTCTCAATATTCATTAAAAACTAATTTTAATATACTATGCTGAAGAAAAGGGCATTGTCTTTGAGCTTATTTTAGGTCCAATAAATCTGTGGGATCAATTATACACTCTTTTTTATTTACTACATGTAACAAAACTTAAATAAACTTTTCTTCCGAGTTCAAGGATTTAGTGACCCGTTAAACCTGAAACCAGTCTTATCTGGTGTAAAAGGTTTCTTCTCTAAAACGGAGTTATTGTTAAACGTATCAATTCGTTAAATAATAATAATAATAATAATTTTCAATTGTCCCACTGAAATACTCAGATACACAAGTCTATCCTTTTCACTTTTATTTGTATTTTGATTTAATTCGCCGAGAACCTGTTGCGTGAGAATCGAGCAACGCCTTTATTTCTGATTTGACTATGTAGTGCAGAGTCGTGAGGAATGAAAGAAAATACAGAGCAAAGTGAAAAAGATCTTTGGCCTCTCGTGAGAATCCGTGGGCAACCAGTGGGAGTTCATCGTCTTTTATATTATTCTTTTTTGAAGCGATCTCATATACAAATAAGGGGAAATGGCTTGAGAGTGAAGATTAATTCAAGTTTTCATTGAAAAGGTGCTATGGTCATCATTTCCCCATCAAGTATATCGGTAATGAATTAATATACTACATTTTTATAATCAGTATTATAAACATTCTAAAACGTTAAACGTCCCTATACGCTCTAATGTAGGTGTTCTTAAAGAGTATGCTTTGCATAACATTGGTGTACAATAATTTCGAAATAGTAATTTTTGGAGCGAATCTAGTGTTCTTATCGAATGTATTGTTTGATATTTTGAGAGTTTTTTCTAGTTGTTGTTGAGAGGTTACTCATTAATATGTTACTAATAGTATCCAAAAATCAAATTCGTATTTTAGATGCGTTTTTCCCAATCGATTGAAACAAACATTTGATACAAAACTGCACTTGTAGCAACAAAATGCCAAACCAAATATGAAATATTTAAGAGTTTACATTTTTGAGCTATTGCGTTTACATGTTTCTGAAAGCGAAAACTGACGACAGTCAACCAGTAGTTGAATTTGGCACAAAATTTGACAGATGTCTGTAACATCTGTGTACCGATCTTTTTTATTAGGTAGTTTTCTTCGTTTTGTAATTATCATGTTATCTTATACGCCAGCAGCCGACAGACAGACTTCTCTTGAACAGATTTTACTTAAAATATGATAAAAATCTGCGAATTCGGTGTACAGACCATATATCAAATTTCCTCTGTCTAGCTCAGAGAGTTTTAGAGTTATCTTTGTTACAGACAGATAGACGGACGTTTTTCAAAAGTGTGTTTTCCGAATTCAGAGAGGTGAAAAACGTAGAGATTTGTAAAAGTTTCAGTTTTAATTTTTTTGTCGATTATTATACTTCCTGTATACTTTGTATTAAAGAAAGCAAAAAGAAAGTTGTGCTTTGATTGTGTGATATTATTTTGTTTCCATTAATTTTTCCATGTCATTATTGGATTTCAATGAGATATTTCAGTTCACAATATCCATAAACGGCTTCGTTTTATTTTATTCATATATAATCTCGGTTGAAATTTTTCTGAATAATTTTAATCATTTTTAAATATATTTGAAAAAAAAATGTTTGAAATTTGCTTCCATTTGGAACAGAATCTCACAACGTGACATTTTCAGTTAAAAAATTTATTTAGAAAGATCAACGATTCATTAACAGAACTTAGAATTTAGAATGAATGAATCAATATGTGTAATTTTCAGTGGTATTTCGCTTATTAAATATTAGCAATTTTTGAAAATTTTAATTAATTTATTACTTTTCAAATCATTACTTGTCTTTTCTTTAGTAAAAGCGATATAACTTTATCTTTTTCTGTTAGAATAATCACACTGTGAGTATAAAAATGAAATATCCCATTTAACACAGTTGAGGTGGGAATTAATGAAAAAAATAATATTCTATAAAATGGTTTTCGATAAATCAAATATTCCCATAATAAGTCACGCGATACAAAATATTTATTTACATATGCATATATGATGCAATACAAAATACATTTAAAAACGTTTTTTAATCATTTGAGAAACGAAACAAAACCTCAAATTAGGCTTACGTTGCAGTTCATTTAATATCATAATCACTATTTACAATATTGGATACTGAATTGGAGAGACGCATTTTATGTCAATCGATGTGTAACAATTAATCAAACAGGTCAATGCTCAAGTTTGTAAAAAATATGTAGTTCTGCTCTATATAGAACAAGTTCTTAGCTGAAAACGTAACACTTTTGGTGTTTTTATATAGTTTTATGCTGAACTTGATGGGGCATATTTGAGGAAATTAAAACCAAAATAATCCCGAATTCTATCGATATTCTGTAAAGATGCATGGTCGTAACGTAAAATCATTAAATGAATAATTTTTTAAAGAATTCAAACTGATACTAACAATTCCAATCGCTCTTTACGAAATACTTAACTTAAATGTCGCCAAAGCCTGACGGCATTTCGGTTAAGTAAGTAATTTTGTTTTCTAGAACACTTAAAAATTTACTGGTCATTGAGAAGGGGGAAAATTAATGAATTCTTACCATGCAGATGATACTATAACAGATACAGAAAATTGATGCAGATTAGAATATCAGGCACTTGGTATCAGTTTTTGGATTCAATTAGTAATCTCCTCTACCTCTTTCGTTTTTAATCGGATGACATTATATCAATCTGATATAAAGCATCAGGATGACATAGACTAATTTTCCATCCTGCCTCAATGAACTTTGAACATGTGTGACGATTCTTAGTCATACATTTTAACCATAGCTATCATCTACCCCATGTAACTGTGTACAAATCACGGTGGAATTCTCGCTTTCACTGGTAGTACCTGTTGCACCCAAGCATTTTATTTGTCTTGTCAACCGTCCTCCAATCATCGTCAAAATCAAGACCACTTGTGGTCTTTAAAAGAGGTATAGATGACCGACACATCAACAGCAAGTGAAGCATCTCTTCCAAAGAAGCGAAGCCTTCAATTTGGAAATATGCGAATTAAAATCAGCGACCTATCAAGTTTAAGATTAGGTGATGCAGTATCAATTTGATGAAAAATATCAGTGTTATTTTTATCAAAATGATCAAAAAATCAAACTACTTTAATCAACATTATACCGTTGGATTGCTTTGACGATTCTACAAACATATGTTACGTTTTTTAATTACCTACATTTATTTCAAAGCATTACCTGCAATAAAAGTTCATTTTAATACCTTTTAAAAAAAATCTTTTTTTGTAATGCTTATTGAGTTTAAAAAATTGATTAGATTTCCAATAAATAAATAAATGCTTTTTGTTTTAAACATTTTTTAAGAAATTAAAATCAAATACCTGAACATTAAAATTATCATTAATAAGTAGATTGAAAGCAAATTAAAGCTAAGTTTTGGACAGAGATAGAATTTTCAAAATAAACTGATTTAAAAAATGTACTTAAAAAGAAAATAATTACATTTTATAAACTAAAAACATAATTTATAAATACATCTATAAAAATAAAATTGAACTTATAGTTTTACAAAAGTCTTTACTTTTTAATAATGCTTTAAAAACTAAGTAAATATTAAAATTTACATAAAAATTATGTGTAATGAATACTTTGGGTAGAGGTAAAAATCTTTAAAGGGTAACATCTATAAACATACAGCGTTTTAATACTTGTAGACAGTAGTGAGATCGGTTACCGAATTCATCAAATATAAAATTTATTGGTAAAAGTGCCAGATACAATAGTATCAATGAACTTCTGATGCTGCAAAACCGGATATCAATTCAACTTTAATCATGGTATAAGTGAGAGAACCTATATAAATCTTGTATTCAGTTTCATTCTGACTGAAAAGAATCAGTCGCAATCAAGTTTCAATACATAATTGCGCCGGCGTCCTACCATAGGGGTAGCGTGTCTTCCTAATGTTCTGGGCCTCCCGAGTTTGAGTCCCGGTTTAGGCATGGTTGTTATTCTGTGTTCTATATTTGAGTAGTGTGAATGTGCCCCCATGTAAAAAGGGGTTGTGCAAGCGAATGTGAAGCATGAAATAGCCAAGTCGTATTTGGCGTAGATGTTGACGGAATTGTGCCAATACGTAGGTTGAATTCCGCCAAGGATCGAACCT
>JAPMOQ010063627.1:918363-989531 GCA_026543055.1 Argiope trifasciata
GGAATTGTGCCAATACGTAGGTTGAATTCCGCCAAGGATCGAACCTGAGATGTTCGGGTTTGAAAGCCAGTAACTTATCCACTATACAAAAAGGCCCACCAATGTTTAGTGGTAGTTACTGGCTTATTAAGATGTCACCACATCGTACTCTTGACCCTAGTTGGCACTACTGACAAACAAGGGACGCTAATATAGGCTTAAAATAGCTGACAGCGACCAGCGGAGTTGTCAATGATAAGTGCCATTGAAAAACACACCATATATGATGCAATTTAAGTAGATATATATTGTAAGAACAGATGAACTTTTAAAATTGTTTAATACTACGAAAAGGCTGTAAAAATTAGTTAATTAATAAGCCTAATTGCTAAATAAAGATCAATAAGCATCGAATTTCTATTCTGAAAAAGTATATTATTAAATTGTCGACAAGATTTAGATTCAATTTTAATGCTGTTATATTTTTAAAACAAATATTATGTTTCAAAAATTCTTTATTTTATAAAATATATACTTAAAATGTATCTATTTAATATTTGAACTAAGTAATCTCATTGCCATACTATTATTCTATCCGCCTGTTATGTCAGGAGGTTAAGAACTTTGAGTTCAAGTACTCCATGACACTCTAATTGACAAATCAACTTTTAAAAAACTTTTTTGTTATCTAAAGCCCACTAAGAAAACAAAATTTAAAGCATGCTCCTTTCGTTATTATATTTGTTATTTTTGGAAATCATCAAAACAAAAATTCTTTTGCTTAATAAAAAGAATTTCAGAGTAAACAATAAAAGAAAATGAACTGAGTTTCTGTGAAATGTCCATAAATGCTGTAACAACTTCAGAAAGGTATTTGAAATATATTTCTTGAATGCACATATACCTTTATTTAATAGAAGAACTGTATGTGGTTTTAGTACTCATTAGGGAAACTGACTTAGGAAAGGAGGAAATTTAGCATGAATACATTTTGCAGAGTAGTAATATGCATCATAGAGCGATTTTTTTAAAAAAAATTTTAATAGGAAGTTTAATTTATATTTAAGAGATTGTTTCGATAATTTCGAAAATATTATTTCTCAAAAATAATTTTTATACTGATATAAAATTGAAGAAAGTTATTTTTTCAATTATATCAATTTATTTTTCGTGTCCTTTTTTTCCCTGAAATTTTTACAATATTTTACAGTTATGCTTTTCGGGTATTTCCAACAACAATATATTTCAAAATTGGAAAGAAAAGTTAAGCCTTTTTTTATGTTTTTAACAAATATTTAATTTTTTTTTCTGTTTTCAAAATCTAAAGGAAAAAATTCGTTCATTATCTGTGTTTTTATATGAGGGATAAAACGTGTAAGTTGCAATGCTTCTAAAGATGGCTTGCAGTTTGAAGATAGATTATCTGGGAAGTTTCTTTTTTAACAACACACTAATGTCACGAGACTCGATTCCATATTAAAAGTTTATTTGCATAATAAATAGAGTTATATAAGGCTATTGTAATAACATAAACTAAATACCTGTCACAATATGATAGCTAAAAATATTCAATTGAGAGAATTATGAACAGAAAATTGTGTGAAAGAAATTTAAATGTACTTAAGAGTAACCAATATTCTCGTTGAATCAAGCTAGCCAGCCAGCCAGCAAAAGGATAAACCAACCTCCAAAGGATGTTGGTTTATCCTTTTTTTATCAATATCTTTTGATCACATTAATACATGTATGGATTTGCCCTTGTGAGTCGATTTTTAGATTCTTCCATTTGTTACATAATCTTTTATTTCTTTTGTATGATTGTAGGGATCATTTTCTGTCCCAAGAAGTTTTTCATCGCCAATTTTTTATACGAAAAGTCACATTACAATTGCACATTTCTTTCATGCTTCAGATAGAGGCGATCACTCTAAAATTACAACAATGATAAAGTGTTAAACCAGTGCTCTTGAAACTCGAGAAAAGAATGCGATATCAATGTCAGGTTTTTCCGAATAAATAAAACCCTGACATTTATGATTCATAAGCACAATGCTTACTACCGTTTTCTTTTCTATCGAAGCAATCATTGTTCGCCTTTTTATTACTAACCTTGAGACTTTCTCAATGTGACATCAGTGATTTCTGTGGGTGTGGTGCGAAGTTATTCAATGCGAATACAAGACTGTAAACAAGAAGATTAACGTAAGAATTTCTTAAAATGTTAAAGCTTATAATATGTTGTATTTTATTACAGCTGAAAGTTATTGGTGAAGATGTAGATTCACTTACAAAATAACCTTAATGAAATTCAAATTGAATTAATCTCTATCTCTGCTAATAATAAAAACGAATGTGTATATTTACGTCTGAAAGAGAGAAATTGTTGGCACTTTACAAGACAGATCTTTTGAGAAACTAAATTTGGCCAAATATAATTTGGAAGGTAGAAGTGTACACGTCGAATCATTATATATTGAAATTTTAATTAACTAAAGATGAGTGAAATTTTGTAGTGATTTTGAAACTAAATACAATAATTATTCGCGGTGAACCAATTGATCGCCAATGATTATTAGTGAACATCATCTGTTAATCTTTAAAATGAATTTAATAAAAATTCATTAATAAAAATATGCGTGTATCAGTAAAAAACTTTAAATTATTTTCTATAATTTAATCTTTAATTAATAACTTATTATTATGATTATTATAGAATCTTCAAATGCTATTTTTCTCATATTCATTTCCGAATGGCGCCTCTTTCTTGGAACAAAAATTTAATTAGCCTATTAATTGATAATCAAACTCTAAAATTATTAAAATGATGGATTATCATTGAGTATATACAAATATACAAAATTTCAAAACATTAACACAACAGGAAATGTCTAAAAAGTCGATTATAAAATTTCACCACAAATTATCAAGTTAAAAGAGTGTAAAATCTATTTCTCACTATGATCATACACTCTAGAGTGTATCTTAGTACCCTAATCAGTTTTTTTATGATGTTTTATCTAAAATTATGAATAATTTAATTAAAGTTTTAAGTTAAGGAATTTAGTTTTAATCCTGTAAAGAGCTACACAGAAACAAATAAAATAAAGTTGATCAAAACTGATCGATTTATTAGTTTCCAAAACAGGAAGATCTTTATAACTTAGATTCTGATTTGGAGAATTGGGGGACTTTATCTTATACGAAAATTATTATAAATACAAAGTGCAAATATATTTGAAATTAAACTTGTGGAAAAGAGCAAAGTAATTTATTACATAATGTTATTTTCTATTTCGTGAACATAATGTTGATAAATTGGATGTATGTAAAATACTATGCACGATCATGCATTTTGTTAAATGTTTCTAATTTTACAGCAAAAATTAATCGCTTTCGGATTAATATCTTCATTATCTATTGGCTTTATTTCTTCAATTAAAATTTGTTTAATACTTTTTCCTTGATTACGAAATAGAAATATCGTTTTCAGTATGAATTTATGTTCTTTTGTGTTAAAAAACATTTATTACATTTTTGGTTGAACTATAACTTCCATTTAATTCTTTTTAACACAAATTTCTTTTTTAGATTCTGATTTAATCTGTCATGTTTCAGGTTTGCAATAGTGGACTTTTGTAAATTTTTTTCTTATTTCTCTTGATGTATTAGCATTCTGAAATTCTGCATAGTCCACTGCTCCAGATGGAAATACAGAGTTTTAATAAGAATTTAATTATTAGTTTTATATTATTTATCAGACGATTAATTTTAATTTTATTTTAATGACATCATTTAATTTTATTTGAATTGTATTTATGAAAAAAATTAGTTCAAAGATTCTTAAATATTTCTCAGATCGAATTATGAAATAAATCAGGTTAAAAAATAATTCAAATAAAAAAAACTTAAAACTTTATTTAGAATCTATAATTTAACTATGTTTCATTAGTGTACAAAAGTAATAAAAATTTCTTTAAATCAAAGATTGGGTCATTAAAAGAAAACTATAAAAACCTGAGAAGTTAAAAACTTTATAGTATAAAATAAAGCTTCAATGGCAACGAAAATTTAAAAACATTTATAAAAAAATTAAATTATTTTTATAAATATGATAAAAAAGTAACCAATTTTATCAGAATAATTTTTCAGCGCATCACATTACTACGATTTATTTTGTATCAGCACTTTCGATGAATATATTTCTTTAACTTCTGATGATTTATTAAAAATCTTTTTTAAACGTTTTTTATAATTTGTTGTATTATGATAGAAAGGAAAACTTAATTTCAGACCTCAATGAATCTTCATTCATTGAAATAAAATATTAATTGTCGAAATTCGTGTAATACAGCAGAACTATCAGATAAAATATACAGGGTGCGCCGCCAGAGAAACTTATTTATTTGTAAAAACTCCCTAACGGCGAGTTCGGTGAGTAGAGGGGTGATATGTGGTGCTACTAGAAGGGGAAGTCACCGAGTTTCTTTCTCTCTCTAATCAGTTTCCATCAGGCTTTTGTCTGGAGAACAGCGGGCCTTTGCCATTGAGAGCTTCTTTTCTAACGGTCGCCCACTTGTTGCTACGCAACGTCCGCGCTTCCTTTGTAATTCCTCCTCACAGACCCGTTCCTGGCCATAATTCGATTCTGTCGTGGGTTAATTCATTTCGGGAGTGTCTCTAAACCCAGAAATGGACATCCACGGACCACCAGAACTCCGGAAAATGTCGAAAAAGTGAGGCAGTCAGTTCTGCGTTCGTCTCGCAAACACACAGTTGCTCTGGGAATTTCTGACGCCATTCTTTGACGAATTCTCCATCAATACCTTCAATTTCATTCCTATAAATTGGCTGTTATGCAAGAATTAACTGAACGCGATTTTGTTACCGTCAAAGTGCATGTGAAATGCTGCTTGACAACCTGCCTGAAGACACAGTCGTTTTTTTTTCAGTGACAAGGCTCACTTTGAAATCCCTGGTTTATGTCGATCGGCCAAGGGCCATAGATCACCTCAAGAACAACATTCGCGACGCCATTGCCAATATACCGATTGATATGCTGAAAAGAGTGGACACGAACTTCAAAAATTGATTTAATCAGTGTATGCGCAATGGGGGTCGCCATTTAATCGATGTCATTTTTGTAATTGTATGAAAAAAGAAATTGGGATATTGTATTCTCAAATAAACAAAGAATTAAAACAATAATTGAAGTATTTTTGTTTTTATTGACCTTTCAAATAAGTAAGTTTCTCTGGCACACCCTGTACATAATTTTAACTTGCTTTTTCTGATTTTTGTAATTTAAACACCTACTTTAATATTAATTAAGATATTTGAAAACTAATTTTTTGAATATTCACAACAATATAAATTATTTTTTAGATATATTGGTCAGGCTGTCGTGTTAGTTTCAAATATAAATATCTAAAAAAAAAGGGATAGAATTTTGACTTTAGTATTAATATAATATAATAAGGAATTTTTTAAAAAAATGTTAAGAAGAAGTTGACCGGGTGCCAAACGTCAAGTAGGACTTTTGTCTACTTATCTAGTTGTAGCCAGGTATATGTAAATGTAGATATTCAATGGATTAAATGCGCGCTGAGTCTCATAACTCGTTACAAATATCCAAAATAGGAATCAGGCATCCTTCTTTACATAATGTGAATAACCCATATAAGTAAAAAAAAAAAAAAAAAAAAAAAAAAAAAAAAAATACAGAATTACAATATTTTTAAAGAAATGATTAAATAATTCACAGAGATTTTTTTTAACGTTCTCTTATTTAATATTTTGGACACATCTTTGATGGGCAATCAAATACTGATTATTTGAAGATAATAGTTTCCTCGCGTCAGAATTCAGAAGGGAGGAAGGGGGGGAGTCGTCTGCGGAAAAGTGCGTCGGCGTGATTCTGAGAGTGTCTTATCAAACTTATTCGTTATGTCCGAAATTGATAACAAAATTGAACAAACTTGTATCATAAACTTCTTATCATATTTTTATTCTTTTCGTAGTTTAAAACAGCATTCATTCATAATTGTAAGGAAAGATTTCTCCCCTATTTCTTTGTTAAGCAAAGTAAATATATAACAGAATGAAATTAAAATATAATTTTTTATTTTAAATAATAGAATGAAATTAAAACATAATTTTTTATTTAAATGATAGAATGAAATAAAAATATTTTTTTAATTTAAATAATTAAAGGAAATTGAAATATATATTTTTTATTTAAACGTCAACAAGATCAAAACTAACTATTGATGAAATTTAACATTTGATTTACCACCAAAGTTATTGAGTAGTTACAAATTATGCACCAAATCCATCCTGAGATGACATCTAATGATCTATATATTGATGTTTACGTGAATTTAATAAGGAAGCAATAAACTAGAAGAATGAAATTTAGAGCATTATATTTACACAATAATTGTCTATAGAAAGTAGCTCAAAGTACATAAACATAAATCTAAATATAATATTTTTCATATAAAACCAAAACCACTAATTAGGTTTGAAAAGTTTGTAAATTTTTGGTGGCCATTTTCAAAATTAGCTTACATCTGTTCAAAGAAGATTTAAAAATGAATAAAATTCCAAAGTATATCTTTATCAAATTTTTTAAAGAATAAATAATGTTATAGAACTCTTCAAACATCATCTTCAAATGATCAACGCAGTCGCGCATGTCATGTGACGTCATATTCTTTTCTCTCTTGAAAAATGCGTAACAGAGTTTAACAATAAACATGCCAGGCGTAGTTAGCGTGTATCAAATAAGTACTAACTCCATTTTGGAAGGTTGTGATTTTTTATTGCATTCACGACGTTTTGAATTGATTTTGTTGGGTAAAGAAATGTCAATATTTTCTTTAAAAAAATTTCTGTAGATTGATACAAATTGAAATGCGCCGACAATGAAAATGAAAAAATAATAGCCATCTGATAAATATAAAACAATGCATTAATTAAAAAAAGGCATCAATTAAAGAAGCGAAATCAGATTTTGATTCGAAAGATAAACATCAACCAAACTGGAATTTCTAGTGCACAACTGCAACTCTTGCTTCATAAACTAACGCGCACAAAACGGATTAAGATAATTAAATAAATAAAAGTTTAGTTATTTTAACATTAATTTAAAATAAATTGCGGAGCGGAACATTAATTTGTTGAAAGAAATGATGGGAAATACTGTGTAAATACGCAATTTCGTATGCTTGTAGTTTCGACCCTTTTTTAAAAGATCCAGTGAGAAATAATTTAGAATAATTCACTTAAATGATTGAAAATCGTTGTATTAACCAAAGACAATTACAAAAACTTTTGAAACACAAGAATGCGAATACCGACTCATTCCAGTGTGAAAACTAATTTCTATTTAAAAACTGATGTTCAATCCTATATTGTTTTTTTAGTTTGCGAATTTAGTTTTTGTGAATTTAAAAAACCTTGAACCTTACTGATATCGTGTGACTTTTTATTTGGAGTTATAAACATGCGTGCTTTAAACGTTCCAGTTACAAAGCAAAAGTAGGTTATTTTTTAAATGAGAAGATTAAAAATAGTTATTTTAAACTTTTAAAGCTAATGTAAATAAGAATTTCACAAGTCAGTGGGTTGATAACTGTGACATATCCCTCTAACAATTTTCGTTTTTTTTTTCGGGGGATGCAAGTCTGTCTGTCCATTCTACATAATTTAAAATCCTTTTTATTAACTTGATATTTGTATTTTTTTTTTATACAGGCAGAATTTTATAATCCATTTTTCATTCCACTGATGAGCTAGTTTTGAAATTATAAACAGTTGGGTCTTTACTATTCCTATATTATCAGAAATCAATTATTAATTAATCAATTTTAATTATTATTCAATAATATTTGTTATACGATAATATTTGAGGGAAATCTTATTTTTAGAAACTGCTACTATGGCGTATTGTATAGTATTGGTTGGAATCGAACCTGGGACCTTTTGGTTCATAACTGCGTAGCATAACCATTCGATCAAAGCGCTTTTATCGAATGGTTATGTTACACAGCAATAAAAGTGGTCGCTTTTATCAAATGGTGTCTAGTGACTGTTATTGACTTATTATCAATATAATACTCCCCCCCCCTTTAGGAAATTTGAGAAGAGACGAACGATTTTTTTAGAGCCCAGCGTTTTTGGTGAGCCTGGAGAGTTGCTGCTACGTCAAGTGAGTCTGACGACTTTGCGTTGCTGATATACACTATTTGTATATTTGTATACATCAAATTCTGATGTATGCTTGTTTGTATTTGACCAATACTTGTAATATTATATATTAATATTATATATTAATATACTAAAACTATATACTAATTTTAATATATTTAAACCATTGCGTTTGTGAGATATCGTGTTTACATGTATGGTGGTGTTTTGTTGTGATGTAGCTCCACTGTGGAGACTGAATTCTGCCAAGGATCGAACTCGCGATCTTACGTTTTGCAGTCGCTTAACATATCCGATAGACGAAAGTGATCACCAATGTTTAGTGGCTGTTACTGGCTTATTTAGATACCTCCACAGCAACTATGACAAAAGCAAGAAAAACTTGAAGATACCGATATTCATTTAAAAAACAGAAAAACATAAATATTACAAAATAGTTATATTTTAATGCAAAATATGCTGTGGAAAGTTATTTATAATTTAAAATAAGTAAAATAAGTCAAAATAAGTAAAGCAAGAAGAATAATTTTTATGAAGAAAAAGGAAACATGTTTTTATTAAAACTTTATTTCATACCGTTTTTGAAAAACTGTCTTGCAATGAAAATGCATGCCCCTTGTTGCTGTATAAATTAACCCTTAACATCTAGTCAAAATAAGATAAAGAAGTTAAAACTCAGTCAGGATGATAATTATAATTAATATGTCTAGACAGAGTTTCTCGTGCTCGGGTATAAACTGGAATTATATTAACTACAACTGCAGATATATTATCATATTACAACTGCAACTGCAGATATATTATGTAAATTAATCGAAGAAGCGTGGAATGAATTGTCAAATTTTTTTTGGTGGGGAAATAGAAAAAATACCATACATTCTTGTACCATGATTTTCGCAAGTGAGATTCTAACCTCTAGTTTAAAACTTTGTAACATAATAAGTAATAGCAGTAGTAGTGCAGATTCCTCTATCTTTATACATTTCTTTTTAAAAATTTATTCATATTTATTGCAGCAATGCCGTTTGAACGAAAGGAATATTTAGGTAAATATTTGATTCTAACGTAATATTTGATTTTTGTAGATATTCGTGCTATTGATATTGTTCAAATATTAGGATATTAATCGATATTATATATTATATGTACTTTGTCAAAGATGGATTTAAGCATTTTAAATAACACACGTTATGATATTCTTTTCTTTTTTTAAGGAGACAGGTCAATTTAGTTTCATATTTCAATATTTAAAAAAATGTTGATGTTTTTTAGATTAATTTCGTTCAATACTAATTTTGTTAAAATATATTCTTTTTTTACTACTAGTCGTTGAAGGAGAGGACTTGTTTCGCTGTTGATATTAATGATCTTTAATTAATTAAACTTTTTAGATACAATGATACCATGAAATATCCAGACATTAAAGATGCATTACATATGTTACTTTAATTGTTTTACATATGCTACGCACTTTGTGTAAATGTAACCTTCTAATAGAGACGTGCCCCATGATATCATGGCGCTATTAAAAGTGTACAAATGCAAAAATATAGAAGTGTAGTTTATTTACCTTATAATTTTCATGGTATTGTAATTTTAATTTTTTACTTCTCACAAAAGTACACAGATATTACATAAAAATTCCATCTTCGAATTTCAACACTTTAAGAATATCACACTATCAGATTATAAATGAAACAATAAAAATAGTTTGAATTCAAAGCAACGATGTTATATGTTATTAGAATTTAACAAAAATATTTTCTAAATAAATATTCAATGATGCCAATTCTATTTGCATGCATTTTTTCCAGTTTTAATAAACTTCCAAAAATATTTTAAAGTATATTTCACATTTTTTTTATTGCTTTAGTTACTGCATTTGAATTCACGTGTTTCACAACGATATTATGATATTTTTTAAAAGTACATTATCAAATAATTAATTACAAATTTTAAAAATGGAATAAAGATAAACGAATCAAATAAAAAAATATCGTCTGATGTTTCAGATAAGAAGTTAGAATCACCTTTTATAAATATATTTTTTAATGTGAATCCATTTCAACTTTTTGAATGTAAAACATTTATTTACTAAAAATATAAAATTCTGTATAATCCAGGACATTTTATTCAAAAAAGGGACCCATTCTAGACCCGCCTACTACACCCTCTTTTTATCATGGTAAAAATAACCGATTTTGGAACTTGCTAACTTTATCATTTAATAATGTTCATTCTGATAAATTTTAAAAAGAAAGTCCAATTTGTAATTTCCTTCTTTAATATATTTCCCATATCATATTTTTTCTTATATTTATTTGTCTGGAAACAATCTCATATAGAAATATAATAACTTCCTGGAATTAATGCGTTGCTGAAACAATATATCATTAAAATACAAAAAAATGTAAAAGAATATTTTGTAAATTTATACAATAGAAAATAAAAATCTATGAATCAAATTATGTTAATACAATGCAAAAAAAAATATCATTAAAATTGTTATCAATAGTAAAAACAGTAGAATATTTACAAGTCTATGAAATATTTATTGAATCAAATTCTGCGTGGTGTTTATTAAATAGTAGAGATTTATCAATCATTGCAAAGAAAAAAAAATGTTATTTGTTGAAACGATCAACTTGGGAAAAATTCGCAGAGGAATAATTTGCATAGAATAAAAGAAGAGCTTTTATATATATTCGAAAATAATAAAAGGAAACAACAAGCATGATCTCAGCCTTTTGAAAATCATAGGAATAAATTTTTTAATAATACAGTGAATTCATGTGTATATCAAACATTTAATTCATTAAATAAACATTGCTAGGATCGATTTTATTCCTTATTTTAAGTAATTTTGATGAAAAGAAAAAATCGATAATATTGCAAACTTGATAATTAGTTCAAATATTGCTAGTTTTTAAATAAGATTTTGCTTCAAAAAATTAAAAAAAAACAAAAAAACAAAAAAACTTCCTTTTAGTTCAACGATGCATGGAAAATATATCTCTTTTTAGAATATTCGCAACAACCACTCTCACGGTCAAAAGAAACACTATTGTCATTTTATTAAATGTCTGAACATAAGGTTGACGTTTATGAGTATTGTTAGCCTCATTTTAGATCGACGTGTTAAGGACAATACCACTTCCAAACGGAAATGCTGAATATCCCTTCCCACAAGATTTGGAACGAATTCCATTGTTAGAATATTATGAAAACGGCCAAGGTACTACTACTTCCGGAAGGAGTATTAGCGAGATACAACTCTGATAAAATAACGAGCTAAATATGAAGTATGAAAATTCGGCTGGAATTTCTAGAATTCGAACGAATGAAATTGCAATTAAAAAAGAGTCGTATTTTAATCATGATATTCTGAGAATTGAAAAATAAAACATTTAATTAACGTAGAAGGAAAGAAGTTGGCAGAAATAAAGAAAAAAAAAAGAGCACCTAATTACATATATCAGGCAGTAAATTGAAAAGAATAAATAAAAGATATGCAGGAGCTTCTAAAAATTCACAATAGGCATTCATTCATAAATGTATAGAAGAAGAAAATAATGTTTTAACAACAATCTGAATGTCAAAAGAAATCTATTAAAGCGTGATGAATTCATAAAAACATTCTAAATAAACTGGGATTTTAATCATAATTGTGTTTTTAGTTTTTTAAATAGATGTACGAGTTTTTTTATAAGGGTTTATATAGATTTTATTTACTTATAGTACTGATTTAAGTTTTTTTATGTCTTTACTAGTACTTTTTAATGTCTTTACGTCTATGCTATTTCGAGTTTTAGATTTTTGATAAAAAGTTAATAATTTATAGCATGAATTAAACTAAATTTTTAAACAATTACATATTTATTATTATTTTCTTTTTTAAGATTTTGTTATATTTCAGCATATATTTCACATGTTTAGCATTCAGAATTAATTTTATCGAACCCTGTTCAATAAAATCATTTTTGAAATTTTACCTCCGATTTTTCCCAAAAGATATAATTTACAGAAGGACGAAGGGATGATAAAAAGACGTCTGTTCACGTTGCAATACAAGATTAAAATGACATAAATTTCCTCTTTTGTGCTTTTATAACGAAATTACGATAGAAAAGATAATCTTAGGTATCTTTTAAACACTTGCAAAGGTGCAAAATATTCTTATCCCTTCGCTCTGCTCGAAACTGTAAACAAACAGGAAAAAAAAAAAAAAAAAAAAAAAAAACCCCTAACTGTAAAATAATTTTTTTAAAAAGAAGAATGTGTTAGCACTAATTAAAAAATAAGTGGACTTGGATCAAGAAATAAGGGAACATTTTAGAACGAAACTAACATGGACTAATTTGGGATAAAGCTATAGAAAATTAACTAAGAATGAAATTAAATTAAGGAAATATAACATTCACACATACAGTTTGGAATGAAAAAGTAACTTTTAATTCTTTAGAGTTCTTTGGATATAGACCAGTTTTCAAATTTTTTTCTTTGTCCAAGTCATAGTGAAAGCAAGGCGATAAACCGAGTAGATAAGCAGAAAAGATGAAAGTGCAAGTGTTAAAAAATATCCAGTCATACTGCTTTAGAAGGAATTTGTTAACTTCAGCATTTAGATTCTGCGAAAAAGTCAAAAGCCTGTGCAATTCCGATGTCATAACTACGTGGGTACGGAGTTAAGAGTGATTAAAACTAAGTTGGAATTATTACATATATATACAGAATGCACACAAATTATCACGTTTATTTTAGGTAAAAATTATTTAGTCATTCTTTTTCTTTTTTTGGTCACACTGTGTAGTCCTGCTTCAAACAACACTTGCATTAAAATGTAAGAAGATGCAAAATGATTACAATTACTGTCAATTAAACTATCGATTGCGGAATAAATATAGATAAATGAGTATGCTATTGAATATAACAGCAGTGAAAAAAGGACTATTTCTTAATTCCGAAAAATTACAAATGTAATTGTTAATTTCAGTTTTAATATACAAGGTGGCCAGAAATAAAACACCCCTACTCTGACCTCCATGGATATCGAACTACTCAGTGTAGAGGCTCAAAATTTTGTACACATACTATTCAAAATATGGGGAAACGGATTTCACGAAAAAAAAATTAGTTCCTGAAATCACCGATAGGTGGCGCTGCACAACTGGAACTATGATCAAAAGACACAAATAATAATAAAAATTAAAATGTTTATGCGGAATGGAATGCTTCCATGCTTCCTTTTTAATTTTTCTGCCCCTTATGGAAAATAAAAATAGTAAAGAAGCTAGAACTCCCGTTGTAACTGCAATTTCATACTGTAACCAGAAAAATTTGCATAAAGCATGGTTAGAAGCCATGTTCTGGGTATAAAAGAAGTTAAAAGGTGGGGAATGTCATTCTTATTAGTGATGGCTGTCACGCTGCCAGAACGCGCTTTGCTTGTGAAGTTGTTTTACGAGAATAAAGGAAATGCTCCAGCAGCACTTCGAGAGTTTCGCCGACTTAAGGATTTGCGTAAGGGACCATTGCTTCCACAAGCTCTCAGGAGAATGATCGCTCGATTCGAGGAAACTGGACATCTTGGAGTTCAGCCTGGTCGAGGACGCAAACCGGTTCGTTCAGATGTCGTTGAAGATGTTGCCACCGGTATTGTTGAACAGTCAATGGATAATGTTTTAGGCTGCAGTAGTGCACGTGCAGTGTCACGACACTTGGGTGTTCCCTATAGCACAGTGTGGAACGTACTCAGAAAAATGGTGCATTGTTTCCCGTACAAAATCCGCCCTAATCAACAATTGCTGGCCACAGACAGGGAGATGCGACTGACCTTTGCATTGACATTTCTTGCTAGAGTTGAAGTGGATGCATCGTGGCCGTGGCAGATTCTGTGGAGCGATGAGGCCCATTTCCACCTCAGTGGAACAGTGAACACCCATAACTGTCGCATATGGGACACGACAAACCCCCGTACCTTCCAAGAGATTCCACTCCACTCACCGAAAGTTACAGTCTGGTGTGGATTCACAGCCACATTCATCCTTGGACCGTTCTTTTTCGAAGAGGTTACTTCCAATGGCCTTGAGACATGTACCGTGACGGCCAACAGGTACAAAAGGATGCTCGAAACATTTGTTGTACCCCATTTGCAGCAGCGCCAATGCCTTGACACCATTACTTTTATGCAAGATGGAGCACCTCCACACATTGGACTCCCTGTGCAACAGTTTCTTCGCCAACATTTCACCACTGACAGAATAATCAGTCGCGCGTTTCCGACAACTTGGCCATCTCGTTCACCGGATCTTAATCCGTGTGATTTTTGGCTTTGGGGACACTTAAAAAACCTTGTTTATCGAGAACGTCTGATAACCTTGGCAGATTTGAAAGAGAGTATCAGTCTGCATGTGAGAAGCATCTCAGATGACCAGTTACGATCCGCAGTTGAACAAGCTGTCCACAGACTTCACATTTTACATCTTCAGGAAGGGAACCATATTGAGCAGCATTCCCTGCATCGATAACGTCCTTGTTTCATGTATGCTTGGTACTTTCAAATAAAATGTGTTTAAAACGTGTTTTTGTGTCTTTTCAGCATACGTCCAGTGGTACAGCGCCACCTATCGGTGATTTCTGGAACTAAATTTTTTTTTCGTGAAATCCGTTTCCCCATTTTTTGAATAGTATGTCCACAAATTTTCAAGCCTTTACACTGAGTAGTTCGATATCCAGGGAGGTTAGAGTAGGGGTGTTTTATTTCTGGCCACCCGGTAGTATTCTTTCAATAATAGACGAAAAAATAATTGCTCAAATGTTATATAAATGATGCCATTTACAAGTTTAAATTAATATAGTGTTTATAAGATGGACAACTGACAAAATTTGAGAATCACAAAATCATTTAATTGGCAGGAAATTTCAAGAATGTGAAACTTTCTAGAGCAAGATACAAAATATAAAATTCGGAGATTTAAATTGTTTAAAAAATTTTAAACACAGCCACATATATTCGAACATATTAAATCTGAATTCGTCTTATTCTTAAATACTTAATTGCATTGTGCAATTTGTTGGCAATTCCAAGCAAAGCTTATAAAATTTAGCCCATTTTAACATTTTTTCACTTAAACAATTTTTCTTTCTTTCTTTTTTAAGCCTATTTTAGGTTCTTAAAAATAATTTTAAAAATAAAAATTGCGCAAAGGTAATGAAAATTAAAGGAAATGAAGTCACAGGAAGATGTTATCAAAGAAAGTTAGATGTCTGAGTGTGTGTATAGAATTCCATGAATAATTTAAAAAAAAAAGCATAAATAACAGGCCCTCAAAATATTTTGGTTAAAAAATAGTTTTTTTATAATATGTTGTCAGAATTATTATTTATGACCTGCTCTGGAATTTAGATTAGAAAAATGACTGGCTGGACCTGTGGTTCCAAAAAGAATGAAAGAGTTTTTAAATATCGAAATTGTGGAAGGAGATTACTTAATTGCCTACAAAAACGTAAAGCTTTTATTTTCACAATGAATGTTTTTGTGCTACTTTGCGTTTGTAAAATTTAAAGGAGGAAATATCAACAGCAATCTCATTGTGAAACAAGTATCACTACGATTTAATGTGAAGCACATGCCGCTCTTTAACCAAGAAGAAATCTTTCTAGAATTCGGCAGGAATTTTTAAATGTTGTCTCAAGTCATTAAAATAATTTTTTAACCACACAATTTATTGTATGTAAATGCAAATATAAAATTCTGCGTAACTTCCCCAAAAATAGATTTAGAAAAAAAATTAGGGCTGTTTATAAAGAAACCTGTTCAAACATTAAAAGTATTAAATAAAAAAAAATGACAGTATCGAAAAAAAAAACAAACACCGTAAAAAAAAACACACTACGTTAAAAAACGTTTTTAACGTAGTCATCTATACTTCAGTAACTGGAATAAATGAATCAATGAGAATGCTCAAACGCTTCTTACAGGCATATACAATGGGATATTTCTATACTTCTTATCGGCATATTTCAATCAAATGTTTAATACAAATGTTCTGTTTTGAATTTTTCTTTCAAAATGTTTCATTCCAAACCATCTCTTATCTTAAGAATAACGAATATTACATTAATTCAGAATACTTATGGCGAGGACAAGTTTCATTTCCTAGAAGTTAAATGGAAACTTGTATTTAAATATATAATATTGATAAGTATAAAACGATGTGTAAAAACTACCCATTTGAGTTCTAGCTTGCACCAATGCTTTATTATTTTTAAGGAGAGAGTATCTTTGAATATTTCCTCTATCAAAGATGCTTCTACCCTATTGGGAAAACTGATAAAAAATATAATGGCATAAAGACAGGAAGGAAAGGAATAAAGATGTTCAGTTTTAAAAATTAATATTTTTGTGCTTCTTCTTCTGAACATAGATACACTACCACTGAACGAAGTAATATCAGCAGAATTTGTTGTGGTCGACTATATTGCTATGCTATTGGGAAGTTCGTATTGAATCATAATTGCTAACTATTCCCTATTTCAAAACTTACATTATCATTTTATACATTAACAATTAAATTAAATTTGATTGCACAAAAAGATTATCTGGAGATGATAGTCTTTAATTTTAAACCACGACTTATTGGCAAGAACAACAACTGAGTTACACAGTTGTTGTTCTTGCCAAGCAACAACTGTGTAACTCAGTTACACAGTTACACACTCCAATTAAATAAGCGATATGACTGTACAAGTCTATTTCAAGATCTATCTTCTTGAATAAATTTTGAACTTACAGTCATCCAATCCTGATGCCGAAATTTAAAATGCACAATCAATCGTTCAATATTTACCATTTTTATAGCCTCCGCATAAGCTAAGTATTTTTTATAATGCCAATAAAAGTAAATTGCGTATAATCTTAAATTATCTTGTAGACATTGAACCTATTACCAGCTATATGCTTCTTATAGTTATTTGCATTGCCAAATAATAATAAACTATGTAGTTATATTTAAAATGTATTCTTACAACTATTCGAATTCGTAATTTTATTCCTCATATATTTATGAAATGCTTCAACTCCAAAAACAAAGCATTCAATAAGTCACGTTTGTCTCCCACTTTATATTCGTGATGCTCCAAATCGTACACGCAATTGTAGAATTTCAAAAGATCCCGAAAATCGAAATATGAAAAAACAACGCACGCTCTGTTACCCATGGGAATAACGGTGGTTCATCTCTTGACGGTTATTCCCCTCTGCGGAGTTGAATGTTCCGGATCAGCGACGAAACATCATTTAACCCGTTGCGTGTCAAACGATGTTGTTGGATTTTGCCTATTTTGGGCCTTCTTCGATTGGAAAATAGAAAAGATCAAGATTGAAAATGAATACATCTAATTTTAAGAATTTTTTTTTCTTCCAATTTTTCTTTCTTTTGTCAGGAACTTTCAAAGGTCAAATGTGATATTGATACTGTTATTAAGACTGTATTTTGAGATGTTTTAGTGAACAATTGACTTTAGAAGAAACTTTTTTTCTGAAATTCTTAAAATGCTCTTAAGAAGAACCTATCTTTTCTGAAATTCTTAAAATGCTCTTAAGAAGAACCTATCTTTTCTGAAATTCTTAAAATGCTCTTAAGAAGAACCTATCTTTTCTGAAAAGATGATTCGCTTTGGATATTTTGTGCGCAAACAATTTTTAAGTTGGTGTAAATCAAAATTTGGCGAGATAAATTGAAAGAATCATTGAAGAAGTTTTAATAGAAATTTGTGATATAGTTTCAAGAAAGGAGTAATTCACCAAAAAATTCTTTCTAAGTCAAAAGATTCTGTTAATTATCAAAAGACTTCAAATTCTGCGAAGTCAATACATTTTCTAATAAAAAATTACAAGGATCTAATATGCTTATAAGTCATACTGGCATCTAAATTGTTATTAGAATGATATTATAAACATTCGATACAAAACGTAAACAAACAATATTATAGGAATTTTTCTATCCTTGAAATTATATTACTTTCTTTCATATCTTGTATTATAGGAGTGATTGAGTTCATTCTACGTAATAAGTTTTTTCCCTCTACCCATGATATTTACAATATTATTGGTAGGTATTGAACATAATATTAGCCTAAATACGCAAAGAAATCAGTATTGGTTAGAAATGAAAAATAAGAAAAAACATGAATTCAGGTATTATAAATGTTGAGATAAAGTAATTTTTCACAATATTAAATTTTTATACTTGCATTAACAAATAGTGGTGTATTGAAATTACTACGATAAGATTAAAGGCGTAGATTTAAAAGTAGCTTTTGTATCTTTCAAATTTAATTTCAAGATACTTGGATAATAATAATAATAATAATGGATAATAATAATAATAATAATGGATAATAATAATAATGGATAATAATAATAAGGGATAATAATAATAATAATAATGGATAATAATAATAATAATAAGGGATAATAATAATAATAATAATGGATAATAATAATAAAGAAAGCTTAATAATTTCACTGAAACTTTTTTTTATTGAATAAAAGTTCATTTTACAGGCATGAATTTTTCATATAAAACAAATATACAGAATGTTCACTCTGATATTGGCCCAAAGGCTAATTTCTTGACGGTTTTGAATAAGAATATACTTCCAATAAAAATAATCTAAATAACCTAAAAATTAAATTTTATATTGCTTGAATCAATAAAACAATTAAATATAAATTCTAAATTTTTAAATAGCTTCTATTCTATTAATTTACATTTGACCTTTGCATTATTTAGCAAAATATTTTTGATGTGTTAATATTTTGAACAAAAAAAGTTCAAATTTTCTGCAGTTAAAATTTCAGAGTCATGAAATTTTTCATTTCATTATTTGTAAACATTTGATGGCCTTTTCGAATAAACGCAGCTTGTTGATTGCTGAATCTTTCTTAAGATGCCATTTAAAAATCTAAAATATAGGTACATGGAAGTAAAAAATGGAATGTTACTCAGAAATTTATAATTCTGTCAATTTTAATCTCAAAAGAAATATATATTTTTTTATTGAGAATATTAATTTTCCAAAAATATTAAACATGATTAATAGAACTATGAGATTGCTTTTTGTTTTTACATTCAGTGTAGCGTTTTTTATAACCATTTCCTCATCTGATTCCCACTATTTTACTTTTATTTTTTACTTACTTACTAATTACTTTTCCAATCGAATTTCTTTTAAATTTCAAAACAGAATAAAAAAAATTTTGTTTTTAGATTAAAAGAGCCACTTTCGTAAAATGGATATCGAGGAAAACACCATTCGTGATGACCAATGAATTCTAGTTATCACGAAGTTCTACACGCTAAATATACTGAACCATAAAATTTTACTAACTATTTCACATTTTGCAAGAAGAAAAAAGAACAAAAAGTCAAAGAACAGCGCCAGACATTGACAGTTAAATAATAGATGACATTCGCAGTTGCGTTTGCATTCTTACATGAATAGACGCCATTGTTATATTGAAACTTCCATATCAGCAATTTCTCTGATATACATTAAGCTTTGTTTTAAAACAGAATACGAGCCTCCTGACCAAGCAGTCTCGAGACGTTTTCAATCTATAATCCATCTACCATGAATGATGGCAATCACGCTGATGAGGCGTGAAAATTAGGAATTCAAACATGATTATTATATTCTTTATCGGATTACGATTTTAAAATAGAGAAGGAACTCAACAGTCAACTAGTAATTTTCATACGTCAAGCTATTTCAATAAGTGTTCGGTCATTTCCATTCTAAAAATAAAAAATGTAGAGTACTCTAGGTTATTTCTTATATGAAGTTACTATTTATTTATTAAAATATAAAAATATTATCGACCTTTGGCGACTGGCTTTTTTTACCGAAATCATTGACTTTTTAGACTGTTAAATAAAACAACGGAATGCATACTATTACCTCCTCGTATATGTAGTATAGACAAAGTAAAACAATTGTCAAAAAATTCGAACAAAAGATTTTGACGATTCTGCATTTTTTAAACTCCCTGAGTTCGAAAAATACATTTTTGTAAAATGTCCGTCTGTCGGTCTGAGTCAAAGATAACTCAAAAACTATCTAGACGAATGAAATTTTTTTTACTGTTATGATGCCAAATTTGTAGATTTTTGTCAAATTTCGTGCAAATTTGGACCAGAATAATTTTGTCTATCTGGGTGTTTGAATTTAAGTTGACATCATAACTACAAAGCAAGCAGATCTAGATAAATAAAATTCGATATACACAATTAAAATCTATAATCTAAATATTTTTCAAATTTTGAACCAAATCTAACGAGTGAGAGGGTTTTTGTCTTTTTGTACTTTGAGAAACCTGTGAGTGTGATGACTCAAAGATGTAATGGCTTAAATGTATCAAATTTGGTATGAAATTGTGAGACAGAAAATGCAGTTCTGTGACAAATATTTACTTCTATCGGTTGGAAAAAGCACATCTAAAATTTTATGTTCGCAAAAAAGCAAATTTTATTTTTGGATACTATTAATTGCATGCCAGGAATTCATCGCCGATTGACGATATCCATGAAGATGCTAAATTCATGCCAAAGGTTAATATTTTATAACTATTGTACGCAAATGCCATGTGATGGGTTCTTAGGGATAACACAGGTCGGCCAATACTATGTAAGGGGACATTATTAGAGTATGCTAGAAAGTTTTGGGATATATAATGACTATAATCAATATAATGACTGTCTTAAAAAATTTCTTCATGCTATTTGCTAAGACAGAAAATATGAATTTAATTAAATAAATCAAAATACATGTAAATTAAATTAAACAATAAATAAAAATGAGATTAAAATTCTATTTTGAAACTGATATCTAAACAAAGCCTTTTTTAAAAATAAACATTTCTTTATTTGAGCACTGGTAAAAACATGCGACTGAATATCTTGTTGATTGAGTTTAAATTTCATCATAACATAACGAATTATTTGCCATAAATTGTGTAACAGATTTAAAAATTTAAAATAAAGAAAACATTGTAAAGAGGTGAAAATGATATAATTAAAAAGGTAAATTTTTGAATTTTAAGATAATGCAAAAATTGTTTATGAGAGATTATATTTTGAAAAGATATGGCATTTACCTATCTGGTAATGGTTAAACCTATTTTCAAGTTCTGTTAAACTTGGTTTGATATGAATTTTAAAAATATTTTCCAGTCTCGGCTTTTTTTCTGAATAAAGTTTCTGTTGAGTCCTATCCAGATTATTTCTGATAAAATTTTGCAGCTTCGCTAATTAGAAAAAGGTTGGATTAAGTGCTGCTGCAAAAAAGTTGAGTCAAGTATGTAACATTCGTATAGTAATTTATTTAGATTTGACTTTTGCCATTCAACAAAATGTAACAAAAAAATATTTCTGTTAGTGTTTAATGTATCTATCTATCTATTTATATATATATATTGAAATAATTGCCCTGTTTAAACTGGAAGCAACAGTGTAAATTCTGATTGTAATTTTTTAAAAACAATTCCGATCTTGGATTAATGCTTTCTTGATTCTGTTGCAGTCAACACCAACTTGTTATGTAACATTCTCACCTGCTGGTTGAAGATAATACAGATACCATATCCAAAAACATTTCTATACATAAAATCTACTAATTTCTGCAAAGATTATTCTTTCAAAACCGATTGTAAAAAAAGTAAAATTTTTCATTTTTCTCCTTTATAGAATGTTGAATTGGATTGTGAAAAAATTAAGTGACAAAAAAATGGGTAGATCTTATTTTAGTCCACCTTTGACGAATAATAAGATTTTTTTGGCGAAAGGTAAGAATTCTTTTTCCTTAACCTTTTAATTAAAATACTTTCAATTTGGCGAGATTTTGAAAAAGTCGCCAGAGGTGGGCTAAAATAGGATTTTACCAAATAAATTAACATATCTCTCAAAACTCGAAAGAATCATTTATTTTATGCAGTTGCAAAATGCTTGTTTTCTTCTAACAACAAGTATTTAACTCCCTTTTGATTATGTTATTATATAAGAGAGAGTTTTCAAAGCATTACCATTTGTTACTTATTTTATTCCAAAGGAATTTGGGACAAGTGTTTTTTTCATTCATATGATGACCTCGTCCGCAGCCATAGTCAATTTTGGCGTTTCCCAGAGATGAAACTGATTGACCTTCATATTTCGCCTCAAGAGGGAAATCACGTTTATTTCTTGCTTTTGTTATGGACTGTCAAAGGTAAGAAATAACAGAGATCTAAAATAATTTGAATAATTTCAGACAGTAAATTTGGCATCATAAATTGGGAATATCCCACCACTCTGGTATAAAGAATAGTTTTTCAACCATCTTATTAATCACCTGCAAAATTTGATTTTGAAAAATAATATTTTGATTAAAATATTATTTTTTTTTTTTGTATTGCTTGCATTTTAACAAAACATTTTCAAAGACATTTTGTAAAATTTTGCTTTAAGTATTGATTGATTTACACGTGATATAAAAATATTCTGGAATATCAATCGATAAAAAAATTATTTTAAGATTATGTTCAGTCGATGATTCCTAAAAAGAGGTATTTATTTTATTTATTTGCAAAGATATTACCACAGTTGCATTTTTTTTTATTGTTATTATTTGAACTTACAACTTTTGCAAAAAAAGAGTTCTTAAATTTGTGTCAAATTTTATTCATACAACACTCTTAGTTTTATACTTATCGAGTTCACTAGTATTCGAACAGCAGTTCGAACTTCGAACATTGTTCGATATGTACAGTTCCTTTGTATCTATTTTGTTGAAAGCTTATTAAAAGTAAACAATTTGGTGTAAAAACTATATACTGGCTTTCTATTGTTTAAATCAAAACGTTTTTTAGTCATCTTATTCAAAGGCAAACAAACATAATGCTAAAAATGTGTTTTTAAATTCAGAGAGACATATAACGTTGAGATTCATTAAAATCTTTTCGAATATTTAACAACTTCAATTTTTTTCTTATAAGGATAATACTTTCTTTTTTTCGTACATTTCATTCTTTGAACTAGATTCAAATTAACTGTCATAATTTGAAGCGTAAAAGCATATCACTGATCAGATCAGAGCATATCATTGGGAATTTATAACCTGGAAACATGTCAGGTATTCCAAAATAAACGGAATAGATTTAATTGAAACACATGCTATTAAACTGATAATTAGGAAATTAGTATGCAAATGTCAACAAAATTAATTGGCCATGCATTCAGTGATGGTGTGTTAAATCAGAAAAGAAAATAGCAGCAAAAAGGTACTAAAAAGGACAGAAATAAAACAAAAACAAACAAATAATTTTACCCTTCAGTAATCCAGAGCTTCAAATTGTAATTAGGTGAATAATATTTAAGACTATTACCTATATATCTTATTTCAAGGCGGGGTTCAAGTAATAGTTATTAAACAAAATGCATTACTGTAGGGAAAATATGAAAGCAAACCCTAAACCACACAACTGCGACAAAGAAAAACGAAACAACAACAACAACAAAAAAAAACGAATTTAATTTTAATATTAAAGGAAGAGCCTTGCGTTTAAGCTACAAAATTTTTTGTGGAGCCACCGATAAATTCAAAGACAGAAGTTGTGTTAATTTTTTATATGGGAATCGTTTTTGAAAAATATGTTTTGTGACTTTCATTTTAGCATCCAGTAATATGCTGCATTGAAATAATATTTTGAAAGTAAATATATTGTTAATATTTGAGAAATAATACTATGTTTTATTTATAAAATTGCTCTTAGCGGCGACTGGTTAGCGAATTGTGATGCTTTTGTGGCAATATGGAGCTTAGTTCAAGGTCTGTGTATCTTATATTTATTTCTTGGATTTGTTCTTCTTTATTGTTATTTTTAAGCTTTTTTTGTGTTTCTCAAACACGGAAAAATAACTAAATAAGATAGAAAAATAATATTTTAAAATAATATAAAAGATGTGCAAAACTGATATTGAAATGAAATTTATCCGACAGACAAGGTGATTTAAAATAACAGTCATATAAACTCGGTTGAATTTTTTCAAATGATTGAAAATTGAAAATTTAAGAGCGAATAACTTATTTTGTGCAAGCGTTCAATTATGAATAAATACAAGATTAAAAGCAATATTTTATCTATAACTGTTTGCAATATGATTTATCACAGTATATTTTCACATACATAATGTATATTATATTTATATATTATCTTGTTTTTGACACATAACCATTGGCTTTTCAAAAAATCAAGAAAAGTTGAGCCTTCTTTTCTTTACTTTTCAATAAACAATGGAGCTATAGAAGACGCGATGCCATTGG
The DNA here is from genome assembly GCA_026543055.1 of Argiope trifasciata. NCBI lineage: Eukaryota > Metazoa > Arthropoda > Arachnida > Araneae > Araneidae > Argiope > Argiope trifasciata. Next base: position 942,910 of record JAPMOQ010063627.1, read on the forward strand.
AGATATGAGATAGACATAGTTTCATCATCAACTTTATTCTGTCACCCTCTTATCGTCCACCTAATCTGGACAACACATTGCTTGACTAAATATCACCATATCATGTAGTGGGCCAATCTACAAGCATTCAAATGTCTTATTCACTAGCAAAATTGTTTATATTTGTAATCACATTGTCGCAGGTGAAGGCATTTATAGTTGTGAAAGTGATATGACAAACTTCCGTAGCTTTTTCAGATTCCTTGCATTGTCTTAGATATTTTCAGTTTTGGCTGCGTTACTCTTTCTTCAGATAAATATATTGCTAAAAATAATGTTTCAACTTAATATGAAACAAAACAAAAACTAATAATTGCAACTTTTGATTATTTCATTAAAAGGGCGGTCGGATTAAGTATGGTAATATTTGATTAATATAATCGATTCACACGATATCATAGTGCCGTTGGTATCATCTAACATCAATTGCATGTTGTTTTTGCTGTAGATAATAAGCAATATATTCCAAAATTAAATTAACAAAGTAAAATTGACGTGTATCATTGAACTGATTTTAATTAAAAACATACTAGGATTTATATTTCTTTCAATCTCAATTTAATAAGCCTACAGAAAATATTAGGAGAGTGAACAAACAAAACGCAGAAACTATAAAAGTAATTTTATTTTAATAAGATAAATTTGACTCAGTGGTTCTCTCTCTATATAAAATTTTGATGTATCCAATCATTAAATTTTATAAGTAACTGAAAAGTGTAATTAAATTACAAATATCACTTTTTATTTTAAAATTTCTCTTCTTTATTGCAATTTGATTGCTATTCACTTATTAAATAGATGTTTAATTCCTACACCTTTGCGAAATCAAACTTTGATTTGTCAGAAAACTCTCTATCATATTTACGAAACTCAATTAAAAATGTATTGTAGCTAGAGAAAGAAGCACAAATAACTTTTGCAGAAAAAGGAAAACTATTCAGTAAAATATTAATGTAAATTGATGTTATTTATTTCCTTTAACTGATAAATTAAACTTGATTTATTCATAAATGTAAACTGCTAATTAAAATTCGATATAAAAGAAATGCAAATAAAAAACTAAAATATAAATAAAGTATTTAGTAAGAAAAGTTTGAGAATTAAATCGCATTTCGATATATTATTCCACTGTATTGCAAAACTTTCCATCTTTTACTTTATCTATACTTATAATAAAGCTCAATGTGTGTGTGTGTGTGTGTGTGTGCGTGTGTGTGTGTGTTGGCGCTCTACAGGCCAGACCGTTGGACCTACAGCTGCCAAATTTGGTACATGTATACCTTGGAGGTCGGGAATGTGCACCTCGGAGCCCTTTTTTCGAATTTTTAATTAGAATTTGAATTAATTAAAATTTAAGCGAAATTTCGACGTTTTTCCGCCATAACCCGAAAATATTATTGCACAAGCATGATTTTTATATCAATTTAAAGATAAAAAAATTAGCTTTCTAACGGTATCAGTGTTTTCAATTTATAACGTAAGCTACTATTTTTAACGAATTTTTAAAGAAATATTTTATGTTTTTTATCATGTGACTGGATAAAATAAAAGAAAACAATGCCGGAAGTTCAAATAAAAAAACACCTATCATCGCAAAATAAATCTACAGAAATGCAACTGTCAGCACGTGACTGGATAAAATAAAATAAATATAAAATGTGATATTTTCTTTAAAAAATAAATGCAAAGCAAAGCAATATCTATATCATTAAGTCAATAAATCTTCTTTATTTACGGTAAAAATGATTGAATTTAGACAGGATATGCATTGAAATCCCGACTTAATGGTATATTTATGTAATCGTTTGCAATATCTGTATCATTAATTTAATACTTTTTTCCCCTTCTCGCTTTCTTTAAAAAAACATATTTAACATTTTGGCAACATCATTGAATTTTTTTTTTTTTTTTAATATTTTGGAAGCATACCCGATGGTTTAAACTGACTGATTTATAAAATTAAAGAATATTATTAGGAATAGGTGAACAGCCTTTTAGAACTTTCCGTCCATCATGTTAAAGAAAATATTAATTTCAGGCCAATCAATGCCCGGAATTATTTCAAGGCTAATAAATATGTGATTTAATTGAAAATGTTAGAACGAATTACTCATGGCGAACCAGCTGGTCGCCAAAGGCGGCTAGTATATAATATATACATGCATATTTGAAAGACACTTCATTTAACAATGTTAGCAATTAGTAATATATTGCACCGAAATAATCTTTATAAGTAAATCTATTGATAATATTTAAAAATTAATAATATGCTTTATTTATTGAATTGATCTTTATAAGTTAAAAGTTTGGAATCCTTTTGGAATTCGTCTGAGTCTTGTGGTTTGAACTTTTATGAGTACCTCGATAAGTTTTGAGACAGACTATACATGTTAGTTTGGCAAGCAATATACTTAAGAGAAAAAATGCATACAACATTATGCAGTACCAAAAACTCGTGCTGAGGTTACAGCTTTATTTGATCTATTAGAAAGATAATTTTTGACTAAATTATATATAGAAAAAACGAAAGATTTTTTTGTAAAAAATTATAAAACTTCGCTTATGAAATTTTAACCTTGTAATATATGATCTGAAAAGAGCTTATTGATCATTCTTTGATACATTAATCTTAAAATACATTTTTTGAAATACAAAACTGTAAAACAGCACTATATTTGACAAATAAATTCATCAAAAACATTACAAGAATGCACTCTTGCGGGTTTTAGCAAATAAAAAAATCTAATAACTTTTTCTTAGTTTCAGAGCAAAGATTTACAACACTACTTTGTTTATAGATTATCTGCCAGTTGCATGAGATATATATGATTCAAAGTTTGTTTCGAATACTCTACAGAGCAAATTATTGGCTCCAGATTAACAAAATTTGCACCTAGTTACTTCATAGAAAATAGTACTAACAAATGAAAGAATTTTCAAAAATTTAATTAATTCTTCGTTGAAAATGAACAGAAATTTTAAAGTGTTTTTTCTCAATGACTTCGAGTTATGTTATTGCATAAAATATATTTTGCACCACTGTAAAAGTTTTAAAACATTGGAAACTTTTCAATTATATCAATTTTGCTGGCATTCGAATTTTTCTTAGTAAATTTTAAAATATTTATGCTTATATTACCAGAATACTTTTTACTCTCTTGGTTATTTCATTTGTGCACACGCAGCAATGATACTAAAAATGTCTGTGCACGTGAATCGCTTCTGTGCAATCAAGAGAAATGTTTTAAAAATTAAAGAACAGAATATTATATAGAATAGATAGAATATTGCAAAGACTAAATAAAATATTATGTAAAAAAATAGAATATATCGAATAGAATAATATATACAGAAAAAAATAAAATATAGAAGAATTAAGTTTAAAGTATTGACAAGCTTTTATGTTTAATGATTAATTTTTGAAACATCTTTTAATTTTTTAAAAATATATTTTCTTCCAGAGACACAAACAAAACTATTCGGAAAAAATTTAATGATGTAAACGAATTATTTTTCGCTGAAATGAAAGCGAAAAACGTGCAAATAAAAACAAGAATTATCTTTATTATATTTCTAAAGCTTTCATTTGTAAATTTAAAAGGTTTTTCTCATCAACTTCGTCAACTTAATGCATCTAAAAACCATGTTTATTACTTTTATTTAAATTTGATGCATAAAATTTTCCTATTCATTTCTATTTCTATGTTGTATTAAACTTTGATGAATATTTTATCTTTAACGATGCCCTTGCTTTATAATGGATGTTCCATTTCGTGATTTCTCAAAGTTAAATTTATTTAGATGAAGTCACGAAGTGTTTGTTGAGATTAATAAATTATAAACCTTTGAAATGTTATTGTGCACACACAAATACAAAATAATTCTTCTTCAAATTGTATAAGGTAATGTGCTTTGAACTAGAATTCAAATAATTTAAGTTTTGGTAGAGTTCTGATGAAGTATAGATTATATACTAAGAATTCTTATTGTATATCCTTTCCCAAGAATTCAAATTGCGAAAAAAATCTTTAAAGTAAAAAGAATTTTCTTTTCAGAATTTCATTCATTTTCATAAAAAAGTGTTAAATTGAGATGTTTGTTTCATTCTTTTTTTCAGTTTCGAAAACTTCAACTTGTATAGTACTATTTGACTTTTAGTACTTAATTTAAAGCAAAATAAAATCTCTCTTTTTCTTTATCGATATAACATTATTCAAATTATAAACATTAGCTCATTAAATAGAATTCAACTAAAAACAGTTCGATCAAATTTCCGTATTCGAATGACATTTATTAAATTTTTTAATCAAAGATTATAAGTGTAAAGAAAAATTTTAAAAACAAAAGAAATCATTTTATTTATTTTGAAACAAAATGCAAATTAGTCGCATTGCTATGCGAGTACTTCGGATTATTATACTTCATTATTTATACATCAAAAAAATTATTTTCTTCCAGCCAATGGACATCTAGGTTTTTTTGAAAGTTTGGAAACTTTATTCCTGTTGATATGACAACATTTTCTTTAAATAATTTAAAATATTCTCAGGCCAAAAGACATCTTCAAGAATTCCAAATTATTTTAATAAGCATAATATTTAACTAACAAAATTTTTGTGAAAGCACAAATATATGATGCAAATACTTAAAGATGTTGAAACATGTTATCTAACGTATATGTTGATCGACGTTACATCCATCTCCCACTTATAAGATGCGTAATCTATGATAAAATTATTTTTGAATTAGCGCATTTTAGAAAATATATGACTGGGAAATGACTCCAGGGCTTTTTTCCAGTTTTTTTAGTAAAGTGAGGATGTTTAGAAATGAAAAATTTTAGGTTTGTAGGATAATACAAATCTTTCAGTTATCCATCAATTTTATGGAAAATAATCGCATTTTAAAACCCTTTTCAGAAAAATATTTTTGGAAAATGTCTGTCTCTCTGTGACTAACTCAAAAACGCTTTGAACTAGAGGGATCAAATTTGATTTATAGACTTTAAATCAAATTTATGGATTTTAAACCGCTTGAATTGAATCCGTTCAGGATAAATGTGTCTTTTCAAAAGTAAGCTAACACGATAACTGCAAAACGAAGAGAGGTGGAGAGATTAAATTTGGTACACAAATTTACCATCTACATTGTAGACACTTATCAAAATTTAGAAACATGTAAACACAATAACTCAAAAACGCAGGATTTAAATGCATCCAATTGTGTATATGATTTTGTGATTACAGTCGTAGTTCTGAGTCAAAGTTTTACTTCAATCGGTTAGAAAAATTACCTCTAAATCAGAAATTAGATTTTCGGTAACTATTAACTACATTCCAAGAAATCGGTGTAAGCACTCATCAAGTATCACACTATAAATTCAGTAAAACTTTTAAATTCAAACCAAAGATTAATATTTCCTAAATATTGTAAGCCAATACAATGTAAGGTGCTCTCTGCATCTTCCATGGTCCACACTTTCAAGCGGGGGTGGGGGATATCACCTTTAGTAGAGAGTATGTGAAAAAGTTTCGCAGAGACAACTCCCGCTGTTTTTAAATTAATCTACAATTTCAACCCCCAATTTTATGTGCCTGACAGTTATTTAGTAGGAAATCTATAACATTAATATTAATATTTTTGTTACATTAATATATGCATTTTAAATTTTATGAAGTCCCCAAAAAATGAAAATCATTTATCACTTTAACAACAATTTCATACAGAATAAAAATACTTGCTTTGGAGAAAAGTTTAAAAAATATTGTACCAATTTTAAATGTCAAAATGAAATTAATACATCCCGACAGCTAAATTATATCTATCTTTAGCTCAATATTAATTACAGAAGAAACTTTTCCGTTCCATTTATTAATACTGAGAAGAGATTTAGGAAGACTTTTCTTTTACACCTCAAAAAAGAGGAACAAAACAAAGAAGCTTTTACTTTCTGAGTTCTCTACAGAGCCATAATACATTGTTCTTATTCTTTTGTATTCTATCTTATTGTTAAGGAATTAAATTGAGATTGAATCTACACGAAAGGCCAGATCTAAGGAGTGATTCTTCAATGGAGTTAAAATCTTATTGTTCACCACAGAAATATAGGTCAAATCTCGTTAAATCGTCGAAGATGTTCGGAAGTAAATGGACTTCTTCTCATTGGAACTAGCATATTTTCTTTCTCTCGAACTCTTCATTTTCTTTTTACTTTTCTGTCTCTTCATATAGTTGTTTCGCGCTGTAGAACACTTTGTAAACATATTATCTAAGATATAAGAAGAGTTTCTGTTTTATTTTTCCGAATCAAAGGCAGAACTTGTCACGTGTGCTCTGGCCATTCAAAAGAACAATTCGTGATGTTGCAAGCGTGGTGTTGCGTTGGCGTATAGACTGGAATTCCGGTTGTGAAAATCCCGAGACCCCTTCTATTATAAACAGCAAATATACATTTCACTTCAAAGACTCACTATTTGTCATGGAAATAGTCTTTCAATATTTGTCTTCAAGGTTAGTTTCATTTCAAGTGCTTGTAATTTGACACTAAAAATAATTATGAATTGAATAGCCAAAAGCTTTTTAAGTTCAAAAATGGCATGAAAATTTATTCAGGCATAGTATGTATTACTTATTTCAGGAACATTATTCAAACTCCAACCACTCCTTAGTAATATACTTCATTGTTAAAATTTTAAACTCTTCTTTTTTTTTTGCAGATATTACGTTATATAAATTAGAAACCTACTTATTAAATGTAAAATTCTGAATTAAATAATTCCTTTTCACTTTTTTCACTCCAATATTTTTCATTTTTCAAATAGCACTGATTTTAATCAAAGTATCTAAAACTATTGAAAACATATATTTAAATGTCAAGTCAAAATTAACATTTTAGGAAAATTTTACTTAAAGGACATTAAATGAAATCCATTGTTTAAATTAAATATTTTTTAAATTAAAATCTACATCTACAAGGTATTTTTTGATGAACAAATACTTTGAGCGCTACCTAAACTGATATTTGCCGAATAATACGATTATATAATCAAAGAAGTGATAAAATAGTTTTTGTATTTGATCAAAATTTCTGACAACAAATATTGACGAAGGGAAATAATGCCGTGCATCAGAACCATTTATCCTCACTACATTATAGTTTGCTTTTTTTAACATTCACGAAATGATGATACCGTAAATAATAACGATATTTCCAAGCTGATATTTCATTGGATAGCTACCGCAAATTACAGATATCAGTAGCATTCACCTCAAATTACAGATATAAGTAGCTGAAAAAGATCTGTATCTGCAAAGTAATTTTGGAAAGAAATTACAAAGCTATAACTTATTTCACCAGGAAAAACTGTATTACTTTTAAAGGTCCTGAATTGAACTTTTTTATTGATTTCTCAGCATTGAAGATAAAATATTATATCCATTAAAAAATTATGTCTAGATTTTAAAGAATCTCCTCACTTAAATCCCTACGCTCTATGAAATTATGTTTATTTGTGCATACAATAATTCAAAAACTCACCCAGATAGAAGGATGTAATTTAATTTTCAATCTCCATAATTTCTTACTTGTTAATTACTTAAGAAAATCCCAATCTCTTGCTCGATATATTTTGATATTTATGTTTTAGATTTTCTTCCTTTATTTTTATTTTGTTTCTAAAACTTACTTTTAATTATATAATATCAGAAATGTGAGCTGAAATATATATTTACGACCTCAACAATAAGCCTGAGTAACACAGACGCTGAAAAGGAAAATTTTTGTTATAAATAATTTTTTTTTATTAAAATCAAAGAAAGAATTGTACGAAAATAAAATCAATAACACTGAAGATTTTGAAATTTTATTTGAAAAGTGAAAAATTTATGAGAGTTTTATTTTCATGTAAAAATGGATTTAAAAGTCACAAGGTATTTAAGAAAACTATTAAAATATTATGCAATTTTTAATTAAATAACTTATGAAGTTCATTCCTGAGAAACTCTATTTTAGTGAGCGACTCTCACCCAAGTAATAATATGCTAAATTTGGTAACTCTAGTAACCTGCTATGTCCAGTGTTTTGAATGATTTTTTTCAAGCAGTTTAAAGACATGTTTCACCCCTTAAACACTACAATGTTAAAAAAAAAGAAATTCTCTCTTTTACTCATTGAAAATTTCATGTAAAAATGCAAAGGACATGACATGAAATTAAAATTAATGAAATTCTTATTTTCATTTTCATTTTCGCTGTCATTTCAAATGAACTATCAAAACATTAATCAAAGATAAAATAACCATCAACTGTCCACTGTTAAACCAGAGGCAGTGGTTTCCCCAAAATTTTCTCGCATACTCTCTAATAAACTTGTTATGCTAGAGAATTCAGTACAGGACATCGGTGTAAAAGAATTACAAAATATCAACTTTGATGTAAATTTAACATTTTTACTGAATCTATCTTGATATCCTTGGCGCGTTATTAAGTGATTATTCCTTGGAATGCGTTAATAGTATCAAAAAATAGAAATTATGTTCAGATTAAATATTTTTCAGACACGTTTTCCTCATCCGACTGAAATAATTTTTTTCACAAAACTGCACTTGTAGTCACAAAATTGAATGACGAATTTGATATATTTAAGCCATTGCGAGTTTGAGTTACGTTGTTTACAGATTTCTTAAAGTACAAACCGACAAAAGTTAACTTTTTGTTGAATTTGGCTCATCAATTTGATAGTTGTTTACATCAAATCTGTTTACAAAATTTTATTTATCTAGTACTCTTTCTTTTGCAGTTATTATGTTAAAATATTCCAATAGCAAGATAGATAGACTTTCTCTTTATGGAATTTATTTACATTTTTACAGAAATTTACAAATTTTTTAAAGACCTATGCTTAATTTTAACTGTCAATTTCAAAGCGTTTTTGAGTTATCTTTGTCACAGATAGGCAGACTGAGATTTTCCGAAAATGTGTTTTTCGAACTCAGGGGGATCTGAAACGGGGAGATTTCTCCGAATCTCAAGTTTGAATATTTTGATGATTACTATACTTTTTCCATATTATGTATACGAGAGATTGAAAACAGCATGTGATTGATAATTTGAAGGATGGATCAACGTGAGTTTCCTGTCATCACGCTACAGTGTAAAATATCTTGGTAATTCAAAACTTTTTTTTCCAAAGTTATTTTCACAATAAAAAATTAAAAGAATAATATACAATTTGATTGCAAAATAAGAGATAACAGAAAGTTTTGTCTTAGAGAAAGGTTCTTCAAATATCATTCTGAACTTTGAATTATTCGGAAAAAAAGTTCTTTGGGGCTAAGAAATGAACAATTATTACATTACTATGATGTGTGTCATGTTGTTTTGTTACAATTTTTAATTACTCTTTTTTCCCATATATTTAAATCTTGCACTTTATTATCTTAATTGTTTCAATTACTATCAACTCTTTTTCTAAATTATAAAAATAATAATCTAAATTCATCTGTATCTATAGAATTTATAATATAGAACACAGCATTATAAAATCTCTCTCCACACTAGAGTGACTTTAGGTTATTATATTTAAATAATTACTTAATTATTTTCACTCTTATTATCATTGAACCAAGATTTCTTCATTAACATTAAAACTATAAGTTAAAATTATAAACAAATCATTCTGTGTGTAAAATACGATAAAACATTTTTTTTATGTATCACTTAACATATCAGCTTTATAATAATTGTCATAAATTTAAAAAAAAAAAAAACATGAAAAAATTAATATTTTATAATAAAGAACACAAACTAATAATAAATGTTTGCTTTTACGACTTTACATAGCATTTCGTTTCAAGTATATAATATAGTATATCAACGTTGTTCTTAATTCCTTTCTATTAATTTTAATGATAATTTTTAAATTCTGTTATGTTGGTATTTCATAATGCATTGTTAAAAATTGTTGGTAGATAGATTTTTATGAATGTCGATACCATACATAATGATATCAGTTGAATCCAAAATCAATTACAACGGCAATCGAATAGAATCTATTCGAAATAAAATGAAAATTTGATCAGTTTCTTATAAACTTCCATAAAAGGAATGAAAAGCTATTATATTTTACCTGGATGGATTAAATATAAGCGTGCCATTGTACATCTGAAGTACAGATAAGTTACCATTACTGAATTTTACAGTTCATTTGTGGCAAATTTCAACAGACATGAGATATTAATCACCAAAAATTCAATGATTATTTGCTATGTAATTTCACTAGCAAATGAAGAAATGAGATATATAATGAACGATGCCAAACGATTGTTTAAAATTAAAATAATTTATCATGGTTGCTATAGCAATATACAATAAAATCGTCTGCCACTATTAAAAATGTCTCCCTTATAATTGATTTGGCTTTATAGTATTATCGTTTCTTGTACAAAGGTGATAATATTTAACAATTGAGAGAGGTTTTTTTTTCACATGAAAAGTATTTTCTTTTAGGTCAGAATGGCAAAAAATAATATATTATAGAAACGATTTAAACAAAAATTGATTTTACTTTAGCTCAAAATTTTATAAATTAATTAATTTAATATTTGAACAGAAGACATTAGAATCAAAATAAATTGATGTGGAATGTTAGTCTGATTTTATTTAGTATTCATGTTAGTAAGAAAATTGAAAACTACAATTTTCACTGATGAAACTACAAATAGCATATAAGTATATAAAATTCTCACCTTCATGGTCTGGCCTTGTTACCTGCACGTAAACTTACTTCCCAAAATTCAGTTAAAATGGTGACGAAATGGTTTCTCTTTGGACTGATCGTAGGGAAACCTAACAAGTACCTGCTAAGACTCAAGAAGCCAAACATTTAAATTTTGACCTTAATCCAAATTAAGGAACAGAGAAAAATCATGCTGTGCATCATATCAGAGTTTAAACCGTGTGCTTGTAAGGTTTCTTTCTGTTCATTTAAATCGGCGAATCTCAGTGTTTGAGTTCCTACATATGAAAAGAAGTTTCGAAATTATTTTTCTTTGCAACCATTTTGCATTTCTTTCAAAATAGATTAAAATAATCAACATTCTTCTAAAGTAAAAATTCATACCGTTTGAAGATCATGAGCTTTTAATTAAAAAAAGAATGCGACATTTTGTTAGTTACTTGTATCTGAAATATTCAAAGAGAAAGCATTGTAAATCCTGAAAAAATAAGGCATTGTGACCTTTTCTGATTTCGACCGAAAAAAATTAATTTAAGAAAAGTCTGATCTATTTGTCTCCCAAATTTCATCTATTAAATTCTAAGTCACTGTGAATATGAGTTACTGAATTTATATGAAGGAGATAACATAGAGTAAAAGAAACACCACTTAGATAGATTTAGTTTAAAATTTGTTAGGAATCGAACTCTTTTAAATATTAGCGTACAAAATTTTATCTGTACAGTTCTTTATTTTTTAATAGTTATATTATATATTTGGACAGCTGAACAAACACCTCCTAAATGAATTTCGCCCAAAGTTGATAAAAATCTGCAAATTTGGAGCCATTTATTTATATTAAATTTCATTCATTTAGTTCAAATCTTTTTTGTGTTATGGAATTCACAAACAAATAGGCATAATTATAAAAATGCTTTTTTTGAGTAGAAAGGTTTGAAAGTGGAGATTCATTAAAATCTCGAAATCAATTTTTTGACGACTCTAAAACCGTTTATATTAAGTGTAAGAGAAATTAAAAACGTTGATTATCCATGTATTTGAACGGATGATGTCTGTTAATAAGAAGTAGTGTACTGATATTAAAAATAAAAGCATATTATATGCAATAATTGAAGATTGAGAACAAATATTTAAATAATATTAGTATAAATTCTACTTTTTGTATATATCTTGAAAATCAACGGAATGGCCTTTTTAAGATAATTATACTTGCACAACAAATTTTACAAAGCAAAAGGCCATGGTGGACTGGTAGTAAGGTCTCAGCTTCGGAATCGGAGGGTGTTCGGTGCGAAACACGATTCTCTCGATGAAACTTCGTGTAAAGTGGATCTGGTGCACATTAAATCCGTCTGAGCCAAACGCCGGCCCGCCGGCATGGTGTGGAAGAGGAGAGGGAATGCCTGATTAGGTATCGTGTTTGTCATCAAAATTATGAGGTTCGTCCCAAAATAGCCCTCGTGTTACTTTAAAAATGGGACTTTAATACAGCTAAATTTGCAAAAGACAAATATCTATACGCTAATTTTAAACATCCATAATTATGAAAAATTAATAACATTTTTCAAAATTCTCTGTTTATTATGTTTTTTGAGAACCGGAAGCATTCATAGTAAGGTGTTGATTTCGTAATAAATTTTAAAAATTGTCACTTAAATATTTATTTTAAAATAACATCGTCAGTCTGAGAGATGCTATTAAACATTGAATAAAATAGCAATCTTAACTGAAGTTTCAAAGTGAAACTGAAAATGAAGCTGTAATAAAAAACAAAGAGGCTTAAACATATTCCCTAGTAAATAGTATTTTCAAATAAAACGCAGAATTATATTCAAATAAGGGATCGTATGAATCAAAATACTGACACAATGTATGCATTTATGTCATGGTTGTTAAAGCGTGTGGATAATTTCCTCGAATTCCCATATTTCCAATCCAAATAATCATGCTCTTCTTCTTCCTTTTTAAAAAAAATAAAAAATAGAGATGTTTTGCGATTATTTTATTTTTAACGAGTTTATCAAATGTAACTGATGGTTTTCTTTGCAATGATTTTTTTAACTGTAATTTTTAATAGGTGAATTTTATTATATTTACTGTTTATAAATGCAACTTAAAATACAGGTTTTGTCCGATATTGTGTCTTATAGAATGGAAAATACTTCGATAGCCTATTCTATAGGATATTTTGTATGATTTTTAGTCATGCATGCCATATAATTGATCCGATTTACAGAATATAATTTATAGGATAATACGCCGTCTTATAAACTAACATCTGTTCTGAAAATAACAATTGTTTATTTAAATACTAACGTCTCGATTTTAAATCAACACTAGGGCTATTTAGTGCCATAGCCAGATGACGAAGATGACGGCTGAGCTGGCACCCATCCCTCACTCTCCAAACTTCAAAGCCAAACTAGTGACCCAGAGGGAGTTTGAAATGCACTAGACTCTCTTACACGGCAGATCTGATATGGAACCGGGTCTTGAACTTGAAACCGATTCGAACCCTCTGGTTTCGAAGCCGAGACCTAAGTCCAGTGGTCTCCGGAGAGTGACAAAGGTGTTTAAATTACTTCTATAACATTAAAAAATGCGCTTTTTTTTATAGAACTTGAAAATTCGGACTCCACTTTTTGATTCATGATCGAGAAATATTCATTAGCTTCACTGATTAAAAAATTTAAGCTTAAAAAGATCAGCGTGAAGGAAATCATCTGTTACATTTCGAAAACTTGTTAAAAATAAAATAACTGCTAAATATTTCTAATTGCATACTTTTTAATAAAAAAAAAATAGATGGAAAAGATGTGTTTATTCGGAATGGAAACTTGTAATCTCTCCATACCCTTTAACAGTATCATAAATGCGACATAGCGAGTCCTCAGAATTTTATTTTCCGAGTCACGCATCTCAGAGTTTTATGATTCGTAGAGAGAACCAAATATGCCTTTTGGATGGATTTTCCTTCCCGATCGATCTAAAATTTGACTCAGAATTACAATTGGGATCACATGCTAACATTCCAAATTTCATATACTAAATTATTTCATGTTTTACTTATCCTTTATTACGTTGCGTTCGAAAGTACTAACGCTACCTGATTTTGTTCAATATTTTAAATAGATCTGTAGTTTAGATGGCAAAACTGTAGGCAGTAAATTTTATTCTCCAGCTTTTTATGTTCTGTAGTTATCGTGTTCAATTGCATTTAGATAGGTCAACTTTTTATTTATACATTTCGATCAACATTTGAAATAAATCTACAAATTTGGTGTAATGACCGCGTACCATAAATTTGATTCCTCTAGCTCAAAGCTTTGAGTCACAATGTTTACAAACAGACAGTGCGATAGATGGACCATAATTCCAAACCAGCAGGAATGGTCTCCCAAAAATGTTCTCGTATACTCCCTAATAAAAATAGTATCCCAGAGAACATCTGCATAACATTGTCATACAATAGTTATAAAATATTAACTTTTGGCAGGAATTTAGAATTTTTACTAAGTTTCTCGTGTCATTCTTGGCAATATTTTTTGTAGTTTATTAATCCCCGAAATGCGTTTAATAATTTTCAAAAATCAAATTTGTATTTTGAAACACTTTTTCCGACCAATTGGATGAAAAATTTTACAATAAATTATACTTGAAGTCTCAAAAACTCATACCAAATTTCATACACAAAAATAATCGCGTTTACATGTTTCTAAAATCACAGACTGATAGATGGTCAACTCTGCTTAAAAATTGTAAAGAGTTATACTTTGTAGATACATTTACCATCTGTGAGTTGAATCTTATCAGCCTAGCTCTCTTCATTTCGTAACTATCGTATTAGCTTATATTCAAATAGCCACAAAGATAGATTTTCATTGAATAGATTTAGCTTAATATTTGATAGGAATCTAAAAAAGTTGAGATAAAGACCGTATACCGAATTTCATCCCCATGGCTCAAAGTTTTTTTGTATTTGTTATTTTTGTCACTGTCAGACGGAAATTTAAAAAAAAGGTGTTTTTTTTTTTTTTTTTTTTTTTTTTTTTAACTCGAAAAATTGTTAAACGTGGCGACTTGTTAAAATCGAGAGTTCCAATTTTTGGATGATTACAATATTACATTTTTAGATTCAAAAGAGGTCTGAAATGTGGAGATTCCTCAAAATCTCGTGTTTAGATTCTTTGATAATTATTTTTATTATTTTTGTGTTTCGTTTACGAGAAAATGAAAATGCATAGGAAACAAGTAAAAAATTCTGATGTCCTTAGTAGACGTCT
Source organism: Argiope trifasciata (assembly GCA_026543055.1). NCBI lineage: Eukaryota > Metazoa > Arthropoda > Arachnida > Araneae > Araneidae > Argiope > Argiope trifasciata. Next base: position 957,967 of record JAPMOQ010063627.1, read on the forward strand.
TTGAATTATCATTATATTATAATTAAGAATAGAGCTAAGCATGTAATTCCTACTTCTGCATTCTTACTGGTAATTTGCTTATCTCAGAATGTTCGCATAAATCAAGACAAAAGAGTGAATTTGCTTCAGGTTGACAACCGCCATCAAGCTAGCCTCTCGTCAACGAAGATTACGTGATCAGTGACACTAATGAAAAGCGGTAGTTGAGTTTTAATGAAAAGAAAACTTTTCTCCTTTTTTTTCTTTCTCACGATAAGAACTGAGTTTCATTCACGCTAATTAGACAATTAAACAAAATTAAAATTATTTAACTATAAAAAACGCATTCATTTCTGAGAAACTAATTTTTAAATTGCTTATTTAATTTGTTTGTTGAGTACTTTGCATGTATACGAGAGTAATGATAATTCTTTTTTGAAAGAACTATCAAAATTCATTTCTCTCTCATTTGCTATGATGGAAAACGTAATTATTCCTACTTTGTATTTGTTACAAAATTATCAACCATATTAATTTATAGTAACTGCTAGTCACATTAAATTAATAATCATGATTATGAAAAAAATTTAACTTCTTTTCTTCTAGATTTTATTTCTGTTGAAAGTAAAATTTTAAACTTGAATTTGAGTGTAATCTGTATATTTACTAGTAACAGGGACGAAAGTATGTATTTGCTAAGTCAAATCGTTTAGGTTTCGAACGAACATTGTATACTTGTACTTTGGAAAGCTGGAATGTGCAACTCGGAACGATTTTTTAAATATTTAACAAGAATTTTAATTAATTAAAATTTCGGTGTTTTCTGCTATATACTTCGAAAATATCACGGCACAGAATTAATATTTATATCATCAAGTTCAAAAAATAAACATTTCAATGATAGTATTGTTTTAATCTTTAAATTAAGTTTCTATTTTTGATGAATTAAAATAATATTTTAATCATGTAATAATAGCAGCGACAATAGTACAAAAAGCCAATAATATGGGCTAACAAATTGGTTACCAAAGGCGACTTGTATATGAGAATGTGAATATGTTGAGCTCAATGGGATAAACCGTTTAGACGAAAATAAGTAAACTTGGCACAAATGTTCTTGTAAGAGAACATATGTGCCCCTCAAAGCGATTTTTTTTAGTATTTAAAATTTTATCTAACTAAATATTAGGCAAGATTTTGACATTTTAAAGTAATAACTTCCGAAAAGGTTACAGCACAAATTTCAATTTTACACTACTTTAAAATTCAAAAATTGTCTTTTTAATAGTAACAATTTAATTGAGGTAATTTTTTTAAATTTAAATTCAATTAAATTTTAAAGATGTTTCATAATTAATTCCTTTTTTAATAATTTATAATTCATTAATTTTTAACGATGTTTTAAAGATGTTCATAATAATATTTTCATTATAGTATATGAAATCCAAATTACTAATATTTCATTCCTCCAATGTTGATTTATTTTTTTCGAACTGAAGATAGTCTTTAATGAAAAGCTGATAGAAAGCCACCAAATACTTTCATTAAGAATAATTTTAAATTTCAAAATGACGTAATTTTTATGAATTATTATATGAACGTATGAAAACTGTTTGTTTTCAGTTCTGAAGCTGAAATGACATTTTGATTTCATTACAATTTAAATTCCTTAAAAAGACTATTATTATGTCATTTGTAACAATGAAGAATGTAGAAATTTCCACGATATACCTTGGGAAGAATATTTGATTCTTTTCGGATTTACACTTATTACAACATAGAACTAAAGGCGACTTCTGTTCCGTGTAATTTTTTCTCTTATCTGCTGAATTTTCGGTTATGATGCCCCAATAACCTCGAGTCAACTGCGGCTAACTATGATTGAAGAGAAATGCAATAATTTATAATATTCCTTTTCATTTTGGATTTATATATTTCATTCAAGTAGGATGCTGTTTAAATCTAAATCGACTATGTCGAATAAATTTTTAATTAACGTTTTTCATATTTTCAATAATTTTCGTGATAGTTTAGTTATATTAACGTCCTGTTATAAATCAACACTAGGGATATTTTTAGGAGAGATATCGTAATTTTGAACCACGGTCAGATGATGAGGGCGACCACCTGAGTTGGAATCCCTCTCCAAACTTCCACATCAGACGGGCAGAATGGCGTTAGTTCCCGACAGATTTAGCGTGCACAAGACACGCTAATAAGACGGCTCTTCAGTAGAGCCGTGACCAGAGCTCGAGCTTGACACCTCCAGTTCCAAAACTCAGACCTTGCCACCAGACCACTGTGGCCTATAATTTTCGAGATAGAAACGTCTTTTGCGTTGTGTGGCTTCGAGGGACCTCATTGTTTAGTAATCGCTGAAATAAAATAGTTTTTTTTTCACGTCATGACTGATAGAATTTCAATGTATGTTCCTTACAGATGTCTAATGAATTTTTAGCAACTGGAACTATATTCGTAAAGTAATTAAATAAGTTTTAAATCCAGTAGAAACATATATTTAAATTAAAAAAAACATTAGAAAATATGCCCCATATCCTCTACATAATATGAATTATATTACATAAACTAGCTTCTTTTGGCAAGCAACTAGTTCATTCAAAATTTTGGCTATGTGTTTTTTTTTTCAATTAAATCTCTAATTCTTAATTTAATATTTATGGTTCGTTCAAAAATATTTTTAAATATTAAACTGTGATAGAAAATAAAAGTTTGTTAGTTTAATAAATTAATATATATTCTGATCATCGTGTTCACAAAAATCTTTTTAATAGAATCAAGTCAAATGACATCATAGCGCTTAAAATTGCAATTGCTTGGTTTATCTATTTAAAGCAGTACTATAATTTCTTAATGTAATATTTATTCTTCATATAAATTACAAGAATAATAAGCAGAATCTTTTTTCTTTAGCTTTCAACAATAGAAAATATTCATATAATTAAATTTTTGAAAATAGTAGTAATTATTTTTAACTTGATATCGTTAAAAAGACAATTTAAAAAAATTGTTTATATAGCATAAAATAATATTTTTGTTGTTATATTTTCATAAACTATCGTGGAAAAAATCGAAAATTATGTTGAATTTTTAATTATTAAAATCGAAACTAAAGTTAAAAAAAAAAAAAAAAACGCTCCGAAGCGCATATTCCACTTTCGAAATTTATGTTTATTTAGCTTTAGGTCAAACGGTCTGTTCTCTAGAGCGTTGAGTCATATAGACATCCATTAACAGAGGCATACATCTTTAATATAAGTAGAAATTGAAATAAAAAATGGATTACCAAAAGTACAGTTAATTAAAATCTAAAAACCATTACCAATACTGATGAAAAAGACGAGAGAGCATGACAATTGTATTTAAGAAATATATGACGTATTTTTTTATAACGGAATTTTTTTTAAAAAAACAAAACATTTCCAATACGTACGATAAATATCATAGTGTAACAAAGCTAATTCATCGGTAGCCAAGCTTTGCTTGACATATTTATGCAAATTGACAACCACACCCAAACTGGATTTTACTTTCGAATAGCAGTGCTCTACTTTAACTCTTTGCTAAGATAAATGCCCCAAGAAAATTTCCGATCGAGTAAAAGGAACATGTAGACAGTAGAATATCAGAACAGTGTGCTACTCAGGTTTATTCGAAGAAAAATCATTGACGTATTGGAAATTGTGATTAACATTTCTTTGCACACGCTTCTGGCATGCTTCGGTTAGTTGGATTTTAGTTGTTAGTTGGATGTTCCATTGTAACATTTGTTGCCAATAAGCAACTGAGAATGGACCAATAGCGTAAGTAAGAAGAATGGTGGGCAAGAATGGAGTTTTTTCTCCATCATGTTATTTTTTTAAAAAAATACATAAATGCATTGATAATTTATCACCATGAATCTACTAAAGAGTGGCGCCCTGGGCTTCTAAATCTCTCCAGTCAATGAATATTTTGTATAGTGGTACTATCTAGTACTAATTTAGGATATTGTCATGATATTAATTCACAACTAGTTGGCAGGAGGATTTTCATTACGTTTGTTTCAGGATGTATGGACAGATTGCCTTAATTGCATGAGTGAGCATAAAATGATGCATATGTGAGTCAAATCTGTTAGAAAATAGTTTTGAAAGGGGGAAATAGAGCTTTGAAATTTTGCTGTATTTTGGCTTTAACTTGATTTGTTAAAAGAACCCTGATTTTCCTAAAACAAGAATTGAATAGTTTACTAATTGAATGAATAAATTATTTAGTTCTGAAATTACCCTGAATGGTGACCTAAAACAAAAAATATAAATTTATTGATTAAAAGTCATCGAATTTCTTTCAAAGTAATGTACCACAGCAATGTATTTTTACCAGCGTTTTTTCCATTTAACACGATAAAGTCATTAAAAAAATTGTTTTAAAAAACGTATTTCTTTAAACCTAATTAATATGTTCAAAATGATAATCAAGAAGATTCAATTTCATCTGCGGAAAAAAAAAAAGGAAAAATAGAACCCACTTGTCGTATCAAGGTAGTTTGTGGAGCTGTAATCGGTTATTATTTTTTTTGGTCAAATATTTACAAATAAAAAGGGCGTTGTGAATAAACATATTGCATTTTTACAAAATCCATAAGTTATTTTTTAATATTTTTTGAAATTTTCTACATTTTTCAGATTGGAACTTGCACAATAATTCTCTAATTATTAGATGACAACTATTAAGAACCATATCTCCGATCTGATCGGCATTTGATAATAAGATGAAATAGATGATCTCCCTGACAGTAATTCATCTACTAAAAAATGCTTCTGGTTGATTCTCAACTTTGTTCAAACATTTTATTCCAGTCATATGCTTTGAATTTAATAAACAGATGTCTTTGAATGTGTTTCGCAACATTTCAAATGTTATTGGAAAATTATTTTTGAATAAATAAATCTGAATACATATTCTTACCTGAATTATATTAAACTTTTTGGACAGTCTCCAGTATTGCATTAATCATTAAAATATGGAAAAAGTTATTAATGCATAATTTTTTTTTAAATATTTACTTCTTTCAAAACTATGTGCTAACATCAAAATAACAACTTGCATTTCACTTTGTTTATTCAGGTTTAAGGTAACAATTTTGGAAGAAACGTAGTGAATGCATATCCCTCTAGGTTAGAGAAGCATTTTTCCTTCTCTTAGTCATATTTGTAATGTTAAACGTAATAAAAGTAAAAAAGATTTTCATTTAAGAATTCTTGTGCACCTAGAAGAATTCTTGCCCATTCGTTGATACGATATTCGAAGAATTAAAATCTTCATTCACTTAAAATCGTAGTTAATTCTTTTTGCGTAATGTAATTATATTTACATTTTGTTTTTAAGCTAGATATTATTGCAGAGATATTTTAGAACGAAACGTTTAATTTTGAACCGTTCTCAGACGTACCTAAGCCTATGGTTTCTCTCTTAAACGCCTACTTCAGATGCAGGATTTTTGGTCCTTCGGATTAATGTGAATTGATTTAGCATAGAGTTTAGAAGCTTGGGTATGTGAGTATTTTTTTCTTTTTATTTACTCCTAAATGCAATGGATAAAAATTGAAATCTTCAAGTATCAAAAGCTTTTTCATAGACTTAAAGTTAGATATTCTCATTAGGAAAGATAATTATAATGCTCTGACACAATTATGATGTTTTGAATAAAATGAATAATTATTTTTCATATAATAACAATGTGCATATAGAGGTAAAGAAAGATATTTTTGAATCTATTTGACCGAGAGGTACAGAAAAAAAATTTAATTAGAAAAGATATATCTGTAAAAATGCTTGAATGAAAATGAATTATGTTATGAGATGCACAATTTTAACTGGAGCTTCAAAATTCTGTCAGAAAGATTATTACAAATAAACGAAAAGCAGAATGATAAGGATGGCATAATTGAAACACAAGTTAGTATTAAATAGTTAAGACGGGTATCAATGATGTTAAAAAATACATGACTTATTATTCCACGAAATCACATCATTTATTAGCAATTTTTATCCTTAACTTCAGCGATGAGCAACGAAATTGTTAAGGTTTGATGATATCGTGTTTTAAATAAGGAAGAAAGAATCTGACTTTTCCCTCCGGATTAAACATGAATAAACATTATTTTTTGAAACTATCTCTACTATAATAATGAAGAATGTGTGTGTATATCATTTCACTAAAGTTTCCAAATTTGGCACAGATATACTTTGGAGGATAGGAAAGTGCACTTCGGGGCGTTAAATTTTTTTAAATTAGAAGTTTAATTAAATTAAAAATAAGCTAGATTTTGATGTTGTTCGCCATAACTTCTGAAAATATTCCCGCTCAAAGATGATTTCTACACCGCTTTTAAGGGCAAAAAAGTTATATTTTTAATGATACCAATTTATTTGTTGTAAAATTTTAAATCTAGATCTAATTAACTTTTGAATATATTTAGTGAGAATATTTTCATTATTTGAGAGTGAAACCGAAATCGTTTTAATAGTTTCATGAAAAATTTGATCGCGATTTTCTTCCATGATTGACGGACGCTAAAGAAAGATTTTATATAATATCCGGGTACTTTATCAGAGGAATAAGAATATGATGTAGCGATACTGCTAAAAAAAGTGTAGAAATGAAGCGACATAATAGCTCTATGATGTTATGGAACTGGCCTCCATTAGGAAAGTTGATATGCACAATGAATAGAACATGTGAAAGACTACTTAAAACATGGATTTAATGTTTAGCAAGTTTTTGGGATTATGCATATGAAGTTTTATCTAAACTGTTTGAAATTAAATGTACCCAAAATTTCCGTTGAACCAGCTGGCCGCAAAAAGCATCTAGATTAAAATATATTGCAAACATAGGATAATATTAATTATTATTATTCCCTTTAAAATTTTTTTTATCTCTTTCTTCATGCTGAAAACGTATTTATTTATTTTCATACATATTTAGAAATCGTTGAAAGAGGATTAGATAATCATGTAGACAACTGCTGAGGTTTCAAGTTTTTTTTCTCTCATTTTCTTCAAAGTGATTAAATTTTGTATTTTTATTTAATTTGCTAGAACCATTTAATTGAATTTAAATATAACCAGGAATTGCTGAAAATTAAAAATTATTTTAAATTATTGGTAATTCAGTATATTTTCTAGTTGTAGTATGTGGCTTTAGAATGGTGAAATATTCATTAGATTTACTAAAAAGTTTATGTATTTTTTTAATCATTTTGCTTAAAATTATTTTTAAATTTTAATATTGATTTTTTTGTTACGAAATACTTTGAAGGTATTTATTTAGATCGTCGAAATGAATATAAAATGTTTTAAAATGTATGTTGCACATAATATTAAGTTAATTGTTTTGATTTATCCAATTAGCTAAATTTTTAAATTACGTTCATCAACAAAATAGAGCTAATTTTTGAAGAAAAGGAGAAATAAAAGCTAGATGCCTTTTCCATTTCAATTGTGTTTCTACAGCAGAAATTTCGCGAGAAAGTCTTATTAATATAAATGACAAACAAAAATATAAATTGTAATTGAATTATATGAAAGATGTTTTCTTTTTAACCACTCTAATTATTTCATATATTATAAATACATCAGTTTTGAAAGTGTTATATCTGAGAAAATCCGCCATTTCTCTTCTTATTTTTAAAAACGATAACAATTTGTTTTTAAAATAAAAGCCCAGTTTCAATATGCGCATCGTGGCAATGATTTTTGTTTAATCTTGATCAATACTTTTAGACTGTTAGACTTATTGCCATCCATAAGAAGACTCTCAGAGGAAAGCAATTTTTTAGAAACTTTCGAATGTAAATTAAAAATTATATAAGTAGCCATATTTTACCTACTTTTTTTGTCAATATTTCCAGATGAGATTCAAAATAAGCAAATAAATATATAAGTTATAAAAAACAATCAAGATAGAAATAATATCCTTCAGCCATTCCGAAATAAAAAATTATTTTTAAAAATAAGTTCTAAAAAGACTAAAAAAGAACCCATTTTATTTTACTTAACGTTTTAAGTTAAACATTAACTTAAATTTTAATTTTATTTTATAAAATTCTTAGAAATGACAATTTAATAGCTTTAAATATTTATACATCATCTTGCATTTTAAGCAAATTACTAGTTAAAAAATGTATTGAAATCTAAAGTTATTCTACAGTAATATCCAAAGCCTACTACACAGCAAGGATCAAAATGTACATGCAATTTATCAGTGATATTGTGCCATCATTTTCATAAAAAAATTTCCATTAGAGTTTATTTCAGTAAGTTCAAAAAAAAAAATCCACATATAACACTAACTCGAAACAAATGCAACAAAAGCTAATAAATTAAATAAATATTATGCAAATCAAACAGATTATATAAATAAACAAAAAAGGAATTTTCTTATTTTTCAAAAATAAAATGTCAAACACATTCTATTGTTCCTATCAATTTAAAACTGCACTTCAATCAGAATTTTTTTTTATTAAATATAAAGCAATATTGCAATAATATTCAAAGATTACAGAGATTTACAGTTTACTTAAATATTAAAAAGATATTTCTTATTAAGTTATAGCACAATGAATATTTGTTTTTAAATAGAAACCAAAACATTTTTTTCTCAGTTTTTCCATTTTCGAAAAAATGAATAAAAAAGAAAAGACCGATGTGTACACAGCAATGATATGCAGCTGAAATCTAAAACTTCATTTAATCACAGTTTTTTCAATACACTAATTGCATAGACGTTACTGTCGCATTTTTTAAAGTTCCGTTTGTTATTATTAATAAAATCATATAACCTTATCAATTTTCGTAAAATAGTACTCGGTCATTGATAACAAACATCTTAAAAATTGCTCGAACGGTTTTCGTGTCTGTTTTATCTGCTCGCTGATCCTTCTCTTCACTGATGGTTGAACATCTTTCCTCCCTCTCATAACGATGGATCTTTGGGAAAACACACTGAACCGGAAACTCATCTCTGATGTCAAGAACTAAACAAAATTTTCAAAAAAAGTCTAGAAAACTGACAGTCAATAGAGAACAGCTGGGTGCGCGTGCGAAGCCTTTTCGTGACGTAACAGCCATCGGCACCAATAATCTCCGAGCACCCCGTTAGCTTAACCGCGATATGTCAAGCCCACAACCTTACATGCCACTGTGCCGAGCTGTTTTGGCCTACTCGCATGCTGTTCGGCAACAGGACTTTTTTTTCCCCTCTCGTCCGTGTAGTTCGACTGTGAGAGTCGACGATGGCTGTTCATCAATATTTAAGATGGAAATCAATTATATTGAAAATTTTCTTGACAATTTATACAATTTCTTGGTTTCTAGCTGTCGCTGAAGCGTCGAAAGAAGAACGTGAGTTGATACTTCTCTCTTTTTTAAATCCGGCTAATAATTATTGTATCCACGCCCAGCACCAAAGATGTTTCTAATTAAGTGGTGATGTTAGTTAGGATTTCTTTAACTATTTTTCTTAAAAAGACTGAAAGGATGCTTATATTTTAATCATATAATCATGGAAAAAAATCATTAAATAAGTGGCTTTATCACGATTCTTAGTATTTTAGTCTTGTGCAAATCCAAGGATTTAGCGACGACTTTTACTCTTTTTCGAATTTTTTTGTAAACAGTTTTTTCTTATTACAGTCCCCCGTCCCTTTTGATGTACATTATATCATGACAGTGAATGAGAAATTTCAGAAATTAAATTGTGTTATCTAAATTACTGTATTTATTACATCAAAATCAATCAGGTATACTTTTTCATACATTTTCAATGATTAAAATATTTAATTTTTCTCTCTTCAGCAAAACTGCTTGTTTTAGCAGTTGCAACAGAAGAAACTGATGGCTTTAAAAGATTTATGAGATCAGCTAGAGTATATGGTATAAATGTGGAAGTAAGTGAATTTGTAAATTATTTATATATTAAAGTATTTCATGTGTCTTTATCTAAGAAAAGTTAACTTTTTGAAAAGTATGAAATATACCGATTCTAGAACATTGAAACTATAAATTATTTTATGTATAAATGCGATTTGCCGTTAACTGTTTTTAACTTTGTTAGAAAGTATAATTTTTTTCTATTGAAGATGAAATACTATTCTTAAATTTCAAATCATTTTATATATAAAATGATTTGAGATTATTATATATAAGATTAAGTCAATAATTGTTCTATTTTAACCACACTCGTGTGTTTTCATCTTATTTGAATTAGTAGTAAAATTATAAATGCATTAATTTCTCTATTTTTGATAGATTTTCATTATTAATCAATATGATAATTTTAAACATTTCTTCTCAGAATGTTACCATATATAGTGAGACTTAAATTTTTATTAAAAATTAAATTAGTTATTAATAACTAATGAGAATGCTCCTTACATTTTAAAAGTATTCTTTGTGAATAATTTAAAAAAAATTAAATAGATAAATAACTTTGAAAAAAAGATAGTTATCAATTATTTCAGTACTAGAAGTACTTAGTAGAAAAAGATTTTACTTGAGGGCTGAAAAAAACTATTATGTTTTGAAAATTTTCTGTAATGCTTTTCTTGAACATTTATTGAATTTTACCTAAGAATATAAAAGGATTTTTCAATTAAATATAATGAAGTCTGTTATGCAAATTAATAAATACCCCAAAAAGTATTAAATGTGAAGAATGTGAAGTATATTCCTTCATTTGGTTGGAATAATGATTCCCATCAAATGATGATTCCAATGTGGTATACTCCCAAATATATATTTATTATTTTAATTTTTCTATATCAATTGAAAATTTTATAAAATTTATTTATGTAATTAAAATTAAAATTTATTATTAGGAAACTTTATTCAACTATAAAAAATGGTAATTAGTTAATATAACATTTGACTTTTATCCATTTTATGATTTTATTACTTTTATGATCAAGCAAGAAATTTGAAACTTATGTATTGCATAGATAATTTTAGAAATTTTTGAATATGTTTCATATTCAGTATTCATTTTCTGTATATTCAGTATTTCATTTCAGTTTTCTGAATAGGTACATGTATAAAAACTTTAAAACTGCTTTGTATTTTTAAACTTATTTGATATTCCTCTGAAAATTTATTTATTTATTAGAATGAAATTTACTCCTTAATCAAATTGACTGAAAAACTTTCTTGGGAAAATTTATTCATAGATGATAAAGTTTTTGAAATAAATTATTTTCTGAAAGGCAATATTCTTTTTTTAAATAAAACAAACATATTTTTGGAAACTTTAAACTCTGAAGTAATTTTCCAAATGCTATGTATATGTACAATCTACAGTGAAAAAAAAATCTTAAAAATTGCAATGCATACTATACAACAGGATATTGGAAAGAACAATAAACTGAGTTCTCTTTTATGTGCGCATAAATTTGTTTAATGGATATTTGATAGCTCCATATGTACTAAAAGTAATGATTTACTATAAATTTATGATATAAAGTTAGTTTCAATTAAACAGCCCCTCACCCCCACTTTTTTTTTGTTTTGTTTTGAACTAAGAAACAACTGTTATTTTATCATTAGTTTTTGATTCTAGTGTGTTTATCACTCAATTTACTGCTACATGGCATTTTAACTTGATGGTTCTGCTATCTTATTGACTTTCTGATAAACTAAAATTATATATTATTTGATAAACTGAAATTATATATTATCTGATGAACAGAAATTATGTATTATCTGATAAACTGAAATTATATATTATCTTTATATATATTGAGGAATGAAATAAAGAAATATTTTCTTAACTGTTTCTAGATAAAAAGTGTTGCCATCTGTGATTGCATATTGCATTAAAAAATAAAACCATTTAATTATTTTTTAAACTATTAATTATATATTTAGAATATGATAAAGTTTTAAAATGTTAATAATGTATTAAAAATGGATAAAATCTGATAAAAATTATGCCTACATTATGTACATTCAATTTAAAATAATCCTGTTTTAAAACATTTTGTAAAACTGAGTAGATTGTGGCTTGGCTTCTTGTGTATAGAAAATCAATGTATTTTCTGTTTTTTTATTGTATTGAAATAAATACTATCAATTTTTACTGTTAATTTTTTTAAAGGGAGTGACAAATATCTTAGAACTTTAATTGTAATTAACTTCTAAAATTAAGTATTAAGGAATTTATTCCAAAATTTTTATGGAATATTTTTTAATAAAAATATTTCTGCCTTTAGGTTTTAGGAATGAATGAAGAATGGAGAGGAGGTGATGTTCGGTTATATTCTGGTGGTGGACAGAAAGTTAATATTTTGAAAGAAGCAATGAAAAAATATTGGGAAAATGAAGATCTTATTATTATGTTTGTTGACAGGTAAAAAAAAAAAAAAAAAATACATAATTGATTGGTCCTTTAAAATTTTTGATTTTCTGCTTTTTTTTTTATTTAGCTGTAAGTAATTTAAATATCACCAACATATTATTAAATGATATATTTTCATTTAATGCATAACATGCCTTTTCATTTCACACACATTTTTAAAATTTCATTTTGTTATTACATTTTATTTTTAAAAACTGTCATTTTTACCCATTCAAACTTATCTTTCATTTAAATTAGAATTTCAAAAATGGCAGGCATTATATTAGTAATGTGTTAATATTATATTAATAATGTATTAGCATTAAATTTTTTATCTAAAATAATCAATTAATAATGAAGTTAAAATGAAGGTTATATTGAAAACATTGTTTCATGCTCATTTTCTTCATAAAATTAATAAAACTTTTTTCTTATATTGCATTTATCATAAATTATTTATCTAGTAATTCTAATATTCTTTCTTTTTTTTTTTTGATAAAGAGAGAGCATTGAATTAAATTTACAAAAGATCATGAAACAATATACCTAATTTGATAATTCTTGACTGAAAATTAATTTTATATAAGATTAAAAGAATGTAAAGAGGCTCTTTTTAAAAACATTTCATAGTACACATTATAAATAAAAAAAGCAATCTCATGTATGTAACAAATTAAATTTCACACTGCTGTATATAATATTTTTGTAAAATATCCTTATTTATTTGATTTTACCTTTAAAAAATTAATTTTCAAATTGACATTTTTCATATTTGCAAAGGAAGAATTTTACTTTTTTGAAATTTTTTATGCTAATGTGTTCTTGATTACCATATATTAATTTAACATTTTCAGAACTTAATTATCTGTTAACTAATTAAATGTAATTTTGAATCTAAACAGTTAAAATCGGAAAAAAAAATCATTTTCAAGCTTCTAATATATTTATAATCATAAATTATTACTTAAAGATTATAAAGTAGAAAATAATTAAAATGAAAATGTTCTTTTAGTACAAACAATGAAAATGTGTTTTTAAAATTATCTATTACTGTTTTATGTATGCCATGCAAATAAATGCCAAATTACCAGATTGATGATTTATGGTTTATCTTTTGTGATCTTCTTAAAATACTGTAAAATAAGATTTAATTATTTTTTGGGATTTTTTTTTTGTTTCCAAATAGTTTGATATCAGAAATACTTGATGTAGGCAAGCATTTTCATCCATTAGAAAAATATTTGGAATTTCACTTTTAAATAGCATTTCCTGGAATTTCAATAAATCCCATCAGCATATTTGTGATTGACTGCAGGATCTTACTTAAGGATATACAACTTATAATAACCGTTTTAAATAATATCTCTAACTTTAAACTATAACAATTGTTCTGTATACACAAAATCTTTAATACACTAAGAAATACAAGTTTTATTTTCCTTGTTATCATCAGCTTGTGTGTCACCACAAAATAATATGAGGTTTCAATATTCTTTTGATTTTAAAAAAATGATATTTGCATAACTTCAAAGGACCTCTTAAAAACTGAAATGAGTGGAGCAGTCTATTGATTTTCTTGCCTTAGGTTGAACCACATGTTTTTAGCCTTAGACTAGAAATAAATGACTAATTTGAATTTCTGTGGCATTGTAAAGTTCCAAAGCCATCTTTCTTTCCATTACTTCATGGTTTATTTGAGCTAAAAAATAACAAAGTTTGTCCTCAACTACTATTATTATCTTGAACAGATTACCTATTTACTGAATTTGCCCTTAAAATATGGTTTCATGTTTTGAATTTGATTCTTTGTGGAGTCTTCAGATCTTGTGCAACCACCATTTTAGTCTTCCCTTTTAAGCTTACAGTTTAATTGCCCTTTATTCATATAAATATTATATTTGCGACATAATTAACAAATATTGATTTCTCTAGGAGCTATATTGACATTAAATAAAAGAGCATATCTTAATCTATGCTAGTATGTATCAAGCAACCTGATTTCAATGATCTGATTAGAATATTTCACACACTAACATAAATATGGAAATATATTTTTGTGTTGGAAGTTGATTTAAATAATTACATTATTTGTTAATGGTTGAACATTTTTTTAACTTTAATCGTGACAAGCAATGTAAGTTTTGATAAAATTAAAAATTTTTGATACATCATTTGAACCTTTTATTTTTAGCTATGATGTTATTTTTATGGCTGGACCTGAAGAAATCCTAAAGAAATTCCATAAAACAAAATCCAAAGTCCTCTTTTCTGCTGAAGGCTTCTGCTGGCCGGATGCTTCACTTGCTGTAAGCCTCTATCATTCTTTTCAATATGATTATTTACTTCGATCAAAATGACATTTAAGATTATTGTTGTACTTTATATATATATTGCTTTAATGTTTTCTAGATCTCTATCTCACTTATGATCTCTTTGGATAAAGGGATTAAAAAATGGGGTTTAGGTAGTTGACTATATGAATATGGAAATTTAACTTCAAATGATTAAAGGATTTTAATTCCAATATCTTGTAAAAATATCAGAAATTAGATTAAATTCAGCTGTTGTGAATACAGAAATAATTGAACGAATTAATTTAATTATTCTTATAATATTCAAAATTTCTTTCTTTTGTAGGAATCATATCCCAAAGTTGAGAAAGGCAAAAGATTTTTAAATTCTGGAGGTAATGTTTATATGTATACATTCATTTGCATTTTTTGTTTCTTTTTTTATTATGAATATAGTTATAAAAAATCATTTGATTTTAAATTATGAAACTAAAAGTGATTTATTGAATAAAATCCCCATCCTTATATAATTTCATATGAAACTGATACTCATGTTGTATTTAAAATGTAGAAATTTTATGTAATAATTTTGAAAACTTTTTAAATGTGAGTACTGAAAAATAACTAACATTGTGTAAAATGAAATAGAGACAGAAACTATCCTAATTAGATTTTAAAACATATAGAATTGTCTTATTTGCATATTTTTTTAAAATCAGAAAATGCATGTTTATTTGCTGTATAAATTTTTTATGGCATATACATATATACTTTATAATATATCTCTGTAGTATAATATATGTCTTTATTATCATTGAAAAGTACCATTTGTTTTTTTTATATTTATGTTTTGAATTTTTATTACTGGAAGGAGTGTATCTAAATTCTTTTTGAGGAACAAGCTGATATTTTTATTCTTACCTTTTGACTGATTTATTATATTATTGTAATCAAATAATTTTAGGTTTTAAATCCCCTAAAGTATAGCAAATAGAGTTAATTTAAGCTTTCAAAATTGATTATACTTTAAAGATAATTTCACCAACACAAATAATTAAAAACTATTAAATATCTTAACATATAAAGTAGTTTCATAGTAATCTCTATATTTTAAGATAGAAAATTGCTAAATTAATATAGATGCATTCAATAAAATGCATTTGAATAGCAACTATTCAGTTTAATGGATAAAATATTATCTATAAAATTATCAAGCAAAATTCAAAATGTGAACAATGACTTATATCCTTGTTCTTCAAAATCACAAGTTATTGACATGCAGTGATTTGTTTGCTTTGATCTTAAGATCTACCCTCTTTCTTACTGAAGGTGTCACACTATTAGAGTTTGATTGGCAAAATGCTGGTTTATGGCGAAAGCAATACTTTTTTTTGTATTATCTATGCTTTAAAAAAATTATAGTTTGTTCATTTATTTCCTGTAACATGGTAGAGAAAAGAAGTAGTCTTAAGAAATGGTCATTCAATTCGAAAGCCTTTTTCTGCATGTTTTTTACTTCTTGAAATAACTGGGCCAAAACTAATGATTCCTGCTGTATTGTTATTGCTATATATTCAGAAAATGGATTTGAATTACTGTGAATTTAGTTTTATAGCTTTTGATAATGTTGAATAATTATATAAGTATTTTATTTCCTACTTGTATGCTAATTCTCCCAGTGTTTTAGCTGCAAATTTCTCTATGAGTATTATTACTCAGGGAAAATGTTTTGAAAATTTGATTTAATTTATTAATTGATATTTGTAAATAAATATGAACGCACAAAACTATCAAATCAATGAATAAAATGCATAATATCTTTATTTTATTTTAAATCTTTCTATTATTTGCTACAAACTTTGCATTCTATTTTATTTGAATTAATTCTTTAATGCATTTTATTTTGCTAATTTTATGGGGGGGGGAATTGCATCTCAGTTAGTTTAGATTGGTGATATATTATGTTAAATTGTTATATATAAAATACTTTTATCTTATTTTTGAAAATGTTTATTTTAATTTTGTTGCTTCTGTAATGAAGATATGGCTATAAAATTTATTTCAGTAAATAAGATCACAATCTTGAGTAAACTTTGCTTTTAACTTGATATCTTATATTTATGAAAATTGGATGCAGTGTTGCTCTAATTTTCTACTGATGGGATTAAAACCTGTTAATGAATGGGCTACTTTGCTTTAAATTTTGTGATTCCTATTTGGTGTGGTATTTCATTTGCATTTGCATGATTCCAATATTTTAACATTTTTTTTACTTGCTTAGTTTTATTTAACATTTTCAATTAACAATTAAATGGTTGTAGTTTCAATATATTCTTAACTGTGGTATTTTGTGCTTTCCTATTATCCTCCTACTTTGCTTTGTATGGTGAATGACAGCCTGCCCAGACTTCTCTTATACAGGTAAGAATGGAACAGCTGTATTTCCACTAAATGCTTTCTTTTAATTTATGCTCAGATATTTTATATAGGCAGCTTATAAGTGCACATATATTTCTCTTTGCATAAGAAAAGAAACAAATATTATTTTCCCATTTTCTATGTCAATTCAAAAGAAGTTCAATTGTTTTCTTTATTGATGTCTTAGGAATTCATTAGAAATTTTTTTGATCGCATATAAACATGCATTTTCTGCATTTTATGTGAAAATAGCAACTTTGATTTTTAAAAAGTTTACTTAATTTATGTACATAAATTTTAATCTATTGTAGAATTTGTTATCTGTTTTGGACACTAGTTTCAAATTAAAGTAATACAATAATAAAAAATTATTCTGATGTTGATAATAAAAATATCTTCAGTTGATGATTGAATAATGTTGGCAATAACAAATATTTCAAGTGAATTGGAGGGAAAAAAAAAACCCTTATATTTCAATTTCCCCTCTTTGTGTGTGCATTATATAATAATATTTTTTTTTTGTTAAAATTATTTTGCTTAAAAATCTTGTTCATTTATCTCAATCAGGACATACAATAAATTTTGATTGTTTAATTTTTTTCAGATTCTTTTACTTTGATATCTCAGAAATTAATATTTAAAAAAAAATATTAGGCTCTATGCTTCTGGAATATTCATACCTGTAGTCAAACATGTTAAATAATTAATTTTGTTAATTTTTTGCTTATACATTCAATTGTCATATATGTTTTTTACATAAAATATATACTTTTATTTATTGCATTATTTTATCTGTGTTTCCCACTATATAAATTCATCGCTTCATCATGATCTTGATCAAATTTTCTTTGTAAAGGCAATATATATATGTGTGTGTGTGCGTGCATGTCTGAGTGTGTATAATCTTATTTAATTTTTGGAACTAATTTAATTGCAATAAATTTTGCATAATACAATAATATTTGGTAAATCTTTGAATTGATCGTAAAATATTTTAAATGAAGGAATATGAACAGGAGATTTATTGAAATAGTGAGATATAATCTTTCTTTAAAAGCTAAATTTGCTGAAAATATCAACTTAGTTGGTTTAATATCAACTTACATGTAACAAGGTAATAAAGGGAAAACTTTACTCTAGTGGTCATATATGTTGTTTTGTGGTAAAGTGTAATTTTTTTCTTTATCCTTATTTATATTTGAATTGAAAAATTGAAATGCTCTTATCTTGTATTGTTTTCACATCATCTTTATAAACTGATATCCTGGGTACCTATAACATTCTTGTTCCTGTGTTAATTATTTTTAAGCAAAAACTTTGGTATATTAAAGAAATATCTTTGGCAAACATTATATGATAATTTCGATCTGAGGAGAAATGAATACCAATGATAAACATATAGTATTCTTGAATTAATACATATATTTTCAGTATTCTTGAATAAATATATACATTTTACATTATTTTTGGTGAAAAAGTTATCAGTAAAAGTAAAGAGAAACAACTAAAATTTTATTGGTGAATCAATAGTAAATATTATATTTTACATGTTTTTTGAGGCTACACAATACTCTAAATTTAATAAAAATATATTTTATATTTTTGACAGTCTATCATTGGAAAACTCCAAGTTTTAGATTTCAGATTTATATAATTTTAAAAATATTTGAATGCCCTCAGTTTCAAATTTAGATATGTGCGGTTAGTTCCCCTTTCATTTCAAAGTATTTTCCATTCTTGATATTAATTAATTATAAATGTTTTTGAATAAATCGGTTTTTTGTGTAAAACCGTTATCATCTTTCTCTTCTCAAATTGTTTCAATTTATGTACTGCATCCATTTTGAATTTTCATTAGTACCTAACTGATATCCATAAAATTCCACGATGAATATTAGTTTTAATGCAAACACTATTATAATTAATTCTGTTTTTTTACTTAGAAGTTTTGCAGTTATACTTTATTTCTTATTCATTCATCAGTTGAGAAAATAATGTGATCAAAATATTCTTGAGTTCAAAGACATTTAATATTTTGAAAAGGTGGCAGACTAATGAAAGTCATAATGCTCATAATCAGCTTCTGCAAATACTTGTATGAGTTTTTGTAGTGCATATTTTAAATATTTTTGTATTTAAAACATAATTGCAGATGTTTTTGTCACTAACTGTATTGTTATATAATACTTATATAACAAATTATTATATATTAATTATATTACAAACTATATTATTGTGAAATTGAAATTAACTTCAATGAAGTATAAAGTAGTGCAATAAAAAATAAAAACTAAATTGTATAAATATAATATTAAGAAAAAAATTGGAATATTAATAGAATAAATAATTTGATTAGTTTTCATTTTGATCATTACTTTTGTGATTTTATTGTGTTTAAAATTTTTATAAAAATATTATATTAAAATTAAGCCGAGTAATCTGTTGAAATCATAATCAGTTGCATATATTGTTCGAAAACATAATAATGTGAATCAAGAAGAATTGCATTTAATCATTTTGAGTTTAAAAAGTATTTTAATCTATTTTTTTAGTTAGGAATACATTAAAAATTGAAGCTGGGCAAGCAATATTAACTTATATTAAATATCTTTGCAAACTTTAAATATATTTTTCTGATGATTTTATTTTTATTGATTCAAATATTTTTGATTTCTGAAGACATTTTTTTTCTGTTCAAGAGAGAACTACAATTTTCTTTTTTAGATATGTTTGCTTATATGCAATATAAGAATTAATATGGATGTAAATTTGAGAGCTCTAGTTAATTTTTTTAATGATAAAAATTGATAATTTTCATATTTTTTAAGGTTTAAAGTAATAATTAAAGTTTTGGAAAATGTCAAAACTTTGATTCTGTATTAACTTTTTTGTTAGCATTTCAAAAAATAAAAATTAGTTTGAAATAATTAGAAAATATATAAAAATAATATTTTGTAATAGTTTTTAAAAGCTTTGAAAGTTTCATTAAAAAAATACCAATTAAATGATGCTTGCTAAATTGACTTTTTCTGCCAAAATCCATTTAATAATACAACCCAAAGAAGAAGAAAAAATCAGCAATTACTTTTAAAATTACTGCCTACAAAAAAAAAAAAATACTGTCTTATCATAATCATACAGCATTCACTTTTGACATATGGTGACCTGATATATTGACAAAAATTTTTATGCTACATATTGTCCATAATTTTCATTTGATTGCTTAACTATGTTCTAAATATTCTTTAATATGTGTTATTTTAAAATTATCTATGCGATTTGAACAGGCTTTAATGCGTAATAAAAAATAAGGCTTTCTCTACATTTTACTGTCTAATTTTTCTATCATGGAAAACTAATTCTATAGACTTTTGAATATGAAACTTGGAGGAATTTCAACATCTTTTACAAGCTGCTATTTTCTATAAACAATAATATATTGTTCAATTTTTATCAAGATTTTAGATAAAATCATAAAACTGTGTTTTTTTTTAAAATCTTCAAATTATTAAAAACTGAAATGCAAAAGTTTTCTTTCTTTGATTTGTAATAACATTAATAAAAAATTCATTTCCCTAAGTAAAAATTGCATAGAATTTTGACAATTTTTATACATTTTTTTTCTTCTAGTAACTATTTTTAGATAAGTTGGAAGAAACTTTTCTTTCAAAAATTAATGTGACAAAATCAATTAACATTCAAAATTTTTTGTAAATGAAGTGTTTATTATGCCATATCAAACTAGATTAGATTTCATTCAGAAAATTTACAAATAAAAGGACAGAGATGCTTTATTCAGTGCTTTTTTTTTCTTTCATCTGTTTAGAAAAAAACATCTTTTAATAGCTGAATTGCAATTGCTTAAATTCTTTCCTTTAAATAGATAACAGATTTGCCATTTTTAAGCTACCTTTCATATTCTATAATTGAAAACATAGTTTCTGTGCCATAATATTGAAATTCACATAAAATTGAGTTTTTTTGTTATGGGTTTAAATGCAAAATCATTGATTAATTATTCATATTTCATCATTTTTTAGATGTTTTGTGATAATTTTTAGTATAACCCATTTCAAATTTTTTAAGATTAAAATGTATAAATACATGTGTAGTTTCAATTTTTTTTTTATTCGGATTCTTATAGTTTACATCAAAATGATATAAATGCTGCCATTATCAAAGTTTTCTCTTTTTTATTTTCTATCAACAGAAAGGTTCTTACTATTCTAGCCTTAAATTTCTGAATTTGCAATTTAATTTTTGAAATTTCAAAATAAAAACCTAATTAAAAATTTATCTATTAATTTTTATATGTATATACTCTTTGAATTGCTTTTATTCTCAATAAAGTTTAGTAAATTTATAATTTGGGCAGTTTAATATCTGATTTCATTAAAGTTGTTCTTTAATATCATTTAATGATAGTGAATAGTAATTTTTAAACGAATTCTGTTTAAATACTTTATACTTGCCAAAATATTTGCATTTTTCAAAATTTCAGATAAGGGCAAATTTTGTAATTCAGAGTAATGTGTGCATGCATGTTTGTAAATAAAAACTTACTGGATGATTATGAAATATAAAATTATGGCTTTCATTATAGCATTATTCCTGTTTTCTATGCATTTTTAGTTTAATTATATTTAAATATTTTTATAAATGCTTATTTTACCCTATTATTAAGAAATTACTTTACAGTTTATTATAAAAAGAAATTTTCTAGGTTTCATGGGATATGCTCCTTATATATATGAAATTGTAACCAGTTCTCCTTTGAAAGATGAAGATGATGATCAGCTCTTTTATACCAAAATATATCTTGATGAGGATATTAGAGTAATTATAAATTTTAATTGTCTTTTAGTGTATATTTTTGTTAATATTTAAAAAACACTTAATAAAATATATTGCACATGTGGCTAAGTAATTTAATTTATTAAAATCAGTTGTGTAATATTAAAAAAAATGTATTCTGCTTTATATTTTACCCATTTAATCTATCTTTTCTTGCACAATTAAAAAAATATTCTTATTAAAAGCTCTTACTTTTAAAAATTTATTTGATTTTTTTTAAATATTGATTTTCAGAAAAAATGGACTATAAAATTAGATCATAAGGCTGAAATTTTCCAAAATCTAAATGGTGCTGTGGGTAAGAAGATTTTTCATTTAATTTTAAACTTTTATTTTCAATCATTATTTGTTACCTTATAAATGCATTTCATTCTTAAGTTTGATTGTGAATTATTTAATGGCTTAATGCATTCAGAAGCTTTGTTTACTTCTCTAGATATTTGTTTATATTATTATATATCTGTTTATGTAGCTATTCCCCGTTTATTCACTTTTCCTCTATTGTAATAGTCAATGATTAATTAATCTGATTCACATCTTATATTATGAGCATAGATTTATTAAAGTGATTTCATTTTAGAATTTTTTTCTGTGAATCAATTATTGTGAAAATTTATTAAATATATGATATTAAATTTTTAATTTTGCAGGTGATGTGGAGCTGCGTTTTTCAGATACAGATAGTTACTTATATAATACTGCTTATGGCACAACACCCCTTGTTGTTCATGGCAATGGAGCCAGCAAAGTAAGTGCAAGGGTCTGATGATTTTTTTGCCTTTTTATTTGTTAAATCTTAAATTCAAAGTTATTAATTGATTAATTCTTATATAGATTGCATTAAATTCCCTGGGAAACTATTTAGCTAAATCTTGGATTCCAAAGAAGAATTGTCTTGCTTGTAGTGAAGACATAATAACATTGGAGACATATAAGGTATGATAGGAACTGCTCTTTTTGTTTTAAAAATGGTTCTTACAATTATAATATTTGTTTAGTTGCTCTATGGTTAAAAAAATATACCATATTAAATTTGCATTAATATTTTCAACATTGATTAGTATATACAGAGTAGTGTTATCAAAGTTACTCTCTATATACATTACCTAATTAATTATCTAAATTTTTGTGAATAGGTAAGATTATGAAATTTATGTAGGATGAGACACCACAATTTTCAATTATTTTTCTGTAAATTAATTTTTTTAAAAACTTTTATTTGAAGGTAAAGCAAAAGCCACATGTGATTTTGGCAGTTTTTGTGGAACGTCCTACTCCATTCTTGAAAGAATTTTTTGATCGCCTTCTGCTTCTTGACTATCCTAAAGAAAGAATGGATTTATTTGTACATTGTGGTGTAAGTGCTCATATATTGAAATTAATCCTAAATCATTTTTGATGCTTATTATATGAACTTTAGCTGTAAAAATTATGTTAGTATAATTTATGATAGAAAATAATATTCTAAAGTTACAGATTATGACTTGAAATATGTTATACTTTGTGTATAGTGGTCTGGAGTTGATATGTATCTATTTGTTTCTATGTTTGGAAATAGGAAATAGTTTCTGTGTTTGGAAATGGGGATGTTGCTTTAAATCTTATATATGTTATTTCAATTTTTGTCTAAAACTGCTCCTTAGAAGAGGATCATAGTTAATTGTAGTCGATTTAGTATGTAAATACATGCCAATTACTATTAATTAAAGGCAAGGAATGGTATAGTTTTCATATAAAAAAATATATGAATCTAGCAACAATTTTTATTCTTTATGACTAGAATATATTTATCATTAAAATTTATTGTGTATATAACTCATTTTTTTAAAGTTAAACAGCCTTACCATTGCTTATGTATATTAATGATGGAACTGAGTTTTAGATAGTATCTATGGAAGCATTCCCCCCCCCCCCCCACAAATTTATTGATTGACTGCCCTCTGTTTCATAAGACCAGCAGTTTATTGATGTCAGTTCTTTCATCTGTCAAATGTAATAGCTGGCAAAAATGATAATATAGTTGATTTGATGTATTTTGTCATTGCAGCATCTATTATCAAAAAAATCATTTAATATAAATGATCTTCACACATAAAAATTTATTATTATTTTTGTTGTTTAATTATTCTTTGGAATTATATAAAAGGGGAAAGTTTAAAATAATATGTAAAAATGGATTTTTTTTTATAAATTTGCTTTTTGCAGATTATAGAATTATTTTTTTAGTTTTATAATAAATACAATGTTTTTTTAAAGTTTTTTTTTTTTTTTTTTTTTTTTTTTTTGTGCAAAACAGTTGGGTTCATTTGTTTATTGTTTATGTTTGATATTTGGTGGATTTTAATTCATTTTACTAATCAAAATAACACATTATTTAATATTGAGGACAAGTCGTTTGAAAGTTAATGGTTTCAGTCAAAAAAATTTAGTAAAAAGAATGCTTTTTGAACATACATATTTGAACATTAATATAGCTTTTATTAATTATTAATATTTCATTAATCATTGACAAATAAATATATTTTCATTCTTATATTTCATGATGAAGAATTAAGCATACAAATTTTAGTTTAGTTTAATTTTTAAAGACCCCTTCCCCCCAAAAAAACCTTGCATTTGCTTATTTCTAATTTCTTAGAAAAATTATGTTTTTTTTTTTTTTTTTTTTTTAATGCATTAGAAAGAAGAGCCATGAAATTGATTTTGAGCTAACTACAAATATATATAAATTTTTATAGGAAAAATATTTCTTTGAGATATTAAGCTGTATTTATATTTGTAGGTAAAAATGCAATAAGTTGTTAATTTAGATAAATTAACAGCTATTTTTTTGATAAAAATTAAATTATGAATAATGAAAAATAAATTATGAATAGTAAAAAATAATTATGAAAGTAATTATAGTGTAAAAGTAAATATTTATGCAGCATAAATTACTTTCTTTTCTTTTCTTTTATATATATATATATATATATGAATATTTTAATCTAAAAGTTTCTATTTTATTCAAATAGTTTCCCTTTTATGTCAGTTGTTTTGATATGAACTGTAGACCAGAAATAAATAAAATTTCTTTACATGAAGAGGATTAAATTTATATGCATTTGCATGAATGTTCTTCAATATCTGAGATTTATAGTAATAAAATGCATCATAAAGTGTATAATTCTCATGATTAAAATTTTTATACAGAAAAATAAAATAAGTATTTAAACAGTTATATATATATATATATATATATATATATATATATATATATAAAATGAAATGTTTTCAAAACTTATATATAAAAAAAGAGCATTTTTAAAATATTTTCTAATATTTGTCTCTTTATTATATCTCTCTATAAAGAATTTCTACTGTAATTTTGTCAACAACTGAACTAACTTCTAAGAATTGCTTTTTCCCCTGCGTGGGTTATGATGTTAGAATATTTAAAATTCTGAATTATTTATATCTTTATTGTTGATGTATAGTATTCTATTCCCAAAATATAATCTTTTATGTTTGGAAGACCATAATGATTTTTTATGCTATCTTTATATCCATCTTGTTTGCAACATGCCTAATGTTGTTTCTAAAAATTATTTGCTTGCCACTTCTTCCCTTTTTGACAGTTTTGTTTGAGTGTGTATTTCATTTGTTTTTATATGCAAATATGTATAACTCATTTCTTTATTGCAAAATTTTCAGAACTTTATTACTTTAAATAAAGTTCTTCACTCTCTGGGTTTTTTTTTTAAAAATTTACCTGATTTATTTCTGTTTAGGCTGAATATCATAAAGATGATGTTGATTCCTTTTTATCAACACATCAGCATAAATATAACAGTGTGACATACTTGAAACTAGAACAAGGATATAAAGAATGGCATGCTAGGAATCTTGGTTTGTAAGTATTATACATACTTCAGTAATTTGCATTGTTTAGTTTTTCAGTCTTTTTTAATAATTTATATATATCAATTCATCATTTCTTTCAAAACAACTCCGCTTCCATTTTCAAAAGGAATATTTTTTAATTTGTTTGTAAAGTAGTGAATTATACTGTCGTAAAGCAGCAAACTGAATTGCTGCATAATTTTTGAAAAAGAAATGTATTATTTACAAATTGCATCAGATATTGCAAATATTTATTTGTTATTTCCATATTGAGTATATGTAGTTGCATTTTTTACTTATGAGTAAAAGATTTCATTGATTCTAAATTAAAGATTTTTCTTCTATCAATTGTAATAAGATAATTCTAGGTCAGAAAGCACTGTATCAACTCTCAGATTTGTAAATACTAAAAAAAAAGTATAATAAAGGAGTATTATTAAACAAGTTGGAGCAATTGTTCTTGTTAATTATATTTAAAAAATTAATTTGAAAATGGAAGATTTTTAAAAAGTAATATAAAAAATTTGAAGTCAAAGTATTTCAGCTATTTATTGCATGATTATATTGTTTAATTAAAATATATACTAAATTTATGTAATGTTGTTGAGTATTATGTGTATACTAAAAGAATGTATCCACTTAAAGTTATACAAATTAGTAACAAATGCCAAGTTAAAAGGAAAACAATGGGATCAAAATTAAATTAAATAAAATTAGAATCAGGCCTGAAGACAAGGGTCATCCTCAGGTGCGAATTCAAAATAAGGAATTTTATCTGTGAGGAATCTGACTATTAGTTGAACAGTATTGACCCATCGTGATCCGAAAATCCCCTGAAATTAAAGCCTAAGAGATATACCATTTTTTTACAGAAATGAAACAAAAACTAAATTAAAAGATACCACCATCAATTTAAGACAAAAATATATTCAATAACATAAAATGAGCTATATATGACCACTCATAACTAGTAATTAAAACAAAAAGGAAAGGACATACAGGCATAGTAGGCAAGAAGTTTTTACAAAAGTGTCACAACTTATACCCTGCATCTTATTTTGATTTCTGCTTGCATCATTCAAGGTAATAAATATTTGGAGGTCCTCACCATCATCTATTGAGTTAGTTAATATGTGATGGAAAGTCTTTAAAAAAAATTTAGTTAAAGGATTAATACTGTATCATCTCTTTAAAAAAAATTAAATATTAATATTACTGTAGCTTCTGGGAAATACATTATTAGTTAAATTTTTGATAAAATTATTTGTTGCTTCAACATAGGAAATTTTGTTATTATAAACTCTTTTAATTCTGTTAAATTGTGAGAAAATAAAATTTTAGATTAGAAAGGCTATGAAAAATGGTGTATCTCTTAGACCTCAATTTCAGAAGATTTTTGGGTCACAAAGAGTCTATACTGTTGGATTAATAAGTCAGATTTCTCAGAAAAAAATCCTTTATTTTGAATCCCTGCCTGAAAGTGATCCTTGAAAAAGTCTTAAGGCGAGATTCTTATTTTATTTTTATTCAATTGTTTTCCTTATAACTTGGCATTTATTACTAATTTGTTTTGATTCATCTGTGTTTTAGTAGTTGCTTTATTTGCACTCACTAAATACAATGATGCTTTTTTTTTTTCTTTTTGCTTTTTTGTCTGATTCCAAAATAATTTTAGTTTCAGTTCCAATATAATTTAGTTTCATTTACGAAATAATTTTAATTTTATAATGCTTATATTTTGATTACTAAAAGTTATATATTTTGGTTATGAAAGTTATTATATGAAAAGTTAAGGTATTGAAGCAGCTGATATGATAATGGAATTGAAAGGAATTATAATGAAAGTATTTAATGTATTGTTCTATATTTTAATTTCATTGATTTTTAGCATATAAGCTGTATTTTATTGATTTCCTTATCGATTTATTAATGTTATAAGAAGGATTATTTTCAATGATTGTAAATATATTTCAAACCAAATATATTTACAATTAATTATTTTAAATTAGTAATTAAAAGTATGTTAATGAAATTTATTTATGGTTAGTTTTTTTTCATGTAAAACAATTTTGTTTTTATGTCTTAATTGATTTTTCTTTCTTTCCCTCAAAACTTTTTATTCCATTTCAGGGAAGAATGTACAAAAGTAAACTGTGATTATTATTTTGCTCTGGATTCTCATGCTATGTTGACTAATCCTGATACTTTGCGTCTTTTAATTGAACAAAACAGGTGAGTTAAAATTATTTTATGTTCTATGTATAGATACTTATTTTAACCATACTTAATATTTTATAAAATATTGAGATTTTTTAAAAAATTATTAATATGAACATTTTTTTTATTTCAGACGAGTTCTTGCTCCTTTATTAGTAAGACCAAACAGATTATGGTCCAATTTCTGGGGTGCTCTTTCTGCAGATGGTTTTTATGCTCGATCAGTTGATTATGTGGATATTGTGAAAAGAAAAAGAAAGTGAGTATTGATTTAATTGATCATTTTAAAAATGTCAAATGATCATTACACGCTTAATCAGATTTAATTTTTTATTAAGTGAAAATTGATTTCAAATGCCATTGGTTTATTTCTGTGTCTTAAAAATTTTTCTTATGTGAAAGTAGTAAAGAGTAATTATTAAATGGCTTAATTGATGTTAAATTATGTATCCATTCATATATTAAGCACATGTTTTATAAGTTTTTTTTATTAAAAATTTTGAAAAAAAGTCATATTTAAAAATTATTAAGAATGATTGATGTTTCTTTTTTAATTCCATTTTATCCTTCATTATAGAAATTTTTACATTCATATGACTAAATCTTAATTCTTTGAATAGTGTAACATTTTGTTTTCTGATTCCAATTTGCATCAATAGATTTTTTAAAAATTAAATTAGTTTTAATGTAGTTATTTTTATGAAAATAAGACATCATAAAGCATTATCTCCTATGATGCATTTGCAAAAATTACCTTAAGAATGATATGCTTCATTCTTTAAATGAATATATTCATTTACAAGAGGGTAAAAGAGGAAATCTTCTATAAAATACATATAATCTTTTTGTCATTGATGTACAGTTATCATCATTTTATCATTGAGGTAAAATTTCATTTTATTATTCATGTAAAATTATTTTATATCAATAATAATTTTTCATAAATTAATGTGTTCATTTTAAGCATGTTTTAACAGTAATAGCTTTAAGCCTATATTTTTGATTTGCTAATTATTTCTTCTATTATTTTTTTTACATTTAGATATTTCAGTATATGTTTCTATATAAAGAAGTTATAGAAAATAATATTTTTAAATTATCAAAGTTATGTATAGAACAAACTAATATTAATTCTGTTGACTTTCTGAGTTAAGAGTAAGATAAGTTTAGAAATAAGATTTCAAAATAAAAATTGCTGTAGAATTTGGTGTCTAAGAGTAAAGTTTTCCTTTAACTGGATTTTAATGCAATTTTTCAAAAAAAAAAAAAAAAAAGCACTTTTATTATTTTCCTTTTTTTATGTTGTTTTATTAAATATTTTATAATTTTTCACAAATTTTTATTTTAAAAAGAAATTTTAATTTTTATAAAATAATTTAAAGATATTGAAAAATCTTCTGTATTTTAAAGACCCTGTATTTCATTGAAAATAGCTTGCACTAAAAGAATACATATAAATGAAAATAATTATTTTGTCAAAAATAAGATACTCACTGTATATTTTTTTCATTAATCATATAATATATAATTTATTCTAATGTGCTAATTATGATCGTTTTTATGATACATTTTACAAGCATAACAAAGAATTTCATTTCTCAGATTTTCATTCTAAATTTCCATTTTTATTTTTATAAAAAAAAGTTCATACTGGCCAATATAAATTATCAATGCTATTGAGAACGAATTATATTTCTTTCTCTATAACATTTGTATATGTTATAGAGAATATTTATAATAATATAACATATACAATATTTGTATATGTTATAGAGAATATTGCTTTTAGGATCTTAAGAACTTTGATTCTTCTTGTAATTACCATTTATTATTTGTTTTGTACTAATTTCCCAATATTCCAAAAAAGGAAAATTACATTGGATTAAACTTATTTACAAAAGTGGGAAATTTATAATGTAAATTTGTTGAAGAAAGGGTTAATGAGTTAATTCTAAATGGATTAGAAAAAAAAGTTGCTGTTACATAATACAGTTTAGGTATTTAGCTTTTTGTTTTGTTTATGATCATTTTGTTTATTATCAGTATATATTTTTATATTATCATGGAACCTAAACTCACCCTTTTTCAGGTTTTCTGCAATATTTTAATCATTAAGTTAACCAATTTTAACTATATTTGATGAAATAAAGTGATCTCAAAGATCAAAATAGACCTTCATGTGTCATAGTGAACATCTTAAAAGTTATAATTTTAAATGGTTAATTATTCATTCTTTAATGTTATAATGTTAATATTCTGCAGTAACTCATGAAAATATCCTTTTAAAGGTATCATTTTTTTTAAATGATTGTGTAAGTTGAAAAAAAATTCTTATTTAAATTATAAATGTTGTAATATTTAAGGAATGATAACCTCCATTCAATAATAAGTAATGTAATAATTATTTTAAAGATTGAAATAATTTTTACTAAAATTTAAATATTTTATTGAATTTTAAAAATGTTCATTAATTCTCTCTGATAACAAGTTAAAAAACCCATTTTTTTGTTTTTATTGATTAAAATTTTAAATTGTGCTTCTGCATCTTTATATTAGGCTTAAAAACTTACAGTATTTGTAAGATAACAAGTTTTATTGAGTGAAATTTTGAATTTCAGTATTTCAATTTTTCAATTTTTTTTATCATATTAATGTATTTAGTTTTGTATATAATATCAAATATTTTTCAAAATTCAAATGTTGTCTATTAAGAAAGAAAAAATTCTTAAAGTTTTGGAAATAACTTATCTACACTCTGCATTTAATTCCATTGTTGTTTCTTTAAAATCTACTGTGATGAATAGTGTCTGGAATATCAGAGTTAACTGAATTAATTTTTTGTTTATTGAATTATGCGTAAATCTTATTTGTCAATTTCTTACTATTTTGGAATAAGTATTTTAGACTTATTCATTTTTTTTTATCTCAAATTCTAAACATTTTAAAGAATTATAATTAAACTAAGAGTGAAAAAAAAATGATATTTTTTCCTTATTTCTCTTTTTTATATATAATCATTGATATGATTTTATTTTTCAGGAGAAAAACTTGCTAAATAGTAATTTATACATTTTTTATTTCATTTTTTTCTGTTTGAGGATAAATTTAGTTGCAAATAAGCATTGATACTAATTTGAATATTCTACATAATGCTTTAAATATCACATCAAGGGAATCAATTTTCAATATATACTGGATATTTACCATTTACTTTTAAGAATAATCCTATTCTGTGATGTATAAATTTTCTATCAATTAATCTTTAGTTGGAAAATAATATGAAGTGATTAAAGATCATTGAACTAATTGTTTTCTCTATAAGATGTTGTTGAAAGTTGCAGTTAAATGAGAAAAACTATAATTCTTTGACAACTTACATATAATATATGGATGAGATTAAAAAAAAAGCTTATGTATAGCTGACCTTTAATTGCATTTTTTTTTTTTGCTACCCGATTTTTTTAAAACTATAATGATTATTTTAGCTAATGTGTATAAGTTATGTTACAGTAGCCATCCCTGTTTGTCAA
>JAPMOQ010063627.1:989541-1019359 GCA_026543055.1 Argiope trifasciata
TATATATATGAAAACAGTTTCTCATAAACATTAAGATATATATCTTGACGGATATTTAAAAATCCTTCTAATCTTGGTTAAAAATGAACTAAGTAGTTTATTTTAGGTTGTTTTTCTAATTTTATTTAATACCAAATCTTAGTAGTTGGTATCATTTAAAACTAGTTGCGATTTGAAAGAATTTTTTCAAGAAATTTCAATCTAATGTACAAATAGTCTTTCGCTTTCAATATTACTTTTAATGCTTTAAAAATTTTTTGATGAATAACATATATTTTCACTCTATATATTCTTTTCACAATAATATTATGTCTATTTTCTTAATAATATTCTATAACCTGAATTCTACTCTGAGTTCCCTGAATATTATTTCATCTATTTTTTCTCTAATCATTTTCTTTAGATGATAATTATTGATAATATTGAAGATTATGCTATTATTATTTAATAGAATTTTAATATTTCCTTAGAGTTTTGTTTAAAAATAAAATGTTTATACTATTTTATACAATTAGAAAATTCTGTTTTGTGTTTTGAAATTTCAATTTTAATATGTGTTTTCTATGCTTAATGTCTAAATGTAGTAAAATCAAATTCATCATTTACATCTAATAACAATTTATTATAATTACTATATGCAGGGAAATACAAACATTGACAATCACAAATCCTGTGAACATTCATCAACATTAAATTTTGTTTCATATTGTAGGATATATTCTGAACAAACAATTGGTGCATTTTAGCATTTCTTTGTGTTGAAAAACTATAAGTTTATATAGTAATCCATGACAACATACATTCATTTTATTAATTTAATATTAAAGATATGTCATTTAGTTTATTTATCACATACTATTATATATATGAATGCTCTATTGATAATATAAATAGCACCTTTTCATAGACTTCTGAATCAATAAATGTAATTGCTGTTTACTACTATTGGTTATTTCAGTAATTTAAAAAATTCTTTCTCATAATTTTAAAACCCCTTTTTTCATTCAATTTTATAGACATGTAGAAAGTTTGAGTTAAATAATTAATTTTGTTAAAAAATAAAACATATTCAATCGTCCAAAATTTAGCCAAATATTAAGAAATTATCAGAACCTAATATAGGTCATACTGCCTATGAATCACACTGCATGATTTCATGCAAAGGAGTAAAATGGAAATCTTCACAAATCCTGTTAAGTGTCATAATCCATACATTTCTTTGAAACATTAAAAATGTTCTAAAATGTTATTATTATTATTTTTTGTAATTGCTACTGAAATGCTATACAATTTGCTTTTTCATTTTTTAAAATTTGACCAATTGACTTTTATATAGCAGTTTGTAAGTAGCAGACATTTGCACATGCTTATAATTACATTTGCACAATACATGCTTTCTGCAGATTTTTCATTGTTAAACCACTCAGACATGCATCTCAATTTTTAAGACATTAGTAATTGTAAGTTTAAAAAAAAATTATATAAAATACTGAAAGCGTTTTCAGTAGCAATTGAATCATCATTTTTGTTTGTTGCATTTCTAAATTGTTGAAATGATTGAAAGTATTGTGCACACATATACATACTCATTAATTCTGAAAAAAAAAAAAAAAAAATGTAAATCATAACTATGACATGTGAAATGTCTTAAAATATATTTATAATAATTGTGCTTTATGTGTATATAAGCAAACAATATTTAATTTAACTTAGTGTTCCGAAATCAGCTTTAAAACTACGTCTATCAATTGCATATTTATTATTTGCTTCACAATCGTAAGTCCCAGAATCCATTTGGCGTGCAGGTGTTATTTCCAATTTGCTTTTAATATAATCATGACCTTTATGCCATTCAGTTATCTGTAATGAAATGAAAAAAATAAACAAATAAAATTATATTGATGCAAAAAAGGAATATAATATACATTTGATAACAATCCTTCTATTAAAAATACTTTATGAATTAAAAAATAAATTTTAATACAAAGATTATATATACATTTATTAATTTGTTAAATCTGAAATAATAATAATGTTATGTTGATTTAAAATCGTAACAAATATACTCTGCCTGAACCCTACAAGCTTTATATATCCCTTTGTTAATATTTTCATGTTCTATGAACACAGCAATTGGTATCAGCAAAACTCATCTTTATCATTAGAACTGGCATAGAGATTTCATATTTATTTTAAACAATTGGCACTGCTTTTTATAGGTATACAAATATGTCACATTAGCTAAATTGGTATTAATATTGGAACTTGATTGCAGAAAGGAAATAAATCTTTAAATACATATTTAATATAGGTTGTATCATACTTATGAATATAGTTACAGTTTTTATTCTTTTCAAAAGTATACATTATTCAGCTGCAGAATAATATGGAAATTAGATGAATTGATAAAATATTGGATTTCTTATGTGATAACAGTGAGTTAATTGAATTATTTAATTTGATGTTGTAGTTATTTAAATTATTCATGGTATTTAGAAGTCTGTTAAGAATTTGTAAGAGAATTTTTTAAAATTTTCCTTAAAATTTCCTTTTTAAATTTTGTTATTTATAATTTCAGTAAGGGACAGTGTACTGATTGTTAATTTTATGTTTTGTGAAAATTACCATTTTTTTAACAATATGTATTATTATGTTTAGCTGTTTAATTTCAAATAGCCATTAATTGCAGTATTTATTTTGAAGTACTGTAACAAATATTATTTATAATTGGGCTGTTTGATATTATGAAACAATGTGTATGTAGGCTGTCTCTTAGCTGTTGTAAGTGTGTGTGAAGTGCATATTAAATTATCTTTTTTTTAAATATTTACCATTTAAAATTAAAAATCATTAAAATTAATTTACTTAATTAATTAAATGCAAAAATTACATGAAAATTGTAAATGATTATAGATTTTTTTTCACAAAATCTATTGGATTTTATGTTTTCAAAACGTTGGTGTTATCTAATTTGATAGCAGAAAAAAAATTTGATAGAAAAAACAATAAATCACACACATACATTTTTTATTAATATGCTAAATAAAAGATTATTATACAAAAAAGTAGGATTTTAAATTTTTTTCATTTTATAATCTTCCAATACTTAATTTATTATTCATTATTATAAATATTATAGAATGATATTTATAATGAGGAATAAAACAATAATTTATATTTAAATAAATAAAATAATTCATTATTGAAGTAACTTTTTTTCTTAAACTAACTGCCAGTTGGCATTATTTATTGGGAAAAATTAATTTAATGAGTTAAGAAGTTTTTAATTAAGTTCTGAAAATATTAAAATAGTGTATTGTTATTGAAAGTATACAAATGAACAAAGTTTCAAACGTCTAGTATTACAGGGAGTGATTACAAAATTGCGTTCTTAGAAACATGAAGCAAGTGTATAAAAAAACAAAGTGAAGTGGTTAAGTTATAAACATATTGAATTGTATTTATTGTATGAAAATAAGTGTTAGATAGTGATATGGTTCCATATTTTTATGTTATAATTAAATAGATTGTAAAATTTTATAGAATTTTGCATTAACAATTTCTACATTTTGATTAAATTATTTATAGATTACACTACTTTACTTTGATTTTAATCCTTTGGATAGTTTTATTTAATAATGACATAATAAAATAAAATAACTGTTTTATTTTCAGTTTCCTTAGCTAATGCTTTTTGTAATTGCTATCAATAATAGATATAAATGACCAAATACCAGTTCTGCTGGAGGTGAGGCAATAATAAAATGTTAGAAACCATACAAACTCAATACTGTAATCTTGGCATCATTCATCTGTTTTGTACCAGTTAATCCATTGGATTGCAAATAATTGATTCTTGGATGAATAATGAAAAATTACCTGTAAATATGGGTGGGCATGTAGTTCAATTCCATCTTTAAACCATGTAACACGAGGACGAGGATCTCCTTTTGCTGCACAGATAAAGGATATCTTGTGTCCGAGTAAAAATTCATAATCGAAATGTGATGCTTTGATAATTTTAGCTCCCTGTTCAATAATAATAAAAAAGCATTGGAATTTCAGATATGTCTTTGTTTTCCTACTCAAATATTCAACATATATTACCTTCCTATTTTTTGCTAAAATATATATTTTTTATTTTAAATTATCTTTATTCTTAATTTTATATTTATTATTTCATTTCAATTTAAATTATAAGGGAATTAAAACAGACCAATTTTATGTATGCATATATATATATAGCTTCCTGTACCAAAATTAGATTTTAATCTCCTTTTCTATAGATAGTGTAAATATTTACTACATTTTCTTCCTTTTTCTTTTCCCTTAATCAGTTAAAGAAAAAATATTTTTTTTTGTAGTAGAATTTTTTTTCATTATTATAAAAATTTCACATTAAAGTTATAATTAAAATTTACTATATATTAAAGTTATACATCTATTTTATCTACTTTTATGCTGTAATCCTGGGTTATCTTTTTATTTTTATTTTGTTATTTTCAAGAGTGAATTTTATGTAATAGTGCTTTTTATTCATTATAACAAACATAATTTTTACTTTTTAAGCGATATTTACGAAAAAGTTTTGTTCTTTATTTTATTTTATTATGATTTTTAAGAATACATCTTCAGCATATACGAGTATAATCCACCTATTTGTAATAATGACAGAAAAGTTGGAATGTACTCATGCATTTAATTATAGTTTTACTGTGGTATTTTATTAACCCCTTGAATACTATTTTTTAAATTTTTTTTGTCATATTAATATTGATTAAATGTTTAATGAATTTTAAAAATAAACAATTTAAGCTTAGATAAAGAATTTTGAATTATAGGTGACATAAAATAATTTTTTGTGGAAATTGACAGCATATGCGTTTTTTCCAAGTTCTTCAATTGTAGATTATGAAATGTTAGCTAACGCTTTTGCATAATTTTCACATTTATATAGTTGAGGCCGGAAATGAAGGAGAAAAATGTATTATATAAAAATATTTTGTTGTTGTGTGATTTCATTTATTATCCTTAGATTTTTCATGAGTTTATTATTGGGTTAATTGAAGCTTAATCATTTTTGGAGAAGATTAAAACGCAAATAGAATGACAGATAGAGAGAGTTAGTCTGGTATATAACACAGTGAATAGAACAGTGTAAGATTTTAAAAGATTACAAATTAATGTGTATCGAAACTCTGACGTTTAAAAATATCTGACTGGGGAATCATTAAAACAAGGTTACACATAAAAATTTCAAATAAAATTTTCCCCATCTACTATACCTGCAAGTTAGCAGGTAGCCATAAGTGGCTAGGTTATAAATAGTAGTTACTGCTTTATATATTCAAGGTGTTTTTTTTTTTAATTCAAAAATATACAGGAATTAATGTTATTTTTCAGAAATCTATTTAGATATTTAATTTTACTTGAAAATCAATTCTTCAAGTTTATTGTCATTTTTCATATTATTATATTGTAATGGATTTGTTTTAAAGTTTTATTTTCTGTATTAAGGGTTTTTTTGTTTTATTTTTTGCATGTGTTTTCTGTAACACTCGGTACAGTCTAAAATTATAGTTTTTTTTAAAAATATTTTGAGATTTAATAATTTTTTGTTTTTTTAATATTGTAATAACCCTTGGTACAAGTCGGAATTTCAATTCTAAGTAACAAATTTAATCAAAAAAATGTTTTCAAAATTAGCATTAGATTATGCAGTAATTCTTATTTGTATTTCACTATTTTTGTTTTAATTTAGTTATTTTTTAAATAATTTAGTAAGCATTAATAAAATTTTGTGTGGGATTTTTTGTTTGTTTAAGAAAGGATTTTTTATTTAAGTAATCTTTTTGAATAGTAGATTTTTTTTGCCTATTAATTAAAAAGAAATTCCAAATTACATTTTAATAATTATTACCACTGGTTTCTTATATTTAAATACAAAAAAAAGGATGCAATATTGAATTGTAAAGAGACTTTAAGTATTTTATTATAATTATTTTTATAGTCGCTTTTGATCCTTTTTATTTTTGCATCAAATTGATAATTGTATTTTCAGTTAACTAGAAATTTGAATGTTAAAATTGTTTTTATGGCAAATATATTAAGAATCATGAGTAGAATGACTTACGTTTTCATTATCATAATATTCTTTTCTTCTTGGGTTTGTGTAAAATATCAGTCTTTGCGAACCCATTTTTCTATGCTTCCCTCTTCTTCTCCCACCGCCTTTCCTTGCGCTCTCTGATAAATTAGTCAGAAGAATCAGAATGCAGAAAACGGTAATCAGTGCCCGCAAATGCATTGCAGAACATAGATGTCTTCTTCGAATCAGCACCTGTTAGACGAGATCTTAAAAACAAACTAAACAAATGCCTTTGTAATTAAAAGAGTGCAAACCAATACTTCGTAAAGTTTGATCATGTTTGAATTTTTTTGAGTATGTATGGATAAGAGATATTTTGGAATTTATAAAAAAAAGTAATTGAAAGTATTGTAAAATTTTCTGTGATATATTGCCATTAAAAAATAAACAAACTGGGTATTCATTTTTCGAATGGATAGTTAAAAATAGCTATTAATAATGACATGCAACATAAAAGATTAGTTTGAATGAAATATATTTGACTTCAAAAACTTATGTTGCTCTTGTTGTACAAAGAATCTTCCATGTTAAGAAAAATTGTGTTTCCAGCAAATTTTTAAACTGCGTTTTTTTTCTGAAACTTAATTTATTAGAGTGAGAAAATCCTAATGCATTTATGCTAAAGATTTTTATATATATTGCTGTTAAAAACCTACATTTATCTAAATCCAGAATACAAGAACAGAAATAAAATAATATAATCTAAATAAATCCGTTTCTTTGGAATTCAGAACAAAAGCTTTTGTTTGTATATCCTAGAAACATTTATTAGTTCCTGTAAAAGTAATTTTAATAAATTTTTTCTTAAGTATAGTTTCATTCCGTCTGCGTGTTACTTACAGTTCGTTGAATAATAATTCTCTTCTTATTTTGAGTGTGTGGACTTAACAATTAATTCATTATCGTCAAAGAAATTTCTGAACTGCCGTAGAAATCTCGGAACATTTTATATTCTCGAAGAAATACTATTAAATGTGCAATTATGCTCATGATAAATTTCGTACTATTTGGTGGCGATTCTAAATTGACATTAACTTTCATTATCGTTGTCATTTTCTTCCCCGCTTCTTTATTTACCAACTTAAGATTAATTTCGCCTCTCAGAATAGGAGTGATAAAAAATGATCCCTCAGCCATTAAATTGCGTCTAATCGCCACTCTAAGTGCTGCGAGTAATTGGAGAAGACTTCTCGTTACCACTTCTCATCGGACGTAAATTCTATTTACGGATTACTTACCTAATTGGAGGACGCGAGCAATTAATGCAGGACGTGGCCGGATTGAAAAACAACGCTGCCGATTTTGTGGAAGATGATGAAGCTTTTTCCTCGTCCGTGGTTTCTATTGATCTTCCAGTCTTCTCTGTGCCAGAGAGATTAATTTACTTTGTGAGCCGCAGCAGCCGCGGTAGCTATTGTGGATGCTTTTCCGAAGGAGCAAACTATTGATTTCACGGAGCCTCCAAACTTTTCCCGTTGTCTGAATCAGTCGAAATCCACTTCGGCCCCGGGGAGATAGGGATTTAGGAGTGGGCTCAACCATTGCCCGAATCTCGCATGAATTGCCATTCAAAATAAAGAATGACGCCCTGAAAAGTAGAAATTCAGATTGAGTTAGAAGAATAGAAAAAGATGCTGCAATCGTCTAGTTACTTGAAGGGTTTTGTCATTTAAAGCGAAAGGCTTTGGTCCCGCAAAAGTTATAATAGCATGACCCACTTTTGAGATGATATATGGAAGATCTGGAATGTTAAATCTTTCGCTGCAGTACCGAGTTTATTATTTTTTTTTCTGTTATATCTAATAAGAAATAACTGAAACATGATTCGAGAATCAAGATTTAGGTTGTAGAATTATTTTATTTATTTAAAAAAGTGCAATAAGGGAATGAAAATTGTTTAAATTTAATGTAAAAATGCTGGTACAATTTCATAAAACTTTATGGATACAAATTTTAGTCTTATTTTTATTATTTTATTTGGAATTTATTATTTTTAGGATGATTATTTTCAGCTTGATAGTTTGAGGTTTGTTTTTCAGGTTTATTGTTTCACTTAAATTTCTCAGGAAAAACAGTTTTTTTGTAAAACTGATTTGGTTTGATTTTTTCTGGCACAAAAACCATTAAAACTGCTCCAAACATTCGAATAAAATCAATGCTATATGAGAGTATAAAATTTTACTATGAGGGGTTAAAAATAAAGCTTTTAAAGAAAGTAAACATGTTTTAAATAAGGGAATAAAGCTTTATGGATTTTAAAAAATTAAAAATGTTAACATGAGGGTAAAAGGGCGAGGGTAAACATGGGGGTAATGAATTAAAAGATTAATATTGCCAAGTAGGCAGAGATATGGAAAACGCTTGGAAAAACTGAAAGCGCTGAACGTTGAAGCATGGGCATTCTGAAAAAATATGGTGAAAAGAGAGGTTAAAAAACAGTTATGTAATGTTATTCTTTTAAAATTAGATGCAAGTTTTTTAGATAAATAAATACATTGAAACCCAAGATTTGCTTTTTAAAATTGAGTTATGCAGTTTTCAGTCACCTTTTTTTTTCTTTTGGTTTATGAAAACTATATGTAGAAAATGAAATTCTTATTTATTTTTGCTTTTATTTTTCTTATTTATTCATACTTTTTCTTAAAAATGAAATCTTCTGTTTCTGGGATGTTCAGTCAGATAATAAATATTTATTAATTATTTCTTTATAAAGAGATCGTATCATTATTATCGCAACATTGTGACAACACACAAATTTATATCACTACATACTAAATGCAGTTTTTTAGTTTGAATAGCTTGGATCAAAAATTTGAAATTAATAAACAAAGATTATATATGAGTTTGCGGATTCGATGAAACTGTGGGAAATTTTTTTTTTTTTTGTTCTATCTTATAAATAATTTTTGAGAGTTGTAAAGTGTAGCTCTGACGATTTGGCGGCTGATCTTCGATGTCAGACAAGTTCATTTTCAGACAAATAGTAAAGTGTTAAACAGAGAGCAAGTCGCCATATAATTATATGATTGTAATGAATTTAATTAAGGTTTTCGGTTGTTTTTTCCTTTCCTACTTTTTTATTGAAACGAAAAAAACGTTACGAAAAAAAGAGGCGCTGTCTTTGGTTCAAGTCAGTCTTTTAACTTAAAAGGCTCGCCT
This sequence comes from Argiope trifasciata, assembly GCA_026543055.1. Taxonomy (NCBI): domain Eukaryota; kingdom Metazoa; phylum Arthropoda; class Arachnida; order Araneae; family Araneidae; genus Argiope; species Argiope trifasciata. The sequence goes on from JAPMOQ010063627.1 coordinate 998,849, forward strand.
TATATTAAGCAATTTTAACGGTACAATTCTCAACTTCTATCTTGGAATTAATGATGACGATGTGTTGCTGTTGCAAGTGTTGTCGGCTGGAATGCAATAAGAAAGATGAAGAAGGGGAGGATAAAATAATCATGCACATGCACACATATGAATTCACTCCAACTTAAACTGCTTTATCGTATTATTTTTCATCATTCATGCTAGGCAATAGGGTAAAATCCTATTTTAGCCCACCTCTGGCGACTTTTTCAAAATCTCGCCAATTTTTCAAAATCTTGCCAAATCGGAAGTATTAGAATTAAAAGGTTAAGAAAAAAGAATTCTTACCTTTCGCCAAAAAATTCTTATTATTCGCCAAAGGTGGGCTAAAATAAGATCGACCCGGCAATAGATTTTAATAATATACTGACTGGTACTGATACTGATACTACTTGGTACTGATTGTGTATTACACGTGCATGAGCCAAATCTATTAAGGAGACAAAAGCGTAAATAAAATAAAATGTAGAATGATGCTCTAAATGACGTGATTTAAGTAAGATAATTTAAAGATAGAAAAAAAAAGAAGAAAAAAATAGAAAGAAAGGAAATGAAAGTTACATTTTTAGTCGATGTTCGATAAATTTTAGGTGAAAAAAGATATATTTCTATGTCAAATGCTTTAAATATTTACTTAAATGATGATAATAACGCTCAAAATTATTTTATTAGTTTAAATTTTTTAATTCACTGTTTTGCCTGTTTTGGTGCACCTTAGTTATAAAAGAATGTATAGAAAAAAAAAATTGGTCTTAAAAATATTTTTTCTTCTCAAGAACATATTGCAATAAACTGATGATTTCGTGTGGTTGAATAGCATAGTAATAGGAGATAATCTATAAAATTGCTGATGAAAGAATACAAATTGGTATGAAATAGTCTGAATATTTTTCACTTAACAGTAGGGGTCAGCACATGCTATCAAAACAATACATTTCTGTATTTATCAGTTTATCTGATATCTTAATGTATTTAAAACAAGTATTTTCAAAAAAAAAAAAAAAGATTGTTTAAATTTGTTTTTATGTGCAAAAGTTTATCTTTTCTTAAATAGCATTTTTGAATAAACAACCATGGATAATAGAGAGTTAATTTTTTCAATTTTACCACTAACTATTATATTTATTTTATTTAACTGAAAAAAGTTCCTTGTAGAAAATATCTTATATTGGAATAACGAAAAGCTTAATGTATATGAAAGCTTTCTATAAATTAGATATATTGATTATATTAACTTTCTGTTAGAGATTTTTTTTAAGAACCTTTAAATTATTGTGAAATTATATTACTAAGATTTAAGTAGGGAATTATTTACTTATTTGAATGTTATCCTTTTTTTTCCCACGAATAATCTAAAAATAAGAAATTAATATTCATTTAACAACTTTTTTCTTTTGTCTGATATTTGGAATTTAATAACATTTTTGACTCAAATTCTTGTTCCTCTTGATATCTATATTTTTTACACAAATTCAATTTTCTATATTTTTATCTTTTGTCATCGTATTTTTGTTAAATATTAATACTGTTCTGGTTCCTTTTTTAGGGTTAAAATTTCAATTTCAATTTACATCCAATATTTAGTCTTCAATTTTTCATTCTGTGTGATTGGTGATATAATTTTAGGAAGTTCTTTATATTAAAAAAAAATTATTCATATTACCTTTGTATTTCAAAGTAAAGAGTTAGATCACCTTTTCACTGCCTTAAAGATATTTTTGTAAGTTCACAAAATAAATAAACCAAAACTTCTAAACTTCTGCAAAAAAAAAAAAAAAAAAAAAAAAGGTTACTAATGATATTAATTTAGATTCCTTTTTCATTTAAAAAAAATATTGCATGGCAATTTTTAAATTTTTTCTTTTTTATTTTATTATAAGAAAAATTGCATTATTTATGCTTTGCTCTGCAATATGTTTAAAAATAATTTTTAATTGAAATACTTTTTCTTACAGAGGTGTTTGGAATGTTCCCTATATTAACCATGCATATTTGATCCACGGATCTTTACTAAAAGATCCTGAAAATTACCCAACATACATTCATGGATTACTGGATCCTGACATGGCATTCTGCAAAAATTTAAGGGACAAAGTAAGCTGTGTTTATATATATATATATATATATAAACATTACATTGAATAGAAAAAAAATCAATGAATTTTTGTTTTAAAACAGAAAATCCAATTTTTATTCGTTTTAATAATTTATTTTATGCTTATAACAATAATATTTGTACATCATAAATTTTATAAGAGAATTTTTTTTGATTGATAAAGTAATTTCACATGCTTAATGTTTTTATTTTAGGGCATATTCATGTATGTTTCTAATCTTCACGAATTTGGACATCTTATTAATAGTGATTCATTTGATACAAGCCATGTTCAGAATGATTTTTATGAAATATATACAAATCAAGTTGTAAGTGGTTAAATGATTTATATAATTAAAAAGTATTATCACTTCAATATACCTTTATTGAGTTATCATTTATTGCTTTACACTGTGTTTTCTAGGATTGGGAATATCGATACATACATGAAAACTATTCGAAAGTTTTACAACCTGATTATCAAGTAGATATGGTATGTACTTTCAGCTTTATATAACATTTTGAAATGGTAAAATAATTCAAAAGAATTTTTTTAAATGTATATTTGACAAAAGACCTACATATTTCCTAAAATCAGTTTTATCAATTGTACATTCACCTACTGTATAATTGTAATCAGCACAAATAAATTGTATTAGAATAAAAAAATTATATTATTTGATATTTATTATAATTAAAAAAATTAATACATATATTTCCAGCCATGTCCAGATGTTTATTGGTTTCCAGTTGTCACACCAACATTTTGCAAGCATTTAATTGAAGAAATGGAAAATTTTGGTCAGTGGTCTGATGGGTCAAATCAGGTAATTACTTAACCCTTAGTAGCCTGATTTACGAAAGTGATTTATTTTTAATATTACTGTGTTTGCTTGAGGGCCTAGATGAAGGGAAAAATAGCTAAAGAATTAGTAGGTATGTTTTATGTAGGGCGGAATGCCTGAAGTATCAAAATTGATACTCACAAAAATAGCATTAGTTTCTTCAAGTAAAACATGCACTCGCAAAAAATAATTATATCATAGCGAAAATAATATATTCACTTACCTCAAAAGTATTTATATTCTTCAGAAAAAGAAAATATATCAAATTTGTATTCAACAAAACTTTTAGTAAAATGTGTTTACTTGTTCACTTTGCTGCGCAAGTAATATGTCATAGATAAAATAAAACAATAATGACATTTGATTTTTTTAAAATTTCATTGGAAAGAATATTATACAACAATAAAATACGTACAGCCAACCTATAAAAAAAACTAATAGTAATGTGAACATTCGGTTTAAAAGATTGGTATCTAAATTGAAACTCTAGGTTATTAAGGGTTAAAATTTATAGAGAATTTTATCTTAATACTAACTTTTTTGAGATGATCAAGTAATTATTTTTTTTATATCTTAATATATAAATCCTTATATATTTTTCATTGAGTACATGTTTAATTGCATAGATTTAATTGTAATCTTTTTATTTTGATGATTAAAATTATTATCAATTATTTATTATTATTATTGGCATTATTTATGGATTTTTACCGGATAATTTTAATTCACTAAAGTTCTAGAAAAGGATTTATTGTATATATTTTACCTATCACTCTTTAGACTGTTGTCAATCTTAAGCAGAGGTGGCAACTTTTTGTGAGTAAAATATTTTAAAATTTAGTTAGACAATACTTTAGAAGTGTGAAGTAAATAATTTGAATAATAAAATTATACCTTTTTAAAAACTGAGCATAATTTTTTATTTGTTTGTTAAAAAGAATTTATTTCTTTTAGTTTCTTTAAAAATGCTGTAATAAAACAATGCAAAAAAAAAAGAATTAAAATCAATGTTATATTAGTCATTATAGTTTTATTATTTATAAGTATAAAAGTATTTATTACAATAAAAAATAGACAATTTATCCATACTTAATTATAAATTATTATTTAACTCTACAAAAGATAAACTATCTTTGTAAAGAACAATAATTTGCAATAGATTCTAAGGAACTGCTGAGTTTTTTAAATCAAAATTTATGAGATTGTGTTAATTTTTTTTCTATGAACGACAACAATTCATATTGTTCAGCTAATTTCTTAATGGATTTTCAGTAATATTATTATCCTTTTGCATGCAAAATGATCGTAAGATGCTCAAATTTGCAATTGTTTAGTTCAATACATTTAATGAATTTGGTGAAATATTCCAAGTAACAAAAATCACTTGCTCTTGTTTATTACGATTTATTGTTTTAGATAATTTATGTTGTGCAGAAAAATATAAATTTTTTTATTCTAATTTTTTAAAATTTACTTTTAAGATACACAAATTTTGAAATCTACATTTACTTGAATCCAGACGATTCTTCTAATTTTAGTTGAAGAATTGCTTAGTTCGGATTTATAAAGGTTGAAAAATTCAAATTAGTAAAATTAATTTTGATTGGTTTCAATAGAAGCAATGGGCTTATTTCTTTCTTTTTGAATTTATATTTTTTCAATGAATATTATGTTCTTGTTTATTGCTGAGAAAAAATAGATTTATGTTTTTTAAACTGTTTTAATTTACCTTTACGATTTAATTTGTGATATTGTTGTTCATTTAATTGGGTTTAAGAATTTAGATTAAGCAAAATTAGCAAGGCACACTTTTAGTTTCAATTAAAACATGGTGAAAATTGTTTTCTTTTCTTTAAATTTACTTAAATTATTAAGTTTAAATGAGACAATTATGCATTAAAATACCTGTAGATTGCCATTTTATTGTGATAACGACTCTGTAATGAGTTGCTAAGTAAAATTTTGTAAATTTTCATATCAGCCGTTTTTTGGAAGATGTAAATATTATTTTGCTTAAACAGAACTAACATTTTTGCTTGTGTGTATTCAAAATTTTTATTTTGAAAAACAACACAATCAATTTTGAATTGAATAAATTTTTATATATTTGTCAATTTTCTATTTAAAAGATTTTGGTATTTTTTAAAAATGTCTAGCATAAAAAAAATCTTGACTGATATTTATTATTATCTCAATTGGTGCTGCTATTACATATGTGCTATGCATAAGTACATAATTTAAAATAGTGATTGATAATTACTCGATCGCCTCTTGATTCAACCAAGGAATTGATGTTGAATAAAGTTACCCTTGATATAAATTTACAGATATTCAAATCTTTATCTCAAAGATTTCTTATCTCATGGAAACATAAAGTGTTCACTTTTGAATCTAATGTTGCTCTAGTCATTTTATCTTTATTATTTATCTTCATTTGAAATTATGCAATAAGTTCCTAAGATCGCTTATATAATTAAAAAAAAAAAGATTCAATTCAATAAATTTAATATAATCAAATCAATATCTATCAGAGTTGCAGTTTTTTTAAGCTTAGATTTATAAATAATTTTAGAAAGAGATGGAGGGTACAATGCATGTAGTAATATAGTTTTTTTTTCCTTCTTTTTTTAAAATGAATATTTTATCTTTTAATTTCCTTGCCTGTTTTCCAGGATCCCCGTCTAGCTGGCGGTTATGAAAATGTGCCTACCAGGGATATTCATATGAATCAAATTGGATTTGAACAACAATGGTTGTATTTCTTAAGAGAATATATAAGACCAGTGCAGGAAAAAATCTTTATTGGTTATACTCATGATGTAAGCATGACTTTTAATTCATTACTTTGTATACGTTTATTTTGCGTGCAATTTATAATTTAATGATTTTGCTTGATAAAATATTAATAAATAATATTTTATAATTTTAATGTCATGTATACCAGTATAATGAAACTAAACAATATAGTTATTATTACTGCTATTTTTTTATCAACAGTTTGCTTATTTGTTCCACAGTATTAATTTTATTGTTGTTTGTAATTTAATTGTTTATATAATGAGCGATAGAATTATGAAATGTTTGTATTTTACATAATAAGCAATATGCTATTTAAAAATGTGTGCATTTACAGTGTTTAAATTTGATTATTATTAAAACTACTTTGAATATAAGACAAAGTTTTGTTTGTAAAATGAGTTTGAATGATTTTCCTGTTATTTACATGAACATTCATTGGAAATGTAACAGTGACATACTTTATTTATAGTCAATGATGTTGCTAACAAAAGATAAAATTTAAATTTATGTAAATTAAATTTTATTTTAAATGATAATGTTTGCAGTTGTGAAATTTTATTTCATTGCAAATTACTATCTTTGCTAAATAAAAAAATTAACATGTGATATTATCACACTATTAAAATTTTATTTTGATTGGATATATGGTTAATATTAGCTAACAGTGTTATGGAATCTATTTATAAAATGTAGTATTTAAAAAGTTTTCTTCGCAAATTCTCGATTTTGACGAATACAGATGTAAAATTTTTTCTTGGACTGTATATAGTTTTCATTTATTTCATCTAAAAATTTTCTACATTGGTTTTCCTTTAAAATTTATGTTATTTGAAGAGGCACTTTTCAGAGAACAATTTTAGTTTCTTTATAATGATCTTTTTCCATCTTTTCTTTTGTTTGGAATGCAAATCATACTTAAGCAATTAAAAATTCTTCTAAATTATTATCAATGTTGTTTCTATCACTCTCTAATTGCTGATATCTCTTTTTTTTTCTTATTAAAGTGTAAAATGGAATAGTTTTTTTTAATGTGTGCATGGAGTACATTTTTAGCGTTTTTTTAAAAAAAAATATGAGTTACTTTTATATTGGATGAATAAAATGATTTTAAGCCTGTTTTTTGTGATCCATTAATAAGTCATCTAATAGAAAAAAATTATCCTTTATTGAATTAATATTCAACCCAGATTAGGAAACAGTTTGGCTAAATTAATGTAGGAAATTAATGGAAATTTTTTTAACTTGGAATTATAATTTAGGCATCTTGGAATTATTCTGAATATCCTTATTGTTTGCCTGATATCTTTTTTGTGGATTTTGAAGGATTTTTAAAATTTGCCTCTTGTTCATTTCATTGTATTGTTTAATTCTTGAAAAGAAAAATGAATGGACTATTTTGGATTTTTTGTTTATTTTCAATTTTTTTATTATGAACCATTTGGTGACTTATTTAATTGTTAATAATTTGCTTCTTCTTGATGACGATATTTTGAATTCTCTTTTCTTATTGTTTTCTAATTTTCTGGAAGCCATGGATCAAGTGAGTTAAATATTGGAACATTCAGATAGAAAATAACCTCATTCAGTAGGACGTAGTGATTTTTTTCCTAATAAACATATATCATTTTTGTTATATAAAATGTCATACATCTGAGAACATTGTGTAGGTACATCATGATCAAATTGAGCTGGGATCAAAATGGATAACATTTATCAAAGAATATGCAGCTGAATTATCTCGAACAGTATACACTATCAAATATGAGGATGTAAGTAAACAAAAGATTGGATGGTGATGGCTGTGATGAATTTGTTCATGGATTTCAGGTCTCTTATGGTGTCTGATTTGGTCATGGTTTCGTGCCCACTTGAATTATTACTTTTGATCATTAGTCTGCATATCTTTTTCCTTTGCTTAGCCTATATTCTTCTGGGTCTGCAATTTCATTATTTCTTTTAGTATTATATTGAACAACTTAGATGATGTGTATGTTTCATCAGATAGCAGTTTTGCCAAGTTATCATGATGTTGTTAAATGTGTGGGTTACCATTTTAGTCATACCTATAATTTTATTTTATTGTATGAAAAAACACATGCCTCATAATAGTGTTGTAATAGTTCTTAATTAGTATTGCTTTTTTATCATATCACTTTTGATTAAGATGAGGGAGCCCTTTTTTCTTTAACTGGATTGAATATTCAAAAATCAAAATGCTGTTGTTTTATTAATGGTTTGATTATTGTTTTTTGTTTTAAAAAAATCTTTATTTTGCAGTATGATGCAGTCAATATGAATTTTTTCATACTAATTGCATTTATTGATTATATTTTATTACTATATTTAATTTTTCAATATAATTAAAAAATTTTAAATTTTTTAAATGATTTTGTATTACTTTCATGAATGTTCATTAATAATCATATTGTTCAAAAAAATATGACTGAAGGCTTAACTCTTATCTGTAGAAGATGAGGTTGTTGGATGCTATAGTGAATTTGTTTTTAAATATAAGGAATAATCCTCCAATGCAGGCTCCGCAGAAAATTCTTGTATTTTCCTTTGTTTATTTCATTATTAGAGTTATTACCTGAATTTCTTTGGGACCTAGAATATAGTACTATATAATTATAAATGCATGCTTAATTTTCTTTCTTAATCCACTTTTTAGTTGAAATATTTTGAAGTTATCCTTTTTTAATAATTTTCTATTCAATAACTATTTTTTTGCTTTCTGATCTTGCTATTTATTTATATAACAATATCTGAGTCAGTCTTAATAAATAATAAAAGATCAAAATTTTTATTTTGATAGTTTATATGTTATCTTAAAATTAATTGTTTTATTTCTTTTTAAAAATGTAGAATGCAAAGTATATAAAGAAATTTTATTCCCTTTAGCCACCCAAAGCATTAATGAATTTTGTTGTGAGATATCGTCCAGATGAACAGCCATCTTTACGACCTCACCATGATTCTTCTACTTACACTATAAATATTGCTCTCAACAGACCAGGAATTGATTATGAGGTAAGCTGAAGTATAATATTTGTGGGTGAAATTAGAAAAAAAAAATCTATTGAATCTTTTAATATCTATTTTACATTTCTTAATTCTTTAGTTATTTACTTATTTTTACTTTTGTTTATAGTGGTTAAAATCAGACTATTGTTTGTTAAATTTATTGATGTAGTATGAAAAAGTAAAACATTATAAATAACTTATTTGATAAATAACTTATTTTCCTCCTTTTGTAATAACATTGATTTGAAAGTTTGCAGAAATAATTTTATTCTTGAAATTATTGTTTTAAATAATTTACTTTGAATTGAAAATTATGTTGAAAAAGAGGAATTCAAAGAGGAAAGCAACTTGCTCCATTTTTTTTCTGGAAGAAATTATTATTTGTTAACATATACTTTTCCATTGTTTAGGGTGGTGGATGCCGTTTCATCCGTTACAATTGCAGTGTGACTGATTTGCGCCTGGGCTGGTCCCTCATGCATCCTGGTCGCTTGACTCACTATCACGAGGGTCTTAGAGTGACGAATGGAACTCGGTACATCATGGTGTCATTTGTAGATCCATAAAATGCCAAAAGACTGCAAACCCTGAGGTTTACCTATCAAATTCATTTTTTCATTTTCACTTTTACATAATATTGTTACTTCTTGAGGATTCTGCAGATTCAACTCTGTCTACGCCATAAGAAATTTTCTATCATACTCGAAATAGAATTCTTAATAAGAAGTTTGCATTTTACTGAAATTGATATCCATTGAAGATTGCAGCTAATACTTTGCATTTGAAGCTTATGTGATGTTATTGCAAACTCCAGGGTTATGTCCTATGTGTTGTGAATTGGTTTTATACTTAGAATTTGACAAATGTGCCTTGAATTTTACAATTATGTGTGTTTTTAAGACTTAAAATGTAAATGTCTCAAGGTGCATTTACTTTTTACAGCTTTGATGTACTTAATGTTTCTGTACAAGAAATTTTTTATTTTATGCTGTTGATAGAGCTTTTAGGATAATTACTTTCATTCTTATTCATAGAAAATTCTGTAAGAGTGTCTAAGAACTTTTATGAACTACTTCTACTTATGGATTTTAAAAGAAAAATGTGAGATAATTCTCTTAAATAATTCATAAAAAAGTGCAATATGTAAAACACAATTTACTATATGTTGTCTAATATAAACTTGTGACTGTGAACTGAGACTGTTTTAATAATGAATAATTGCACAAATTTTAAATTTGTCTTCCATAAATTCCTAAATTAAATATTTTTTCTTTTGTTATGTATTGATCAATTCAAAAGACTTTTTTAATGCATTTAATTTTATTATTCAAAACTTAAAAAATTAATTAATACAAATAATTTTCATTTTGGAAAAGGAATTTTCTAATTAAATATGTATCAGTATTGATTGGAACTACTCTAAATGCATGGTTCATTATAAAAAGCAAGCAATGGTGCTAGTTATCTGTTTAAGCTTTTTAAGTGAATGTCAAAAATAAAAATACTGCATGTAAAAAGAATTGAATATTAATGTGTCCATCAATTATGATTTTGAAGTCAAAGTGTATTTCCTTTTGATCATTGTTTTTTTAATGTTGCTAAAAATTTTGAAATTCGAGTTGTGATATTTTTGTATTTGAAATACAATTTAGAAATGAATCATATAAGTGTATATATTTATATTCTTTTTTTGGTATAAAATTGAAAATACTAAGTTAAATTTTTTTTTTTTATTTATAATAAATTTATATTTAAAAATATTACTTGCATTTTAGGATGTAAGTGAAAAAGGAATATTTGAAAATTCAAATGCATTATAAATACAGTAAAAATAATTTTTGTGAATTCCAAAGTGATAGAAACTATATTGTTGATTTAAAAAATATTCCAATATTTTATTATATTATTACTTTATAAATTAATTTTTTTTTTGCTTCTGTATTTGACTGAAATCGGTGTGCAGCTTTATTTCTGTTGTTACTTATATTTTGATTTTGTCATAACATTGAAATGTTGCTTTGAAAATGTTTTCTATTTTTGTTTATATGTTACAAAATTTTTTTGTAATACTTTATTACATAAAGGGTTATTTTTTTCCCTTTAAAAAGCTAATGAGAGAAAGCTAGATTGTATATGTTTGGTATTGTCAAATGAAATGATAATAAAGTTTTATGAAAGGCAACTTCCTATTTTGTTGTTTTCATATTTGATCAGTTGTTTACCTGTCTTTCTGTATGAAAAAAAAAAGTTAGGCATTATTATACAGGATGCGCCAGAAGGACTTGCTTATTTGAAAGATCAATAAAAACAAAAGTACTTCGATTATTGTTTTAATTCTTTTTTATTTGAGAATACAATATCCCAATTTTTTTTTCATACAGTTACGGAAATAACATCGGTTAAATGGCGACCTCCATTGCGCATACACTGATTAAGTCGATTTTTGAAATTCGTGTCCACTCTTCGCAGTATATCAATCGGTATGTTGGCAATGGCGTCGCGAATGGTGTTCTTGAGGTGAACTATGGCTCGTGGCCGATCGATATAAACCAGAGATTTCAAAGTAAATCTCGCCACTGGGAAAAAAAAAAAAAAAAACGACCGTGTCTTCAGGCAGGTTGTCAAGCAGCATTTCACATGCATTTTGACGGGCAATGAAATCGAGTTCAGTTAATTCTTGCTTAACAGCCAATTTGCAGAGATGAAACTGAAGGTCTTGATGAAGAATTCGTCAAAGAATGGCGTCAGAAATTCCCAGAGCAGCTACGTGTTTGCGAGCCGAACGCAGAACTGCCTGCCTCACTCTTTCGACATTTTCCGCAGTTCTGGTGGTCCGTTGATGTCCATTTCTGGGTTTAGCGACACTCCCGGAATGAGTTAACCCACGACAGAATCGAATTATGGCCAGGAACGGGTCTTTTAGGAGGAATTTTAAAGCGAGAACGGGAGGCACATTGCGTAGAAATAAGTGAGCGACCGTAAGAAAAGAAGCTTTCGACGGCGAAGGCCGCTGTTCTCTAGACCAGAGCACGGTGGCAACAGACTAGAGAGTGAAACAAACTTGGTTACTTCTCAATCTAGTAGCGCTGCCTATGACCCCTGTACCCACCCAACTCACCGCTTGGGAGTTTTTTCAAATAAGTAAGTTTCTATGGTGCACCTTGTATATTATTTATTGAATATGTTAATTCTCTTAAAAATGTGTGAAAGATATGTTTAAAATTTTCCGAATAAGTTAGTTATATATTTGCTATATTTATATTACTATGACAATTTTTACTTGGCATGCAGTTTATTATTATTATGACAATAAAAGGATTTTTTTTTTAAAGAAATTAATGTATCTAAGTATTATGTCATAGTATTTGGTAATTAAATTTTAATTAGCTTCATCAAAGTGTGAAAATAAGTGGTCTGTTTCAAAAAAGATCTTTGATGCTAAATTTATTTATCAACATAAAAAGATTGAAAAAAAAAAAGAGTAAATATTTTAAATTAATATCATTTGATTTTTGATATAAAATATTCAATCGTTATTATTGAAATGTAAATGAAGTTTTTCAATCTATAATATTAATACTGTTTTTTTTTTTTTTTTTTTTTCTTTCTGAAGTAGTAAATTATTTTGATTGCCAAATATGTTAGATTAGGTTATGAAGAACCATTATAATATTTTAAATCTATCTTAAGGAACATTTCACTAAAGGAGCTATTATTTCTTTTTACGATAACATAAATACTTATTTTCAGTTTAGTTACATGAAGATTTGTATTGACATGATTGAAATCTTTTTACAAATGTTCTAGTAAATCCATTCTGGTTTAAAACAAAATGCATTTTTCTTTCAGAATTTTTAAAAATAAACTTCTGAATTTGCTGAAAGAATCAGTATAGCTTACATATATTTCCAGACTCATTTATTAAATACGAATTTATGAAATATACCATACGATTATAAACATGGCCATTTTTTAAAGGATGATGTTAACCTACACAACACATATATAAGAAGGATTCACATGCTTGGTTTTCTCATCTGTATTCTCACAAAAGCTTGTTACAAGCTGCATAAATATTTAACATCAACATTTATTATGAAATAGTCCTTTTAGTTGGCAACATGTATGACAAGAAGCAAAGCACTAATCGAGAGTACTTCTAATGAGGGGTATATACAGCATCAACCAGACTAAAAGACTTCCCAGGAGGCATCCAAAAACTATGGTTTTGTAATATGCCCAAGGTTCCAATCGGATGGTATATTTTGCTGTTCCATCTGAGCTGCATCTACATTCTGTTCCTTGCTGAAGGCATGAACATGGTCTCCTATCCTGTACCTTGGTTGGGGCCTGAAATTGAAAGCACTTACATTAGTTAGATGAAGCATAGGACGCTGTTTTTAAATCCGAAGACTATCATATTTGGACAAAATCTGTCTGTCTGTCCATGTGTATGCATATAAACTTGATAGTTCAAAAACATATTGAGTTAGATAGATAAAATTTGGTATATAGCATAATCACAAAATTGTAAATCTGCATTAAATTCTGAATTGTAGATCTCTCATGGAAATCCTTCAGTTACTCAATTTCCATCTGATTGTATGAATGCAGGAGTGCTCGAGTCCGTCAGGAGGTCAGACCTACTCGACTGAGAAATTGTAATGAAGAGGGCTATTCTGATGATTTTCACAAATTTTTGCCCGATCTTTATATTCTTGTTGTATAGCCAGATGCATGAGCTAGTATAAAAATATATTAAAAATCTGTAAGCAATTTTTTGCATGTGAAGAATTATATGTATTACTTGAATTATTACTGATTATGTATGTTTCCTGATTCCGATTTAGTTAATCCTAAATAATGTTATTTTGTTTCCTTAATTAGAATTATTTTAAATTGTACTCAGTTTGAAAGAAAATGCTCAAATTGGACAAAAAAGTCGAATTATAAATCTTTGAATTCAATTGCGTTAATGGACGTTATTTGTGTATCTCAGCAATTTTTTCAGAACAACATTTTAAAATTTCTTCTCATATTTGCCAGAAGGATTTAATACATAACAAACAGAGTATATATGATATATTTTAACATGAAAAAAACCTTTAATTTAAATATTTACAAATTGGAAGTGAAGGTTGGCACCTGTTTTACCAGTATTCAGTAATACAAAAACCAAAACTTCCATATTACTCAGATGGATTATAAATACGTTGGATCATCAGATTCTTTTGACTCTTAAAATAAGATAAGATTTTTATCACAAGTGAACACGTTTAAAATAAGGATAAATAATTTCTTAATAACTTCAAAGATACTTTTACTCTTTGAAATAAAATAGTTGTATTTGTATAATGAACACTCTTTAATGAACATTATATACAGCAGTTATAGTGGAAATTTTTTAGTTAGGACAAAAAACTCGGTGTTGAGTTGTGAACTTAATACACCCACCTTTTGAGTTTGAATATTCAAAACTAAAAATTAAAGAGATCAAAGATCAAATCTTAATCTCTCGTTCGAATCTGGTTTTCTGGTGCAGAATATAGGTTTGTTATCAACCTTAGATTTAATAGGATCAGCAATCTTATTTCTTAGATTCTTTTCTTCTGTAGATTGAAAAAGTTTTCTTGCCCCTTTTAATTCTCGATGTTGAAGAGGTTCTGAAGAAGCTGCATTTATCTGAAGTGAATACAGACGTTGCATAGAATGTGGTTTTTCACTACTAGCTGTTTTCATTTTCACTAGACGTGTAACACTATCTTTCCCTTAATAAATCTCAGTTGTTCTTCCCAAAGGCCAGTAAAGTCTTTTTAGATTGTTATTTTCAATAAGAACCATTTCTCTCAGCTTAATATCAACAGCCTTCCTAATTTTCTTCGTATTTTGTCTTAAATGACGTAGATATTCCAGTCTGAAACGTTTTCGTAAATCTTCATGAACTTTCAACCGATACATATCTCTGATAGATTCCAAATAATCAAGATCAGGTACACCACATTCCGTTAAGTCTCTCATAAACATAGACGGTGTTAAGGAATCAAGCTTATTGTATCTGACGCATATGTGGTAGGCCTAGAGTTAATAATACTTTCATATTCACACAATACGCAATTTAACTCTTCATACTTCAAGCTTGCTTTACCCAATACTCTTTTAAGAAGGTCTATAACAAGAGCGATAAGACCATCTTCAATTTATCAAAATATTAACTGAACAGTCGAAAGTAAGTCATTTAAGATTTGAGTAAGTCATTTTTAGATTTCTTGCCACATAATTCCACTGATGAGGTTCACTACCCCATATAATTTCCTTTACTCATTACAAATGTCACCCATTGCTCATCATCTTTAAGCCAGGACAAACAATTAATCGAATCTGACCAGTAATAAACAGGTATACCACCAAGTTCTAAATCAGTCAAATAGTTTTGGCTAGCCTCATGCCGTTGCAACAATCTAATAGCTCCAACCTGGAAATGGAAATACTTTTTAAAGGTGCAATTTGCCATCTTACGGCTATTAAATGACAAGTAACTGCTTGTTGGTTCACAGATCTTAAGCAAGTAGCATAGGCTTGTTGACTAGCGTCACAAAATACTTTTTCATGTTTCGTTGCAAAAAGCACAGTTAGTATAGCTTTGAATTCCATCAAAAAGTTCGGTAGCAGTGCGCATGGTTTTTTTCAACGAGTAAATCTTAGGACTGTCTTTAATAGAAAACCCTTTCATGGCTAGATTGACCCGTTATTCTCCTATTTCGTTTTTCAAAAACTGCATTAAATTTTCAAATCAAGATTCTTCTTTTTATTTATTTATTATTATCACTGCAACTATTATTCCTTTGCCAAACTCTGAGAACTTCCTTTGGTAAACAAGATTCAACCAAGGAAAAAGCACAATAGTATTTTTTTCTGTTGTTACTTCTAAACTTTCTAAAGCTCTAAGCTGTCCTCTCAATATTCCCATTGCATTGTGGATAGTAAGCTGTAGTTGTACTGATATGAAACCACCTTCAGAAGTAGGTAAATGACTAATGATATCAATATGATTAATAGAGAATCTGTCATCTACTTCCTTGTAAGTGACAATTTGCGAATGCGTATGCCTGTTAATTTTATTCTTTTGGCAGTGGATACGGGTCTTTGCCCATTGAATGAAGCCTTTTCGAATATTAACCCATATAAATCTGATGATATTTGCTTAACTCTAGATTTCACACCAGGGTGTGCTAAGCCATGAATTTTGTGGAAAATGCATTCGAAATTCTTGAGGTATAAATGGACAAATTTTTGTAGTTGAAATACGCACCAAGGTAATTTTCCTGAATCCAGAGGATATTGTTTGAAAATCAAAGATGGTTTCGAGCGCAGCTCGTTAAGGCCTTGATTATCAATTTGTGATTCTGCAGTTTTATCACAATTTATTTTAGATATAACTTCTATTCTGGATAAGGAATCTGAGACTGTATATTCATTTCCGATTACGTGGCGTATATCTATTGAAAATTCAAATCCGTATTGTAAATGACGTAACTGTCTAGAAGAAGTTTTTTTTTCTCTCTTTTTTGTTGTTCTTGGAAAGCAAACGTCAAAGGTTTGTGATCGGTATAAATTATAAGCCGTCTTCCATCAAGAATATGCTTAAACTGCTTGATTGAAAAATATATTCCTAACAGTTCCATGTCGTAAGTACTATATACTTTCTGAGCATTAGATAAATTCTTAGAAAAGAAGGCCAAAAGAAGGTTTGAAACTGAATTCTTCAAATAGTTGCAGCACCAATCCAACAACGAAATCTGAAGCATCACTAAAGAGAGCTAATGCTGAGTCAGGATTCGAAAAACTTAATAAAGTAGCATTCGCTAGATCTTTTTTGAATGGCTCAAATTTTTTCTTTTGCTTCATCATTTCACGGAATTTTACGTTTATCCTCTTTCTCGGAACCCTTTAAATACTCATGAAGAATATCTTGGTTTTTGGCGGCATCTTTGATGTATCGCCTATAAAAATCAATGAGACCAAGGAAGATGCGTAATTCACGAATAGCTTCTGTAATCTATAATTCAAGATGACATTTACTCTTTCAGGAAGTATTTGAGAGTCTTTAGGAGTTATCAGGTATACTCAAAATTCTAACTGATTAAAAAAATCAACTTTCCAAGAATAATACGCAGGTCATACACTGATGGAAAAAAAAATCCCAACACCAAGAAAAAATTATTGTACAGTAATGAAATTTTAGGAATACATTTGTCTAGGTAACATATTTAATTGATTAAAGTTTCAAGATCACAGGTAGAGCCATTTCAAATGTGAAATGTTGGTACATTAGTAACCGGTGTAACCGCCAGAATTTTGAATGCAAGCATGCAAACGTGCATGCATTGTGTCGTACAGGTGTCGGATATCAGTTTGTGGGATGGAGTTCCATGCCTGTTGCACTTGGGCGGTCAATGCAGGGATGGTTAATGCTGGTTGTGGATGACGCTGGAGTTGTCGTCCAATGATGTCCCATACGTGCTCGATTGGAGAAAGATCTGGTGATCTAGCAGGCCAAGGCAACATGTCGACACTCTGTAGAGCATGTTGGGTTACAACAGCGGTATGAGGGCGAGCGTTATCCTGTTGGAAAACACCCCCTTGAATGCTGTTGATGAATGGCAGCACAACAGGTTGTATCACTAGACTGACGTACAAATTTGCAGTCAGGGTGCGTGGGATAACCACGAGAGTGCTCCTACTGTCATACGAAATTGTGTGTTTAGGCCGCAGACAGGTCACTAGCAGGCATTCACCTGGCCTTCTTCTAACCAACAAACGGCTATCACTGCGACCAAGGTAGAACCGGCTTTCATCAGAAAACACAACAGATCTCCATTCCGTCCTCCAATGAGCTCTAGCTTGACACCACTCACGTCGCAAACGGCAGTGGTTTGAAATCAGTGGAATGCACTGTACAGGGCGTCTGGCTCGGAGCTGTCCTTGAAGTAACCGATTTGTAACAGTTCGTTGTGTCACTGTGGTGCCAACTGCTGCTCGAATTTCAGCTGCAGACGCAGTACGATTAGCCACAGCCATACGCCGAATACGACGGTCTTCCCTCTCAGTAGTACCACGTGGCCGACCGGAACCTGGTCTTCTTGAGGCAGTACCTTCCCTTGACCACTGCCGCCAATACTCATGCGCAGTGGATACATTCCTGCCAAGTCTTTCAGCAGTATCGCGGAAAGAAAACCCACCTTCTCGTAGCCCTACAACACGACCTCTTTCAAACTCAGTGAGCTGTTGATAATGGCTTCTTCGTCTTCTCAGAGGCATCCTTGACTAACATTAACCCACTACGTCAAATCTCAACTATAAATAACGACCACGAACCTTACAGCGCTTATTTAAAGCAAACCTCATTTGCATGTTCATAGTGTCGCTACTAGCGCCACACTTACGCGCGTTGCTCGAAATTTGAATCGACGTCATCTGTCGGATGTATAAACACGCCTACCAAATTTCGTTTATCTAGCACAGCTCCTTCCTAGTGTTGGGATTTTTTTCTTCCTTCAGTGTATTAATTTAAACACGAGAAAATTATGTTTAGGTGTTCTGAATGTTCATCTTCTGTTGAGGAAGCTGTTAAAATGTCATCTAAGTAGGCGAAAACAAAGTCCAATCCAAAAAATACTTCATTGATAAAACGTTTAAATGTAAATGGGACGTTTATTAAACCGGAACTCATGATATTAAATTCATATAAGCCGAAGGGCATTATTATAGCCGTTTTTCCCTTGCCGTCTTCCGTTATTGGGGTTTGAAACTACACCTTAAATAGATCAATTTTTTGAATATTTGTTTGCTTTTTAGAATATGATGGAAGTCTTCGATTCTTGGTATAGGATAACGATTGGGAATCATTTAAGTCCCTGTAATCCCTTTAGGTCGTAAACTTCCATCTTTTTTCTAACTATATGAAGTGGACTGGCCCATGGAGATTTTGAAGATCTAATTATATCATTATCTAGTATAAATTTGGACTCCTGTTTGGCTAATTTTAATTTATATGTATCTAATTGGCGAGCCGTTGAGAGTACAGGTAGACCATTTGTAGCTATATGATGTTTCACATTTTGTTTCGAGTTAGAAATTAACAGAATTGATTTGATTAAATTTTGATATTGTGATAGCAATTTTACATATTGAAAAGTTTTATCAGTGGTACTTATGCTATCGGCATTCTCTATGCATGTAATATGGCTTTGAATCGATAAATTTGTAACACCATCTATTAGTTTTTTACTATGCATATCAATAATTAATTAAAATTTTGTTAAAAAATCGTTGCCTAAGATCGCTTGATCTACTTTAGATATTATGAAAGAAAACTGGAATGCTCGACGAAGGCCTAAATCCAAAGTTAAAATTTTGAAGAAGGAGGGGGGACATGGGCATTATTGTTCTATTTACAGCATTCAATTAAAAAGAATTATATATTTTATGGTTTGATGAGGCTGGGTTAAGGGAAAGATCAGCACCACTGTCTATAAGAAAGCGTAAATCGGTTGTTTTGTCGGTAACAAATAAACGGTAATTACGGCAATCTTCAAATTTCTTCGCAGTAGAATCTGCCATTGAAACCACTGCTGTGCCCAGTTTTCCGACTCTTTCCAGCTGCATGAACTCATGCATTTATTTGGTAAGCATTTATCACCAAATTTAAAATGAAAATAGCACAACGGTTCATCAGGATTGTATATCTTTCTTGACTGGCTACAACTCCTATCTTGGCAAAATTTATTTCTATCCTGTATGTGAACCTTTTGTTGTGAAATTTGTTTTTCTAAATTAGATATTTTTTTTTTCATCATCATATTCACCATAGAACTTTCAAAACCAGCAGAATGAATTTCTGTCGATGAGCTCATTTTAAATATTTTATCTGCCATAATTGATAAATTTTCTAAATCTTCCTTATTTATAATCAAGATATTTTTAATTGATTCTGGCAGTTTGCCACACCACAATGTACTCAAAATTTTATCTGATATGTTTGTTATGCCAAGCGATTTGATTTTTCTCAACAGTTCGCTAGGTTTCATATCGCCAAGAGAAATTCCTGTTACCAGTTTTGTTATACTTTTTTCTTCACTTTCTTTAAAAGTATTGAGCACTCTTTCTTTTGCAGTTGCATACTTATCTTTCTGGTCACTCTATATTATACCCAACATAATTTCAACCACTTTCAGTTCTAACTGTGTGACAAGATAGTTAAATTTAGTTTGATCTTGGGTGATATTTGCAATTGAGAATTGCACCTTTACTTGAAAAAACCAAATTCCTCGTATTCCTTCCTTTCCCAAATGGTAGCGTCGCCATTAGTCGTCGTAGCGTCGCCGGTAGTCATGGTAATGGAAGCGTAGGTAGAAAAAAGTATAATTTGTAGTTCCGGAATATTTTCATCGGGCGTTGTTATATAGAACTCATTAAGATTAAGGTTTCAGAATCCGTTGGTAAACAATAGGAGTACAGAAAAAAATCGATGACACAGCATTTCTGTGTGTGTGTGTATATATATATATATATATAACACAGTTTTGAAGAAATTTGCGCACATTTTTGAAAGAAGTTTTAATTTAAACACTTAAACGATAAAGGATATGTTACGGAGGTGAAAAATTTCGATTGCATTCGTAAATGGCAATCCAATCTAAATGGGTGAAA
>JAPMOQ010063634.1:0-21888 GCA_026543055.1 Argiope trifasciata
TGCGTAAATATCATCCACTTCCACAAGGCTTAAATATGAAATGTTTTAACCTAGACTAGAACAAGTTGTTCTTACGTATATATATGGCTGTGAATAAAAGAATTGTCTAAAATTCTACTGTCTTATTGGATGTGTCAGGATCAAGACATAACATGCTGTCCGTGTTTCCAATAAGGTTTTTTTTCACTAACCAGGAAATATGTTATATTTTTCTTTCGCTTTTTCACAAAATCTTTGAATCGTAAAATTATAATGTTGGAGGCATTTTTTGTACATTCCAAATGAGGAATATGGCTGTACAGAATTCGGATGTTTTGATTGGACACTCAGTGCACGTATGAAAGGTAGAGGTTGACAAGAATGATCTCCTATTACAAACATGCATAAAAAAGACTCTTGTACAAAATTTTATAAAATACTGCTCATTTAACGAAATTGTATAATTTTCTATTAATTTTTTAGAATAACGAGTCATATTTATAACAAAAGAAAAATTTCATACACGATATCCATTTCATTTTAATTATTCACTTTCAATTTACTTTGCCGCGTACCACACAAAATATGCATGCCATTATTTGTTATATACATTTAATATATTAACTGTCAAGTGCATGCAGAAAAATAATCCTTCGGTAACAATGAGACTTAATTACACTAACGATCACATCACCTTGCTTCACAGGACGGGAAATAAATGACGCGTTCCTTTCTCATTACTAACCACCGAAAAATGGGACATCCTTTTCATGCAAACTAATTCTTTATTTAAAAAAAGGAACTAAGAGCCGCCTGCAATGTTTTCCGTTGTCCTGCTCAATATTAGAATTTCCGAAATTATGATCGTTAATAAATGGAGTACATATCGGCAGCGTGCAGTCACAACGACGCTATCTTTCCGCTGGAACTTACTCAATCAATGTGCAAGACATCGGGTTAAACGATGCGTTCAAAATCGGTAACCATCGGAGCAACAGCGAAAATTACTTTTTATCTGCTTGCTTTTCATGCGTGCGTCTTTGACCACTTCTGGCACTCTGCCATTGGCGAAAAAATGAGGGATGTGCTATGAAAAAGACCTTTAGGAATGTGGATTTGCCAAGTGAAGCGAATGTTTATTCGGAGTATAAAAGAAGGAGTAATAGATCTGACACAGAGACCCTATCATATTTTGTGTGTACATTAGCCAACCAACACAGAATAAAAAAGACCAAAGTTAATATATATATTTTTTTCCATAAGAAAATGCAAAAATGGAGATGTTGGAAGAAGAACTGAAATTCTGCCTAAAAAAAAACTCGTATTGCTCATTAACTTCATGCATCGGCATGTAATGTTGAGCATACTGAAATTTCTTTTTATATAATATGATGCATAAAGTCGTAAGGAATGTTCAAATAATAGACAATGAAGACACTAACTATCTCTGTTACTGATGCAATTAAATAATTTTCTCTTGTTTTCATATAAGATTGAAGCAATACTCTATCTACCATTCAAAACATATTATTGAACATTCAGTTAGTTCCTCCATATCAGATATAAATACGATAACTTGTTTTTTCAACTATTAGATATCGCTATAAATTCGTTTTTTAATCCTTTTACAGTATAACAATGTTTTAATTTGAGGTTTTTGAAACTTCGGAATGCGTAGGCAACAAGTTGGTGGTTTATCGCTTTTAAGGTTAATTTAAAATAATGTAGAAGGTTGTCACATTTGGCGGTTTATCGCCAATTAAAGTTACAGCTTGATTTCCAAATGTTTCATTATCCGAATTTTTACGAATTGTCTTAATTGACTCAAGCCATTAACCAGTTGAAACCGGTTTGAAACAATCACGGGACTATGAGATTGCGCAAGCGTCGACACTTAGAATAACAATGGTTTTTTTTCCTTCCGTCTAAAAATTCGTCGAGCTCTAAAACATTGTTTAAAACTAGAGAAAATAAAAAATGAAAGTTTAAAAAATTTTGTGTGTACATATATCTATGTGTATGTGTGTGTATGGAGAGAGGCCTATAGAGAAATCACGTGATTTTTTTCAAACAGGTTTAAACTGCTTACTGGCTTAAAATAATTAAGACGAATAATAACTGGTTAATTTCTTAAATTAATTAAGACAAATAATAACATAAAAAATAAAAAAGTTCTGGCATGATAACTTGAAATTTGCAAGAGTAGATTTCATTTTTCAATTTGTTTTGGAAAAAAATATTGCATTGTTGTTTGTATCTACTTCAAATTGTGTTTATATAACTATAATATTTTATTACTAAGATATAATATTTATTATTATTAACAACACATAATGGATTTCGCAAATAAACTATAATATTTTATTTCTAAGCTATGTTATTTATTAATGTTAACTACATATAAGGTGTTTTGTAAATAAGCTATAATATTTTATCACTGAGCTATATTATTTATTAATGGTAACACTATATAATGTTTTTGTTAATAAACTATAGTATTTTATTTCTAAGCTATATTATTTATTAAAGTTAACTCACACAGAATACGCCAGGAAAACTTACTTATTTAAAAAAAAACTCAAAAGCGGGGAGTTGGCCAGGTAGGGACGTTCCTTCCACGCTCGCTTTTAAATTCCTCCTCACAGACCCATTCCTTGCCGTAATTCGATTCTGTCGTAGGTTAACTAATTTCTTAAGTGTCGCGGAACCCAGGAATGGACATCAATGGACCACCAGAACTCTGGAAAATGCCGAAAGATTGCGGCAGTCAGTTGGGTTCGCAAACAAGCAGCTGCTCTAGGATTTTCTGACACCACTCTTCGACGGAATCTCCATAAAACACCTTCTTTACAAGAATGGTTGCAAACCAAGGTTGACAAGAATAATCTCCTCTTACAAACATGCATAAAAAAGAGTCTTGTACAAAATTTTGAAAAGTATTATTCACTTAATGAAATTGTATAATTCTCTTTTAATTTTTCAGAGTCATGACTCATATTTGGAACAATAGAAAAAATTCACACCTGATATTCATTTCATTCTAATGATTCACTTTCAATTTACTTCGCCATGTAAAACACAAAATATGCATGTCATTATTTGCTTTATACATTTAATATATTAACTGTCAAGTACATGCAGAAAATTCTTTCAAAAATAATCCTTCGGTAGCATTGTGACTTAATTACAGCAACAATCACATCACTTTGCTTCACAGGACAGGAAATAAATGACGCGTTCCTTTCTCATTACCAACCACCGAAAAATGGGACGCCCTTTTCATGCAAACGAGTTTTTTTATTTTAAAGAAAAAGAAACCAAAAGCAATCAATGAAGAGTCTGTAATGTTTTTCCACCGTGATGCTCAATATTAGAAGGTCCGAAATTATGATCGTTAATAAATGGAATACATATAGGCAGTGAGCAGTCACAACGATGCTGTCTTTCCGGTGGAACTGACTCAATCGATGTGCACGACGTCGGGTTAAACGATGCGTTCAAAATCGGTAACCATCGGAGCAACAGCGAAAATTACTTTTTATCTTCTTGCTTTCGTGCGTGCGTCTTTGGCGACTTCTGGCACTCTGCCATTGGCGAAAAAATAAGGAATGTTTCATGAAATAGACCGCTAGGAATGTGGATTTGCCAAGTGAAGCGAATGTTTATTCGGTGTATAAAAGAAGGAGTAAGAGACCCTGTCATAATTTGTGTGTACATTAGCCGACCAACACAGAAAAAAGAAGACCAGAGTTAATATTCTTTTTTTCCATAAGAAAATGCAAAAATGGAGATGTTGAAAGAAGAACCGAAATTCTCTTTTTAAAAGATCGTATTGTCCAACTCATTAACTTCATTCATCGGCTTCTGATGTGAAACATGATGAAATTTCTTTTTCATATAATATGATACATAAAATCGTAAAAAAATCCAAATGAGAGACAATGAAGAGATTATCTCTGCTGCTGATGAAATTTAATCACTTATGCTTGTTTTCATGTAAGATAGAAACTATGCTCTATCAATCAGTACTTGAAATATATTATTGAACATGCAGTTAGTTGCTCCTTATCATATATACATACTATAACTTATTTTTTCAATCATTAGATATCGCTATAAATTCTTTTTTTATCGGGTGGGAATATAATGCTGTTTAGGTTTGAGGGTTTTGAAGCTTCGGAATGCGCAGGCAAAAAGTAGGCGATTTATCGCTTTTCAGGTACCCATTTTTCGCTTTTTGGGGTATTACGAAATAATGCAGAAGGTTGTCACATTTGGCAATTTATGGTCAATTAAAGTTACAGTTGATTTCCAAAGTATGTACTCTCCGAATTCTGACAAATTGTCTTAATTTACCTAAGCCTTTAACCAGTTGAAACCTGTTTGAAACAGTCATGCGTTTACGATATTGCGCAGGCGTTGATAGTTAGAAAAAAAAGTTTTTTTCACATCTCAAAATCCACCGAGCACCAAAACTCAGTGTACCAGCCAGAAAAATTAAGATTAATTCATTCTAGAGTGTTTATAATTCCTTTAAATGACCATAATCATTTTCATAAGTAAAAATTTATTTGCAATATTTGATATGTTCAGTGATTGATATTTTGAAATTTCAATATCAACTCATTAACTAGATTAACATTTCAGGAATAATAAAACACATATGACAGATCAGAAATTGACACACACACACACACACACACACACACACACACACACACACACACAAATAAGAGAAAATGATAAAAAAAATGATTGAAAACGATGTACTAATTTCGTAAATTTAACTCAATAGAAAATGATGTACCTGTGATGTTATTTCTCCGAACTGATGGAGAACTCTTTTCATGATAAACCTTCAACTGTGGTGTAAATATCATCCACTTCTAAATGGTGTAAATATTAAATATTTTAACCTAGATTAGAACAAGTTGCTCTTATGTAAATATATGGCTGTAAATAAAGGAGTTGTCTGAAATTCTACTATCTTATTTGATCGTCCAGGATCAAGACATAATATGCTGCCCGTGATTCCAATAAGATTTTTTTCACATACCAGAAATGATGCTCTGGTACGTGTTATATTTTTCTCTCGCATTTTTACAAAAGCTTTGAATCGTAGATCCACAAGATTGGGACATTTTTTGTACATTCCAAATGAGTAATATGGATGTACAGAATTCGGATGTTTTGATTGGACACTCAGTGCATGTATGAAAGGTAGAGGTTGACAAGAAGGATCTCTTATTACAAACATGCATAAAAAATACTCTTTTACAAAATGTTATAAAGTATTATTCACTTAATGAAATTGTATAATTCTCTTTTAATGTTTTAGAATAATGAGTCATATTTATAACAATAGAAAAATTTCATACAAGATATCCATTTCATTTTAATTATTCACTTTCAATTTACTTTGCCGTGTACCACACAAAATATGTATGCCGTTATTTGCTATACACATTTAATATATTAACTGTCAAGTGCATGCAGAAAAATAATCCTTCGGTAACACTGAGACTTCATTACACTAACGCAACGATCACATCACCTTGCTTCACAGGACAGGAAATAAATGACGCGTTCTTTTCTCATTACCAACCACCGGAATATGGGACATCCTTTTCATGCAAACGATTTTTTATTCAAAAAAAGGAACTAATAGCAGCCAATGAAGAGTCTGTAATGTTTACCGATGACCTGCTCGATATTAGAAGGTCAGAAATGATGATCGTTAATAAATGGAATACATATCGGAAGCGTGCAGTCACAACGACGCTATCTTTCCGCTGGAACTCAATCGATGCGCACGACGTCGGGTTAAACGATGCGTTCGAACTCTGTAACCATCAAAACAACAGCGAAAATTACTTTTTATCTTCTTGCTTTCGTGCGTGTGTCTTTGGCGACTTCTGGCACTCGGCCATTGCCGAAAAATCGAGTAATATTTCATGAAAAAGTCCGTTAGGAATATGGATTTGCCAAGTGAAGCAAATGTTTATTCGGAGTATAAAAGAAGGAGTAATGCATCTTACACAGAGATCCTATCGTAATTTATGTGTACATTAGCCGACCAACATAGAATAAAGAAGGCCAGAGTTAATATTTGTATTTTATTCCGTAAGAAAATGCAAAAATTGAGGTGTTGAAATTCTCTTTTCAAAAACTCATATAGTGTGCCTCATTAACTTCATTCATCGACTTCGAATGTTGAACATGCTTAAATTTCTTTTTCGTATAATATGATAGATAAAATCGTAAAAAAATCCAAATAACAGACAATGAAGAAACTATGTCTGTTACTGATGAAATGTAATCACTTTTACTTATTTTCACATAAGATAGAAACAATACTCTACCACTCAGTACTTGAAACATATTCTTTAACATTCAGTTAATCGCTCCTTATATGATATACTTACGATAACTAATTTTTTCAGTAATTGGAAATCCCTATAATTTTTTAAAATTATGTTAAAGTATAACCTTGTTTAGGTTTGAGGTTTTTGAAGCTTCGAAAAACGTAGCTAACAAGTTGGCGATTTATCGCTTTTAAGGTATTAATTTTTCGATTTTTGAGTTATTAGAAAGTGATGCAGAAGGATGTCACATTTAGCGGTTTATCGCCAATTAAAGTTACAGCTTTATTTCCAAATTATTCATTCTCCGAACTTTTACGAATTGCTTTCATTAAGACAATAAGTGGTTGAAACCAGTTTGGAACAATTTTAAGACTGAGACATTGCGATGCCGTCGGTATTTAGAAAAAAAAATTGTGTCTTTTTCCTATCTCAAAATCCTTCGAACTCTAAAACTTTGTTTACCAGCAAGAAAAATTAAAAAATAAAAGGCGAAAAAATTGTGTGTGTGTGTGGTAAGGGAGAGATCTATAGAAAAACCACGTGATTTTTTCAATCCTGTTTAAATTGGTTAATGGCTTAAAGAAATTAAGACAAATAATAACTATCTAATTATGTCTTAAACTGATTAAGAGAAATAATAACTTAAAAAATAACAAAGTTCACGCATGATAACTTGAAATTTGCGATAGTAGATTTCATTTTTCAGTTTGTTTTGGAAAAAAAAATGCTGCATTTTTGTTTAAATCTACTTTAAATTGTGTTCATATAACTATAATATGTTATTACTCTGCTATAAAATTTATTAATGTTAAAAGATATAATGGTTTTGTAAATAAACTATAATATTTTATTACTAAGCTATATTGTATTACTAAGCTATTAATGTTAACAATATATAAGGTTTTTGTAAATAAACTATAACATTTTATTACTAAGTTACATTATTAATTAATAACAATATATAATGGTTTTTGCAAATAAACTATAATATTTTTTCACTAAGCTATTTTAACGTTAACAATATATAATGGGTTTTGAAAATAAACTTTAATATTTTATTATTAAGCTATTTTAATGAAACAATATATAGTAGTTTTTGCAAATAAACTATAATATTTTATTACTGAGCTACATTATTTATTCATGTTAACGATATATATTGGGTTTTGTAAATAAACTATAATATTTTATTACTAAGCTATATTATTCCTGATATATTATACAGGATCAAGACATAACAGGTTGTCCATGCTCCAATAAGGTTTTTTTCACATACCAAGAATGACGTTATATTTTTCTCTTGCATGTAGTTAATATCTTTGAATCGTAGATCCAAAAATTTGAGACCTTTTTTATGCTTTCCAAATGAAGAATAGGGCTGTACAAAATTCGGATGTTTTGATTGGATACTCTGTGCACATACGAAAGGTAGAGGTTGACATGAATGATCTCCTCTAACAAATATGCGTAAAAAATAGTCTTTTACAAAATTTTGTATAGTATTACTCATTTAATGAAATTGTATAATTTATTTTAATTTTTTTAGAGTAATGAGCTATATTTTGAATAATAGAAACATTTCACGCATGATATCCATTTCACTCTAATTATTCACTTTCAATTTACTTTGCCGTGTACCAGACAAAATATGCATGCCATTATTTGCTATACATATTTAATGCATTAACTTTCAAGTATATGCAGAAAAATCTCTGAAAAATAAACCTTCAGTAACATTGTGACTTAATTACAGCAACGATCACATCACCTTGCTTCACAGGACCGGAAATAAATGACGCGTTCCTTTCTCATTAAAAACCACCGGAAAATGGGACGTCCTTTTCATGCAAACGAATTTTTTATTTTAAAGAAAAAGAAACCAAAAGCAGGCAATAAAGAGTCTGTAATGTTTTCCGATGTCCTGCTCAATATGATAAGGTCCGAAATTATCTTCCTTAATAAATGGAATACATATCGGCAGCGTGCAGTCACAACGACGCTATCTTTCTGTTGGAACTGACCCAATCGATGTGCACGATGTCGGGTTAAACGATGCGTTCGAAATCGGCAACCATCGAAGCAACAGCGAAAATTACTTTTTATCTTCTTGCTTTCGTGCTTGCGTCTTTGGCGACTTCTGGCACTCGGCCATTGGCGAAAAAAGGAGGGATATTTCATGAAAAAGATCGTTAGGAATGTGGATTTGCCAAGTGAAGCGAATGTTTATTCGGAGTATAAAAGAAGGGGTAATAGATCTTACACAGAGACTATATCTTAATTTGTGTGTTTATTAGTCAACCAACGTAGTATAAAGAAGACCAGAGTTAATATTTGTATTTTTTTACATAAGGAAATGCAAAAATGGAGACGTTGAAAGAAGAACTGAAATTCTCTTTTTAAAAGATCGTATTGTCCACCTCATTAACTTCATTCATTGGCTTCTAATGTCGAGCATGCTGAAATTTCTTTTTATGTATAATATGATACATAAAATCGATAAAAAAGGTACAAATAACAAACATTGAAAAGACTATCTCCTTACTATGTTACTGATGAAATTTAATCCCTTTTTCTTGTTTTCATATAAGGTAGAAGCAATCGTGTATCACTCAAAACATATTCTTTAACATCCAGTTAGCCGCTCCTTATCCGATATATATACGATAACTTATTTTTTCGATAATTAGATATCGCTCTAAATTCTTTTTTTAATCATGTTGTTGTATAACATGGTTTTGGTTTGAGGTTTTTGAAACTTCGGAATGCGTAGGCAACAAGCTGATGATTTACCCATTTCAAGGGTTTTAAAAATAATGCAGAAGGCTGTTACATTTGGCGATTTATTGCCAAATAAAGTTACAGCTTGATTTTCAAATTATTTATTCTCCGAATTCTTACAAATTGTCTTAATTAACTTGTCCATTAACCAGTTGAGACCGGTTTGAAACAATCACGAGATTACGAGATTGCGCAGGCATCGATATTTAGAAAAACAACGAGTTTTTTTTCCCATCTCAAAATTCGTCAAGCTCCAAAACTTAGTTTACCAGCTAATGAATTTATAATTACTATTATTCAATTGCCGGTACTTTCAACCTACTCGCTTTAAAATTTCTAGTAGATAAATTTGCAATTCGCAGTTTTCTTCTAAAATATTATTCCAAATTTAAAAACCAAACCGTTTAAGCTGAGCAGTAATTAATTTGCAAAATATCGGCAGATAGCTTCCACAGTTAAAATAAGTCAGACACGTTCGGCAGAAGGTTTTCAGATTTACCGTATCTTATGACTTGTAACAATATCAGTAGTGCATAAATTAGAGATTATAAATAAGTATTAATGATATATAAAACTTATAATTGTAGCAAGATTTAGGAAATAAAAAGTACATAGAGCTTATAGATCATAGCAAAACTGAGAAAATTAAAAATTAAAACAACTAATATTTTGGTGGAAAGTCTTCATTTAAGATTGGATCTAAACAACTGATAGTTTTGGAGAAAAATCAAAATAGATTACTTCACTCTAGAGTATATTTTTTTCAAATGACCGTAATCATTTTCGTCAGTTAAAATTTATTTGCAATATTTGATATGTCCAGTGATTGATTTCTTGGAATTTCAATATCAACACATCAACTAGATTCAGGTAAGATTTCAGGAATAATAAGTTACATGTGACACACACACACACACACACGCGCGCGCGCGCACGCACACACGCACGCACACACGCACGCACGCACACACAATTATTGAAAATGATGTACTAATTTGATGAATTTTTTTCAATAGAAAATGATGTACTGGTGATGTTATTTCTTCGAATTGATGGAGACCTCTTTTCATGATAAACCTTTGACTGTTGTGTAAATATCATCCACTTCTAAAGATGTAAATATTAAATATTTTAACCTAGGTTAGAACAAACTGCTCTTATGCATATAGCTGTAAACAAAGGAATTGTCTGCTACTCTCTTATTTGATCTGTCAGGATTAAGACATAACAAGCTGTCCGTGTTTCCAATAAGTATTTTTTTCAGGAACGACGTTATATTTTTCTCTCGCAAAATGACAAAAACTTCAGCGTATCTTTTAAATAACATGGGCAATGAAATGAATCAAAAGTGTTATTCTTGGGGAAATACTTTTTCATTTATAGATATTTTTAAAAAAATCATAGTAAATTTCATTAAAAAGGAATATATACGTATATTTTTACCCATAATTTCTTTGCATCTCAAAAATTTTCTTAGATTTTAGTTCATTTCATTCATTATTATATTCTATAACTTGAGTACAAATAAAAAATAGGATTGCTGTATTACAATATTGTATAGAGTGGTTAAATTTCCTTAAAATTTACTACAAATATACCTGTTTCACAAAATATATTTTCGAATAATATTGTTGTCTTTATAGTATTTTGTATTAAAATTGACAATACATCTAAAAACAATAGTTTTAAATTGTTTTAAAAAAATCCATTTGTTCAAACTTTTTTGTTCAAACCTAGTCGGATACCTTATCGGAAGAATTCTTGTTCGTTGAAGCTCTAATAAACGCAATCAAATCTTGAATGCCGAAAAAAAAAGATTGAAGTTTTTGAAAGATACACGATTTTTTGAAGAATTTAAGGCTGTCTTCTGGATGAAGATAATGTTACGAGTCTGTGATGCTGCTTCCCAGCGTGATTGGTTCCATCACTGGAAAGAATGATTTACAGTATTCTGTACTGGATGTTGCGGATGCTCTTAGAAATGATCCCAGAGCTTGGCGACGAACTTGGTAACCATTTGGCGACTTTAGCTACTAAATGGATAATTTTCGAAACTTTGAGAATTTTCACGATTTGTCCAGTAGGAGCCGAGATACGTCCAGATACGCTCTGATTGGTCGAGACATTTGTAGCCACGTCTCCTAAGACTATATAAGGGCGACAGTTTCAAGCCTCGGGTAGAGTAGTCGGAATCGACGTTGGATAACGAGTCCTCCAGAGGAGAATACAAGAAGCGGCGGAGCCAAGCAAGTGCTGAACTGAGCTGTGTGCCTTGTAGTCTGTTGAGAAAGCAGCGGCGAGTATTATAGCCAGTGCTGCGGATATTGTTACTACTTGTGAGCAACTGCTGTTTTTATTGTGTGCTGCTGTGTGTTCGTCTCGGCTGTAAATAAACATTTCTGTTGTGTCTTCCACTAAAGAACTCTCACAACGTACACACCCACTATACGGATAAAACGAAGACGGCGGATTAGGATAGGAAATCCGTAAGAATATTGTGATTTTTGAATATTTCACGGACAAATTGCAAAATTCGAAAAATAATATATTGAAAAGTGCCACGAAATGTTAAGAAACTATATTAATAAGTGACTAAAAGAATATTAACAGCATCGCATGCAATGACGTGTCTGAGACGCGCATCGATTGATTGAACTTTTAATTTTTAATCTGCAATTAAGTGAAAAGCATTAAATAATTTAAAATGCAAAAAAGTCACTTGAAACATCTTATTATTAGAGGAATTAAAATAATAGTAAGTATTCCAATTAGGAAGCTATGAAATCCGTCATTTAATTAGGAAGTTAAGTAAATTCGTACGTCAAGTAGTTTATAAATTCCACAAAAAAAATATGCTTAGCTTATGTTAAGTTAACAAAATGACTACTTTCAGTTCCATCGGTTATATAACTTTTCTACAGATTAGGACAAATGTTAAGTCAACAAAATGACTACTTGTTACTTGCAGATTCTTGATTAATTTAGTTTTATCGTTTATATAACTTTTCTACAGTTTAAGACACATGTGAAGTCAACAAAATGACTACTTGTTATTAGCTGATTCTTGATTCCTTTAGTTTTATCGTTTATATAACTTTTCTACAATTTAGGACACATGTTAAGTCAACAAAATGACTGCTCGTTATTAGCTGATTCTTGATTCCTTTAGTTCTATCATTTATATAACTTTTTTACAGTTTAGGACACATGTTAAGTCAACAAAATGACTATTTGTTATTAGCTGATTATTGATTCCTTTAGTTCTATCGTTTATATAACTTATCTACAATTTAGGACACATGTTGTTCAACAAAA
Source organism: Argiope trifasciata (assembly GCA_026543055.1). Classification (NCBI taxonomy): domain Eukaryota; kingdom Metazoa; phylum Arthropoda; class Arachnida; order Araneae; family Araneidae; genus Argiope; species Argiope trifasciata. The sequence goes on from JAPMOQ010063634.1 coordinate 12,438, forward strand.
TAACTACTTGTTACTCGCTGATTCTTGATTCTTTTAGTTCCATTGTTTATATAACTTTTCTACATATTAGGACATATGTTAAATCAATAAAATGACTACTTGCTATTTGCTGATTATTGATTCATTTAGTTCCATTATTTATATATCCTATCTACTGTTTAATGCATATGCTAAGTCAACAAAACGACTACATGTTGTTAACTGATTCTTGATTTTTTTATTTCCATCGTTTATATGGCTTTTCTGCAGATTAGGTCATATGTTAAGTCAACAAAATAACTACTTGTTATTTGTTGATTCTTGATTCTTTTAGTTCCATTGTTTATATATCTTTTCTATAGATTAGGGCATATGTCAAGTCAACAAAATAACTACTTGTTATTTACTGATTCTTTTTAGTTCCATCACTTATATAACTTAAAAAGTCTATTTAGCGATTTTCTTATGTTGAAGAAGTTTCTAAGTACAATTATGATTTGATAAATAAATAGAGATTCAATGATAATAAATGCTTGAACGATAATTTCTTTCGAATTGAGTTCAATATCTCCATTGTCATTTTACCACAGTTCAAATTCAACGAAGTCGTTTTGCTTAACTTTTAAATTTGTTTGAAAAATTAAACGATTGAATTTCCTATGATGAAAAAAAAAAACATTATTTAATTTTCTTTGTTAATAATATAAATTTTTAATACATAATTTTTCTTGATAAATTTGAAGATTTAGTTGTAAATGTACCTTGAATCAGAATACATGATAATATAATTAATTCATTTTGAAAAAGATTCTTTACATGCTGTAGATATAAAGACTGCTTTTTATTTTTATACTCTGGTGACATCTTAATAAGCCAGTAACTACCACAAAACATTGGTGGCCATTTTTGTATAGTGGATAAGTTACTGGCTTTCAAACCCGAACATCGCAGGTTCGATCCTTGGTGGAATTCAACCTACGTATTGGCACAATTCCGCCAACACCTACGCCAAATTAATGACCTCGGACGTGATGAATTTTCAACAGCTCTCTTGGCGCCATCTCTCCATCAGCAACGCAAAGTCGTCAGACTCACTTGACGCAGCAACGACAAAGTCGTCAGACTCACTTGACGCAGCAGCAACTCTCATACACTAGCCATAACGCTTGGCGCAATAAAATCCTTTGTCTCTCTAGCGAACTCACTGGTAGGGGAGTATTGTGGTGACATCTTAATAAGCCAGTAACTACCACTAAACATTGGTGGCCATTTTTGTATAGTGGATAAGTTACTGGCTTTCCAACCCGAACATCGCAGGTTCGATCCTAGGCGGAATTCAACCTACGTATTGGCACAATTCCGCCAACATATACGCCAAAATACTTTAAATAATCTAATATAGAAACCTGCTTAAAAGCTAACTGAATTACGAATTTATAAATTACCACTAAACACGTTCTATTATTACTTACATAAGAATAAACGGAAGTAGTCCAATATATTTGAAATATATATCCCGATTTTAAGAGTTATCTAAAAAAAAGAGTTTTTTAAAAAGAGATCTAAAAGAAAACTTTTTTTATGACTAGAAAAAATTTAACAAATAATATATGGTTCATTAATTTTTGTTTTCTTAGAGTATTTTCCTTGTTTTGTATAAAATATTAGAAAAATCAAAGCAAACTATTAAGGTATCCGACTATATTAAAAATACTGGTTATCGACCACATTGGGAATTTTTTTTATTACTAATATTTCTTGTATTTCACATCTTCCTCTTACCAAAATAATTTATCTTTTCTAGGAAAAGAAAGGCCTGGCCTATGATTCAGAGTCGCATATGTTTTTCAGCTAAAATTTATCTTTAATTTAAATTTATTTGAAGCTTTAGTTTTCATAAAAACTCTCTACCATTAACGTGATATCTCAAAAACTAAGGCAGGTATTTACATAAACATTTCAGCGCGTGTTTTAAATAATAACGTTAAAGAAATGAACCAAAAGTTTTATTGTTGGTGAAATACTTTTTCATTTATTGGTGTTTGTAGAATAAATCAGTTGTGAATTTATGGTAAAAATGCATATATACATATATTTTAACCCATAACTTCTTTGCATCTGAAAACAGAAGCAAAAAAATGTAAGAATTTTATCTACGGAAATTTGTTGAACATTTAGAATAAATATACATTGTATTTAGTAAGCACTAATCTTCACACTACTAAAACACAAATGAACTGAATAACTTTAGAATAAATATTAGTACAATTGAATCAATTACAGCCAAGTAATCAAATTAATAAAGAATCCGGTTTGAGGACTTTCTCAAGGGTCACCCTCAAACAGGGATTTAAATAAGGAATTTTTTTCTGTGAAAGGTCTGACTTTCGTCAAGAAATTGACCTCACGTGACCCGAATATTGTCAGGTTTACTGTGATTTTCTTATTGGATTTCAATTTGACTTATTTTATTAAAGTCTATATTATAATATATGATATATAAGATTTTAATTTAGTTAGTAGTCTTTGCACTTTCTTATATCGACGAATTTGATTTTATGGTGTCATGTTTTTCTGGTTTGCTGTGATTTTGACTTACCATTGTTTAAAAGTTGATGCCTTTTCTTTTATGATACTAATTTCATCTCCAAAATCTCACTTTTCTGGGATTTTCGGGTCACGAGGGGTCAGCTTCTTGACGAAAGTCAGACCCTTCACAGAAAAATCCCTGGTTTGAATCCCTGTCTGAGGGTGACCCTTTAGAAAGTCCTCCGACCGGATTCTTTATTAATTTGATTCCTTGGCTGTAATTGATTCAATTGTACTAATATTTATTCTAAAGTTGCATCGCAAAATCTTTCTTAGAGTTTGGTTCATTTCATTCATCATTATATTCGATAACTTGCTGACACAGAAAAATAGGATTACTGCTTTGCAGTTTTGTGTAGAGTGTTAACCGTTTGAAGTATCATTCAAATTTACTACACATTTTCCTCTTTCTCAAAATATATTGTATTTTCAAATAATATTGTTGTATTTATAGTGTCTATAATTGACAATACATCTAAAAGCCAAAAATAGTTTTTAAAAAATCCAGTTTTTCAAAAAGTTTTCTTCAAACGTAGTCGGATACCTTAAAACATCCTTGCTACAGAGTTTTTGATTTTCGAACACAAATATACCATTCCAGCTGAAACTCTAAAAGATTTCCTCGAAATTTCTAATTTATGACTTAAAGGAATATATTATCTTCACAAAATATTCCACTTTGGTTATGAATAAATAAAAATTCAAACATCCTTTCAGCACTAAAGAGTGCCATTTAACATTGTGCTGAAGCCTATTCAGATGCCATTTCATATCTACGCCATTTCAGTTTCACAATCTATCTTGGAAGACATTGAGGTCAGAGAAAGCTATTTCCACACCATCGTCTCAGATTTCAACTCTATCTCTGGCTCACTGTGAAGGATTTTCTTTTATAATGAGATTTGATAGATTTCCTCTGATGCAAAGTTTTTTTTTCTCTCAGTAGCATTCGGTTGAGACGTAACGAGGTCACGTCCATTACTTAAATCCAGCTTAATAGCTTGATATGCCTTTTTAATATTTTATTGATTTTTGTTGATTTGATTCTAAGCTGCCAATTTTCTTTCATGAATTCATGAATGTAATTGTAAAAAAAAAAAAAAAAAAAAAAAAAAATGGCTCTATTGAAAAATTTAATTTGGTTCATTGTACTAAAGAAGTACTGAATCGTACTTTTCCATTCGTTTATTTCCATTGATTTATTAATTAAGTTGATTTAATAAGCTTCAGCTAATTTATTAATTGTACTGATTGGTAAATCTAATAATGTTTCCAATCCCTCTTGATACAGCGTATAAAGCCAAATTCTTACGGCGACTATTCGTTCATTTTATGAACAGTATGGAGATATGACATCTTTATAAACCAGTAACAGTCTCAAGACATGAGAGTACGCTTTTGTCGAATGGTTAAGATACAGAACTTCAAACCCAAACATCGCAGGTTCGATCCTTGGCAAAATTCAGCCTACACATAGGCACAATTCCAGCCAACACCATCGCCACATTGTTGACCTCGGACGATGAACCTTTAAACAGCTCTCGTGGCACCATCTATTCGCAGCAAACACAACCAAAACCAAAGTCATCAGACTCGCTTGACACAACTCTCTCTTCGCTTGGCATAACACTTGGCGCTATAGAAATCGTTTGTCTCTACAGACTTGCTGGTAGGAGAGTATTGTGGTGAAATCTTAATAAGCCAGTAACCATCACTAGACACGAGCGATCGCTTTTGTCGAATGGATATATCACTGTAATTCAAACCCTACCATCGCAGGTTCGATCCTTAGCGGAATTCTGCTAACACATTGGTACAATTCCAGCCAACACAATCGCCACAACAGCATGGAATATTTTATTCCTGGCAAACAATTTTCAGAAGTAAGAATATTAATTGTTGACCATTTCTGCTTTCCTCCCTGGAACACACCAACATAAATCCTTTCACATAAATCCATTAAATCCATTCTTTGGTTTCAAAAAATTTCACATTAATGCAAATTCACTTCAGCAAATATTCCTTGAGCATTGTGCCCAGTACAACTATAAAACAATCTTTACTTAAGGTTAAAAAACGATGAATCATTTCGGTTTCGATGTTATTTTGGATAACGCTACAGACAGTTATACTCTTCCCAAATATTACTCAGTATACACGTGGTGTAGGTATCTTAATAAGCCACTAAACATTGGTGATCTCTTTTGTATAGCGGATATGTTATGCGGCTGCAAAACGCAAGGTTCCAGGTTCAATCCTTGGCGATAATTCAATATCTCCACTGTCGCGACACCACACATACCACTCGAGACATTAGCACAATTCCAGTCAATACAATATAAAACAGGCCACATTGATGACCCGGACAATGAACACTCTCTTCACTCGCCATAACACTTGGCGCTACCAAAAGTCGACTCACTTGACGCAGCAGCAACAACTCTCACAAGCTCTATCGTAATTCTGTCGCTATAAATCGGTCGCCTCCCCGAAGACTCACTGGGAAGGGAGTATTGTGGAGGTACTTAATAAGACAGCAAGAACCACTAAGCATTGGTGATCGCTTTTGTCTAGCGAATATGTACGCTGATGCAATTTGCAAGGTCCCAGGTTTGATCTTTGGCGACAATTCAATATCCTCATTGGCGCGACACCACATTTACCACTCGAAACATTGGCACAATTCTAGTCAATACAATATAAAACCTGGCACAAAAAATGCCATTTTATATGCACTACATAGTATTTTCACACCCGACTGTCTTACATTTCGTACATACGCCGACAACACGAGCATTTTGCAACAATTGTAAAATTTTGATAAATCTGGTCATCCGATTGCTGCACAAATCATGCAACAAATATCGGCAGTGGCCAACAGAGATTTCGAGGTAATTTTCAGCTAGATATCTAAACATGTTGGAATCCATGGTAATGAGGCAGCAGATCAAACTGTAAATTGGGCTTCAGAACCTTTCGATTCCCATGTTCCTTTTTTATGATGTTTCAGGATATACTATGGTGGTGGTGGGTCTAATGCCACTTGGTCATACCAAGCCCGAATGAGCGGAGCTCTTTCGAATGAAGGCAGAAGTGTGCGTCTTTTGTTGTTGACGATCACCGTTAATGTGAAAGTACAACTTTGCTCGAACACACACGACACAACCCTTTTGAGGGCGCTGTCGAACTCATTCAACCATCCACAAGTAAGAATTTAGATCCCAATCAGAGACCGACTCAGTAGCCCTAGAGGTATAATTTGTTATGGGAACTTGAAGCATTTTACTGTCACGACCTATTGAGCGTGCTCCAACTGCCATTAGCCAACACGGCGGTCTTTGGCCGAGATGGGGACAGAACTCACTACCTTTCGGTTACGAGACTGACGCTCTACCAACCAGGCTACCACGGCCCACGGATATTACTATGAAGAGTGGCAAGAAGTTTGGGATGCGCGGGTTGATGGCAAACTACATGCTATTCAACCGAAAGTAAATATGTGGTCAGTTTTATTAGTATATACTACAAAGTATTTTCACACCCGATTGTAGAAAATTTTGCAGATACACTGACAACATGAGCGTTTTGCAACAATTACAAATTTTTGTTTATTCTGGTTTCTCTAATCAGACTACTTGTAAAAAAAATAAGATTCTAATCTTCCACAGCATGTTTTTTTTAAAAATCTTGTTTAATGTGAATTTTTCCCCAGAAGAAGAATCAGCTTCACGGGCAACGATTTTCAAGTTCTGAAGAAGTGCTACAATGAATTCTCTGAATGAAGGAGTAAACAGTGTTTGTATCCGTTCATCTTTAATAAAATGTTCCGGACTTTATGAATGCAGCAATACTAACATCCAAGTTTTTACTTTTTTGAAACTCCATAATTGTGTTATTGCCTGTTTTGCGTATTGCAAGTTATTTCAAGTAAGTTTTTTCAGCTTGTCAGCATTTTTATTGGTGGCTCTGCTGAATTTTCTGGGGGAAACTGTAACTGACACGGAAATTTGAACAGTTTGTTTCTTGTAAATAGTCTGATGTATGTAGGTTCGATATTCGCGTAATGCCTATTGAGCTTTTATCTGTTCTAAGTTGTTTTCAGGTGTCTATTGTTTGTTAGAATATGTGCTCTTATATTAACACATTAAGGACCGCAAAGAAATCTGTAAGGCATACGCCTGAGATTAAGGACCGCAAAGAAATCTGTAAGGCATACGCCTGGGACCGCACGTTTTTGGACAAACTTGTACGTTCTAAAATCATCATAACTTTGTTATTTATGAAGCCGTAACAGACGGAACGTGAAACACGAGAGAACTCGTGAGCGGTCCGTAACAGATGGGACGCGAAACACGAGAAAACTCGTGAGCGGTCCTTAATGTGTTAAATAGAGGCTAATATTGGTCTTAGCTTTAACTTGATGAACCAGACGTGTTTTAAAAACATGGTCTTCTGTTCTAGTTTCCTTAGTCTAAAAACAAAAATCTCTAACAGGAATTTCTCTAAGGATAAGCATCATAAGTAACCTGCGAATATAATTTATAAATAATTGACTCTGTCGAGTGAATCGATTTAAACAGCAAGAAAATTCTAACCTTTCAAGCCCACGAAAGGGTGCTGGTGAAAAAAGTTCATATAAAAAATTATTTCAAAAATAATTTTTGGTGTATATATTAAAATTTTATATATAATTTTTATCCTGCAGGTGAAAAAAGTAAAATATGAAATTTATTTTTGAAAGAACAGAAGTTATTTTAAGGATAAGCATTATAAGTAACCTATGAATGTAATTTATAAATAATCGATTTAACTAGCAAGAAAATTCTAAATTTTCCAAGCCCACGAAGGCCTGCTGGTCAGGTGTCGGTCCCGAAAGCGGATTTGGGTTCGAGACCCCCGATAAAGCCTCATGCAAGCGGGTCTAGGCTTTTAAAATCCATCGAGGCCTAACGTCCTCCAGCTGGTGTGGTGTGGAAGTTTGGAGAGGGGATGCCAGCTCTAGTGTAGTCCTGTTCATCTGATATAAGTTCAAAATTACGAGTCTCGTCCGAAAAAATTTCTAATGTTGTTTTAAAACAGACATTACTTTTACATTCGTTTTAAAGTATTAAAAAATTACTTTGTTGCATATATTTAGTCAGGAACTAAGTTTTTAACTACTTCTGGTGGTTTATTGATAAAAAGTGCTAATATAAAAGGATTTAAAAGTAACTATTCTTCTTCAAAACCATAATATCTATTATGAATGTGCATTTTTCTGTGATTTTAAGTTAATGTCATTTATCGAGCATAGAAGAGAGTAATGACTTAAAAAGAAATATCGCATGAAACTATTAAAAAGATCATCTGTAAATTTTGTTCAATTTATTATTCCTACATGAAATTTCATGTAAAAATTATTATTTTTGCATTTATTATTTCTTAAACTCTGACATTTATTGTACCAAGAACACGAAAAAGAATCGAACCAAGATTTGATGTATTTCCAGCAATTAATGATTCCAATGCAAAAATGCATTAAATGAAGAAAAAAATCTCCGGTTTTAATGTTTGTAGATTTAAGCATTCATTTTTTTCTTAATGAAATCTTTGAACTTTGTAGATACACTGACTATTGCAGTATCATCAAACCAGAAAAAAAATTGTTCGTCTTACAGTTTGCTGAATATCAGTTACGTTTCCCCGCCTAAACAATGTTATGCTTCTTGAAGAAAATAATTGATTTCTTTTTCTGGTTCAAAAATTTGTATTTTTTCGGTAATGATAATGGTGTTTTCTCATAAGTCAGTTGTTTTACAAAAATTTTGGTTACAACTTAAGTTTATTAAAGGAATCTATAAATGGCATCTTATAAAGATTTGTTCACTTTTCTATATAAATAAAAATGAATGTTTGTCTGCATGTCTCTTATGACTTCCTAAACTGTTCATTCGATTCCGATGAAACTTGGTCAGCTTATTGTTTACGCCTACGGGATGGTTATAGGGATAGTGCGATTATCTAAAATTCAAAAAACCAATTGAATCTCAACCACCTCTATTTACCAAGGATTCATCTCCAAATAACTCGCCGAGGAGACAATAGATTCTGTAGAAATGCTAAATCCAAGTTAAAGGTTCATGTTTTGTAGCTATAGAACGCAAATGTCATGCACATCATTCTCAGAGGTAACAACTTTATTACAGATTATGCGAGAACGTTTTGGAAAGACCAACCTTGAGGTTTTTTATTTTAATTAAATGTTAACGTTTTTCGCAGTAACTTCCAAAAATATTATAGCACAAATAATTTCACAACATCTTAATTTTCAAAAATTATCTTTTCGACTATAGCAACGATTTTATGGTATAAATATATTTTCTGTGTTTAATCTATTTTAAGAAGAAAATATTTTAGTCACATTTTCGGAAATGAAACACGAGAATCCCGAATGAATATTAAACGAATCACGAAATACAATAAATAGTTTCTTTAATTTATATTCTGAAAGAATACCAAGTTTAAGAATTCTAAAAGAATACTAAAATCTATATAAAAAAGGATATTTGTTAGCATTTTATGCACTGTCGTACTGTTCATCCTATTTCGATAAAACATTGCCACATTTTTGATTGATTGCACTTAATATTTTTTTCGACGGCAGCAAGGCGCCGGGTACCAGCTAGTGCTATAATAAAACTGAGGACTTATATAATTACCTCTCTTATCTCTAAAAAAGAATCATCAAAAGTAATTTTACTATTTACTTTTTCTTTAAATTAAATTAGAAAAAAAAGAATTATTTACATTATTAATTAATTTTAATTGTTTTTATTTCTCCCCAAAACTTTCACGCATATTCTCTAAATAACTTGTCATGTGAAAGAACACCTATTATGACATT
>JAPMOQ010063645.1:993-17454 GCA_026543055.1 Argiope trifasciata
TATATATATATATATATATATATATATATATATATATAAAGTCTATTTTTAAAATACAAACAGCCGTGTATTTTCAAAAAACGTTTCTGATCAATTCATTATTATTACATAAACTATAAAAATATTTGGATCTTAATATATATCATCATAAATAATCATTACTATATCACTTTTTGTAGGATTGATAGTATTCAAGCATATAAAAGAATATAATATGCTTAATATTATTTTTTCGGAGGCAGTAACGCGCCGATATCAGTTAATTTCAAATAAAAAGCTATTACAAGAAATTTTTATTTCAAAACATTTATTTATTTAATTCTATGCCAAAATTGTTCAAAAAAATATGTAAATACCCTCCGTTATTTTTCACATCTTCTGGTCCGATTCGTCCCAAAATAATATCCCCGATATTTTCCAGAAGGAACGTTAATCTTTTTAAACTAATTAGGAATACATGGATGATATATATAAGCGAATTACCAGCGCTCTCTCGAGCCTGCAAAACTTCTGTACAAAGATTAAGCACTTGGGTTAGGATTGGTAGCTCAGAAAGCAATCGAAAAGGACCATAAATCATATATTCTAGTTCTTTAGAAGAAAACAAAAATAATCTTCTTTGTTCTCCGACCAAATCTTTTTCGTAAAAGAATATAAGAATTTTCCTACATTCCGCTATCAACACGTCTTAGTGTAGTGATAGAGTCACGTTGATAGAACTCAAGAAGACACAGTTAAATCAATTTATCAACTCAAGTCTGAACTAAGAACACTGTGACTAACTTTCTGGAGACTCCTATTATTTTATTATTTTTAAAAAGCTATTTAAAATTCTGGTTTTTAGTAGTGTTGTCAATTATAACACAGAATACTATGAATACCAAAAAATAGTTTGAAAATATATATTTTGAGAAGTAGAAAAATTGGTAATAAGTTTTAATGAAATTGAACCAAAACGATTAACATTCTACGCAAAATGGTAATGCAGAAATCCTATTTTTCTTTGTGCATAAGTTATGGAATCTAATGATGAAGGAAATAAACCAACATCTAAGAAAAATCTTGAGACTCAACTATGTTATGAGTAAAAATATACGTATATATCCATTTTTCCTCATAAATTTACTACTTGATTTTTCTAAAAACATCTATAAATGAAAAAGTATTTGATCAACAACAAAACTTTTTGTTTCTTTCATTGCCCATATCATTTAATATACACGCTGAAGTTCTTATGTAAATGCCTCTATTAATTTTTGAGATATCACGTGAATAGTGGGGAATGTTTATGAAAATTAAAGTTTTGAGACAATTGAAGTGAAAAACAAATTTTGGCTGAAAAAATGTGATCCTGGTATGATAGGCCATGCCTTCCTTTTCTAAGAAAAGATAAACTGTTTTGGAAAGCAAAAAGTCTGAACTACAAGAAATAACAATAAAAAAACATTAGCCAATGAGGTCGATAACCAATGTTTCCAATGTAGTCGGATACCTTAAAATCGCAGCAAATAAATCTTGCATTTCCGCTGATGCGCGTGATGCAAAATGAATACTTCAATGAATGAATGCGATCACAATTCAGGCACCACAACAGAATCGTGAAGTTAATCCAAATAGTATCCGACTTCATGTTATTTCAAAATTAATCGTAGACGTAACTAAATTAAATAATTCTGAAATCTAATAGTTAAATTTATTACTAAAATGTTGAACTTGCAGAAAGTTTCGTTAGTTAGCAGCCCCCCAAATTTAGTCCAGAAGAACCCAACCACCACCAAATTCAAAGGAAATAATTTCTGCCTTTTCTATTGTGTAGTTGAAATGCGTTCCAGAGTGGTGGTGTGTCTACTGCCACTTGGTCATGCCAAGCCCGGTTGAGATTTAGCTCTTTCGAATGAAGGCAGAAGAGTGCGCCTTTCGTTGTGAACGGGCACCTTTCAGGTGAAAGGGCAACTTTGCTTGAACTCACAACCCTTTTCAGGGGGAGGTCGAACTCATTTATTCATTCTACAAGTCAGAATGGAAACCTCAATCAGAGACTGACTCAGTACCTCCAGAGATGTTGGGACTTTACAGTCACGACCTATTGCACGTGTCCCAACTGCCAAGAGCCAATGCGGTGGTCTTTGGACGAGACAAGGACAGAACTCGCTGCTTTTCGGTTGATAGACAGACGCTCTACCAACCAGGATACCGCCTTCTCTCTTTCCGGAGTTGGTCTTCTCACTACCTCTACAATAATCCCAAGTTATGTATCTTTGGTTTATTGGTTCCTTTTCTGCCTTTTTTTCTTGATTTTTAATATTAAAATTTTCTTTTCTCCATTCATCAAACCAACAATGTGGAAAATAATAAACAGGTTCAGAACAGGAAAACTTCTTAAACAATTTGTAGAAAATTTGCAAATCTGCAACTCTAATGGATGAACCGCCATTTCCTCCGTTGTCTCTTATTATGGTGCAAAATAGCCCAACAGTTCTCATCATTATCATAGATGTAAATATATTGCTAATGTCTCATTGAGGTATCCGAATACGTGCCACGGAAAGCACTTCTACTGCTACTGAGACAACTAAACTCCAGCGATTCCTGAAAACGAAATTGGAACTTTTCCGGCGAACTTTGCGATGTGTTAGTGTTACAGCTCCATCGCATTCTAAAAATCCGGTTCATAATTTTGTAAATAATTTCAACTAATTAAATGCTTAGTATTTTTCAGATTGGTTCTCTTCTGTGTTGATGATTGAATGATCAATTTTAATAACAACTTGCATTAATGTGAATTTCATACGTTCGATATGACTTCATTTCGGCGCGAAAAGAGCGATCGCAGGGGAGGTGAGAAATGCATGTTTCTTTTCATTATTCAAATACTTTCAATTGCCACATACGTTCGAAGGAAAAAAAAATTAAAAAAAATCAATTATTTAAAACTATGGTTTTTGGTTGTATTGTCACTTATAATCCAAAATACTCTAAATACAATACAATCGTTTAAAAATATAGTATAATTTGAGAAACAGAAAAATTTTAAGTAAATTTTAATGAAATTGAACCAAGACGGTTCACACTCTAATGAAAATTGAATGAAACATTCCTCTTTTTCTTTGTACACATGTTATAGATTACAATGATGAATGAAATGAACCAAAATCGAAGAAACATTTTGAGATGCGATGAAGTTATGGGTACAGATATACGTATATATGCATTCTTTCCATAAATTTACTTCATTTTTCTAAAAAACAGCTGAAAATAAAAACTTACTTTATCAATGATAAAACTTTTGGTTCATTTCATTGTCCATATTATTTAAAACATTTTTAAGTAAATATCTTCATTAGTTTTTGAGATATCATGTTAACGGAGAGAATTTTAATAAAAATTAATGTTTTGAGATAACTGAAGGGAAAAACAAATTTTAGCTGAAAAATATATTTTGCTTAAAATTCCCTTGAATGATAAGTCAGGCCTTCCATTTCCTAGTAAAGACAAACTATTTTGGAAAGAGGAAAGTGTGAATTAAAATTTATAATTTATAAATTTGTATTAAAATTAAAATTTATAATTTATGTTTATACATATATATATACACTGAAGTGACAAAAGTCATGGGATGACTGTTAATATCGTGTCGGTCCTCCTTTTGCCCGGTGAAGTGCAACAACTCGACGTGTCATGGAGTCCACAAGTCGTTGGAAGTCCTCTGCAGCTATATTGAGCCATGCTCTCTGTATAGACGCCCATAATTGTGAAAGTGTGGACGGTGCAGGAGTTTGGGCACGAACGGACCTTTCGATGATGTCCCATAAATGCTCGATGGGATTCATATCAGGCGATCTAGGTGGCCAGATCATGCGCTGGAACTGTCTGGAATGTTTTTCAAACCAATCGCAAACAGTTCTGGCCCGGTGACATGGCGCATTGTAATCCATAAAAATCCCATCGTTGTGTGGGTACGTGAAGTCCATGAATAGCTGCAAGTGATCTGCAAGCAGCTGAACATAACCATTTTCAGTCAATGATCGGTTCAGTTGCACCAGAGGACCGAGTCCATGACATGTAAAAACAGCCCACACCATTATGCAGCCACCACTAGCTTGAACAGTGCCTTGCTGACAGTTTGGGTCCATGGCTCCGTGGGGTCTGCGCCACACTCGAACTCTGCCATCAGCTCGTAACAACTGAAATCGTGACTCATCTGACCACGCCACGGTTTTCCACTGGTCTAGGGACCAGTCGATATGCTCACGAGCCCAGGAGAGTCGCTGCAGGCGATGTCGTGCTGTCAGTAAAGGCACTCGAGTCGGTCTTCTGCTGTCATAGCCTAGAAAGACAAATTTCGCCGCACAGTCCTATCAGACACGTCACTCGTACGTTCCACATTGATTCCTGCAGTTATTTGACGAAGCGTTGCGGGTCTATTAACATTGGCCATACTACACAGATGTCGGCGGTCTCGGTCGTTAAGTGCAGGTGGTCGCCCACTGCGCTGTCCATGATGGGATGGGATACCTGAAATTTCATACTCTCGGCACACTCTTGATACTGTGGATCTCGGAATGTTGATTAACTAACGATATCCGCAATGGAATGACCCATGCGTCTAGCTCCAACTAACATTCCACGTTCAAAGTCTGTTAATTCTCGTTGTGCCGCCATAAATCACGAAAAACCTGTTCACATGAATAACTTGAACACAAATGAAAGCTCTGGAAAACGAACTGCGCATTTATACTTGCGCATTTATACTTTTTCGCTGCGATACTGCTGCCATCTGTATATTTGCATATTGCTATCCCATAACTTTTGTCACTTCAGTGTGTGTGTATATATATATATATATATATATATATATATATATATATATAAAACTTTGTTTCATATTATTATATTTATTAAAATTTATAATTTAATAATTTTAAAAAATTAGCCAATGTGGTCGATAACCTCTGTTTCTAACGTTGTCGGATACCAATGAATTTTTCACTTCAGACTCTTCGCTCCCTCTAAATGCATCCGAATGTCATGTTTCATCCGCCAAAATCATAAACGACTTCCACATCGAAGTGATTACGAAGTGCTTTTCTTCCAGAAAAGCTCCCCCATCTAAAAATACTCCACCTTAATCACTCCCCGTTCCATAAAGACCTGCTTTCGCAGCGGCAATTTCTCCCTCCTTTTATGAAAGTTCGTTTCTTCCAGGGCGCCATTTATGACGGCAGCACCATACGTCATTTCTTGAAAGACCCAGCAGTTCCAAAAACGGGAATCGATTCTAAAGGGGGGTCGATGGAGACATGAGGACAGACAACACGGCAGAAGAGAGAGTTCCTCAACAAAAGGGTGGAAGCGAATCAAAAAGCAAACTTAATAAATGGAGATGCAACGAGAGAAGATGGATCTGAAGTTCATGACATCGGAGTTGGCGCCATTTTGGCGATGGAACGCAACATTGAGGCGTTGACACCTTACATCATTCCTGTCCAATAGAAATCTGTTTCAAAGAATTGAAAACATTTTCTTTCGAGGTCAATGGCTCACAATGCCGTCATTTGGACATGAAGTGCAACATATCATAAAGGTCACCGCAACAGATCAATGTCTATTTCGAATAGTTTATGTTGGCGACGTGTATCCGTTTGACTTTGCACCGGCATTCCCATCAGAAAAAAGATCATTATAAAATAATCACTGGGGTTTGAAACGATTTACCTCCTTTTAATCGCCACGATTCAAAACAAATAGTTTAGAAGAAGGAAGAATATATTCTTCTTCCGATTTAAAATAACAGTTTTTACTTTGCTACCTTAGAGGACAGGGATCACAGCAACAGATCTCATAAAGGTCACAGCGACAGATCAATGTCTATTTTGAATAGTTTATGTTGGGGACGTGTATCCTTTTCACTTTTCACCGGCATTCGCAGCAGAAAAAAAGGTAATTATGAAATAATCATTGGGGTTTGAAATGATTTAAACCTTTTAAACGCCCCTTTCAAAACAAATAGAAGAAAAGGAAATACATTCTTCTGAAGTTTTAAAATAACAGTTTCACTTTACTTGCTTAGAGATCACAGCAACATATCTAAGTCTAGTTCGAATAGTTTATGTTGGGGATGTGTATTCCTTTGACTTTACACCAGTATCTCAGCAGAAAAGAGGTAATTATAATTGAAAGGTAATTCAAAAATTAAATACTTCTTCCGATTGGCAACATTTGGCATTTTTATATTGTTCAATTCTATGTATAATTTTTACTTTTAACTTTGTATTCTGAATGCTTTACCATCTTTATTTGGATTATGTATCCAAATTGTAAGTTATTATTTTTAATGCCTTTAAATTGTAAGTTATCTTTATTTATGCTTTGTTTCGCTGTATATTTATACTGTTAATTTTTAATATTTGCCTCTGGCATATTATACGCTTTTCTCATTTAAAATTAATTTGCAATGTATTTAATTGGGGATTTTTTATCATCTGTCACATAATGTAAATATCTGTTACATTTGTTCTAATCTCTCTCGTAAGTTTTATTTATCAAAAGCCAACTCTTTACAATTGAATGCTGTAAATCTATTCTTTCCCGTCTTTTCTTTACCGCTTCCATCTATCAGCAGATGACTACTGCTCTTGTGGAGAAGTCGGCGATCCCATTCACTTTGCGACATCTTGCCCTTTGACTCTCTCGTGGCACCTCAGGAAACCCTCATCATTTCTAGGAAGTCTGTGATACAAAAGAGTCCTTAATAATCCATCTTCCTAAAGTAGAATCATAAACATGATTAGATTCCTAATCGATCATGGAGAGCTGCTTCAATTAGAGTAACTCTATCTTTTTCTTAGGACACCATTTGATACAGTTCGTACTTTATCCATAATTTGTTTTTCATTCCCCTCTCAAGTAACTAATATTTTTAACTCTTTACTTCTGCATGGATACTGTACATCATAATGTTCATTAATCCAATTTCTTGTACTTGAAATGTTTTTCTTTCTAGCATTTATCATTTCTTGTTATGTTGTGTATATATGTATTTTGTCTTTTGTTTGTATCTTTTCCATTCATTGATGTGTACTTTTTTTTAATAAAGTCCACCTACATCCATACCAAACTGGAAAGGGCTAACATGAGCTCTAGAAATAGAGGTTTGGTGTTGTGTTAAATGTTTAAATGTAAAACTATTCTTATGATGTAAAATTTTGCTCAAATTCTTGCACTTGATGTAATTTTTTTTTCGCATTTCCTCTAAATTGTTATTTTTATACATTTGCTGAAATCCTTCATAGTGTAATCTACCTCTAGAAAAAAAATGGCCACGCTTAGTTTTTAATAAAGGAAAATTAACTATATCCATGTATTTATAGAATTGCATCATCATGGTTCCCTAAGATGTAGTCATTTGCCAATTTTGCCAACCTAGAGTTACACCTCTGTGTTTAATTATATATTTTATGACAAAAATTATTATTGAAATGATGAATTTTCCCCATCATTTATCATATTCACTTCTTTCTAATGGACTATTCACCATCGAAAAAACTTTAAGGTATCCGCTAATTTCGAAGGAAAAATTTGGATTTCTTAGAAACTACTTATGTTTTTTAGATGTATTCTCAATAATAAACACAATAAATACAAAAACAAATATTTAAAAATATATTTTGAGAAATTGGGAAAATTTGTAGCAAATTTCAATGAAATTGAACCAAAACGCAGAACACTACACAAAACAGTAATGCATCGATCCTATTTTTCTTTGCACAAAAGTTATAGAATATAATGACGAATGAGATGAACCAAAATCTAAGAAACATTTTTGAATATAAAGATATTATGGGTAAAAATATGCACATTTATGCACAAATATGCACACATATGCAATGCATATTTTTTACTATAAATTTGAAATTTATTTTTTCTAAAAACACCCATAAATGAAGAAGTATTTCATCCACATTAAAACTTTAGGTTCATTTCATTGCTCATATTGTTTAAAACACACACTGAAATTTCTATGCAAAAACCTCTATTACTTTTTGATATATCTTGTTAATGGTTTTATGAAAATTAAAGTTTTGAGAAAATTGAAGCGAAAGACAAATTTTAGTTGAAAAATAAGTGACCCTGGATGATAGGTGAGACCTACCTTTTCCCAGAAAGGATAAACTATTTTGGAAAGAGGAAAGTCTGAACTACAAGAAATAAAAAAATTTAAAAAATCCCCTATGTGGTCGATAACTAGTGTTTTTAACTTAGTCGAATACCTTAATTAGATTAATATACTGAAAAAAAACTAGTATTGTTCATTTCATTAATTAGTCTCTTAAAGTTTGTCTTAAATTGATTGTAAATAAAAAAAAACACGCCAATGTGGTGAATAACCAGTATTTTTAACGTAGTCGGATACTTTTACTCCAGATAAAGAGATTTTCGATAAAAACAAATGAATATAAATACTGCTTTGAAAATAGCAAAAAATTATTTTGTATCGAATTTTCTTGAAAATCAAATGCAGGAAAGACATTTATTAAAAATTACAAAATATATATATATAATTCACATGATTGCAAACAAAAAAATTTCTAAAAATTAATGCAGTTTTAAATCACATTATCCTGTGCTTATTTCTATGAAAAACTTATTAGCATTATTATATCGTTCAGAACGCTAAAACTAAATAACCATATGGATAGGAACATTTTTTTAGTTGTGAAAACTGTAGTTATGTAATGTGTGATCAATTAATACTGTAGAAGATTTATTAAAAAATGTTTTCCCCTTAATTTTACTGGAATTCAATTGCTTTGTTTAATATAATAAAATTAAAAATCGTTTATTATGCCTAATTCTAAATTAAAGACTATAAAAAAATTTCTATAAGAATAAGAATTTTTTTATAAATGATATAAAAACTATAAAAAAATTTCTATAAGAATAAGAATTTTTTTATACATGATATAAAAATTATAAAAAAAATTTCTATAGAATAATAACTATAAGAATTTTTTCTATAGAATTATAAGAATAACTATAAGAATTTTTTCTATAGAATTATAAGAATAACCATAAGAATTTTTTCAATAGAATTATAAGAATAACTATAAGAATTTTTTTATAGAATTATAAGAATAACTATAAGAATTTTTTCTATAGAATTATAAGAATAACTATAAGAATTTTTTCTTATTTCTGAATTCTTTCTGGTGATTAAATACATTTGCATCTTGGGTCCTCCATGAGTAGTTTTTGAGACCCCTCATTAACTCGAGGATTTTAATACGGTGGAATTGTTACAAATAAAAGGGTAGCAAGAAACTTCTTAAAAAAAGATATTTGCTCTGGGGAAATTGATTCAAATAAAAGGGCCATAAAAGACTTATATCTTTAAAAAAACATTGAATTACCTTAGATGTGAATAGCAGAGTTTATTTTGAATTTTTATCGTACAATTCTTCTATTTGAAGTTCTATAAATTGATTAGTTATTAAAATTCCCGATGTATATTTACTATTAAATTTTTATTTCTAATAATTTACTTCTAAAAGCTTTAAATAATGAATATAAAATTTTATTACCATTTATAAATTAGAAGTTGTAGTTTTCTTTTTATTACTCAACTAATACTCGGCGCGTTGTTGCCGCAGAAGAAATAATCTTGAAAATATCGTTTGGAATTTAAAATAGTTATCTTGTTTTATTAAGAACTAGCCGCCTTTGGCAACCAGCTGGTTCGCCATGAGTAATGTGTTCTAAAAATTTTTTTCGGTGATGCTGCCAAAATATTAAATATTTTTTTAAAGAAAGCGAAAAAGGGAAAACAATGATTCAATAAATGATTTAAATGTTGCAAACGATTATAGAAACCTTGGCTTTGCATTTATTTTTTTAGAAAATATCATATTTTATAATGAAAAAAATATTGAATTAATGATACAGATATTGCAAACGATAATAGAAATATGCCATTAATTCGGGATTCCAATGCACATCCTGTCTAAATTCGATCAGGTTTACCGTAAAGAAGATTTATTGAATTAATTATTTAGATATTACAAACGATCATAGAATCCTTTGCTTTGCATTTATTTTTTTTTAAAAAAATATCACATTTTATATTTATTTTATTTTATCCAGTCACGTGCTAAAAGTTGCATTTCTTTTTATTTATTTTGCGATGATAATTTTTTTTATTCGAACATCCGGCATTCTTTTATTTTATTCAGTCACGAGCTAAAAACATGATTAAAATATTTCTTTGAAAATTCGTTAAAAATAGAAGCTTACGTTATAACCTAAAAAAACTAATACCGTTAGAAAGCTAATTTTGTAATCTTTAAATTGATGTAAAAATCATGTTTGAGCGATAATATTTTCGGAAGTTACAGCGGAAAAACGTCGAAATTCCGCTTAAATTTTAATGAATTCAAATTCTAATTAAAAATTCCAAAAAAGGGCTCCGAGGTGCACATTCCCAGCCTCCAAGGTATACATGTACCAAATTTGGTCGCTGTCGGTACAGTGGTCTGGCCTGTAGAGCGCCAACACACACACACACATTGAGCTTTATTATAAGTATAGATGATGCATATTTTCTTGTTGGCAATGAATGCATTAATTTAAATTAAATGATAAATAAAGGAAAAGTATAAAAAGCATTTATTCTATTTTTATTATTTTATTCTACAAAAAAAATGTTTATTTTTATATATTATATTCGTGTAATATAATATATAAAAATAAACATTGTATTCGGAAAAGTATAAAAAGCATTTATTCTCTTTTTATTATTTTATTCTACAAAAAAAAATTTTATTTTTATATATTATATTCGTGTATTTTTTTAAAATTGTAATGTTCGGTGTTCTTTCAGAATGATGATGAAGGAAACTATTTATTGTATCCCGTGATTCGTTCTGTATTATCAAGTTTAATCTTAGAAAATGTGATTAAAATATTTTCTTTTAAAATTGATTAAACATAGAAAATGTATTTATACAGTAAAATCTTTAATATAGAAGAAAAGACAATTGCATGAAAACTAAGATGATGCAAAATTATTTGAGCGTGCAAAAAAAACCCGTTAAAATTTTATTAAATGTTCAATTAAAATTTCAAACCTAAAGGATTGGTTTACCTAAAAATTTCTCGCACACCCGCTAATAAAACTATTACCTTAGAGAAAGACTTACATTGCATTTACATACAATAGCTACAAAATATTATCGTGTGTCTTGAATTTAACAACTCGACTGAATCTGTAGTGTCTCCTTGGCGAGTTATTTGGTGGTTAAGAGAGGCGGCAAATAGATCTGAAAGTATTTTTTATTCTTTAGATGATTGTATTATGCCAGAGGTGTCCAAACTACGGCCCGCCAAGTGATTTTATCCGGCCCGCGGAGGGTTTTAAAACATAATGATGTTTTCGCCCAAACCTTTTCATTTTCATAAAGGTATATCGAAAAACTACGTGGCCAACAAAACGGAGTTGTTGTACTTGACCAAACACAAATGTCTATCGCGCTGTTAAGTTATATGACTAAATAAAAAAATATATTTCGGTAACTCAAACATAAAAGAAATTTTATACGCATGTGAATTTTGACGATAAGCAGAGTCTTATTGTTTTGTTGTAAATAAAGCATCAGCAATTTTGAGTAGTTCGCTTAAAGAAGCACTTAAGTATAAAAAAACAAATATCGTTTTGATTTCGATAACGTTTTCATGGAATTATTGCACGCGCACAGTAGCGTACCCAGAACTTTTGCCGCCCTGGGCGGTCCCGTTGCTGCTGCGTATAGCCAGGCGCTCGTCGCCCGTCGGTGCAGCGAGGGAAGTATAGAAAATTCCGCCCCCAATATGTGCCGCCCGTTGCGGACCGGTACCGTTGCGCTTGTATGCCGCCGTATTGTCGCCACAATATGATTACTAATTTAATAAAAAAACGAATACGAATTTAATAAAAAAAACTGAAGAACAATTTCCAATTGCATTTGCAGTAAAGATCATCGCCGATTTAAAAGAAAAATTTCAAAAGCGATTTTCTGATTTGGACATGAATTCAAAAGAAATTCGGCTGTTCCAAAATCCATTTGATTGCAACGTTGCTGAAATTTCAAGCCAGCTTCAAATAGAAATTATTGATCTTCAAGCAAACGAACAAATCAAGAACAAATACAAGGAAGGAAACTTAATAGATTTTTATAAATATTTGGATGCAAAAGAGTTTCCAAATTTGAAGAAATTTGCTCGTAAATTCATTTCAATGTTTGGGACTACTTTCCGTGTGCGAACAAACTTTTTCTCGAATGAAGTATCTCAAATCAAAATATCGAGCAAATTTATCTGATGATCATTTGCAGTCATTGCTTATGATTGGTGTAAAAAATTTTGATCCCAACTATAAAGACATTCTTCAACAAAAAAAAAACAGTTTCATCATTCGCATTAGAAGTTGCATGAAAATATTTCAATTTATATAAAATAATTATATAATTATACTTTGTTTGTTTAGTATTTTGTATTTTCAAGTTACAATAAAATAGTATTAATTAATAGTATTTAATGCTACTTTACTCATAATGATATTTTTCAATTTGTATATACATGTGGCCCGTATAACATGGATCTAATTTCGATCCGGCCCGTGCCGCGAAAAGTTTGGACACCTCTGTATTATGCCTATAACCATCCCGGAACTGCAAATAATAAGTAGTCGAAGTTTCATCGGAATCGTATGAGCGGTACGGCATCGCATAAAAGACATACAGACAAACATTCATTTTCATCTATATAGAATGGCTATTAAATACTATCTTAATTCGATTTTTTTAATGTGATATCTCCAATTTTCACTTAGAGAAGTTTCATCACATATTGCCATACTTGTAAAAATTAAATATATTTCCATCAATGTACTTAACTGGTATTGAGCATGCATAAAGAAAATCAAAAGTACTTACAGTCAGATTCATCTGTATAAATTCCCATCTTGGAACAAAACAGGTCAGAAATTAATTAACTTGAGATAATATTATTAGAAGAGAAACGGCAAATGATTTTCAATCTGCGATGAACCCATATAATATAAAACCTTTATAATAACATCCAAGATAAGTAGCACGTGAGAAATCAAGAGTCGGCTTCTTTTTGTAAGATAAAGGAATTCAGCGGCAAAGCGCAGATGTTAAATCAGCCTATTCTAGATCAATTTAGGTAGTGCAAGTACAACACATAAGATAAGATCGAACAACGAATAGAAGCTGTTCGCATTCGATTTTTCCATTATTTTCTGGGCAGCTAAACTCTTTTCCGTTTGTATATGATAATTTTTCAACCGTTCCATTTTTCATTTATTTTCGCAATAAGTGGGATTTCCATTATCTGCTTGAGATTTATTTACGTATAATATCTCATAAACAGATTATTTTTTTATATCACAGTTTGAAATTAAACAATAGTTAGCTTTCAAATATATCTTTCCCTATTGATAAAAAAAAAACAGATGACACTGCTTTATAGATAATTAGGAGGAGAATGACAAGTTTTGTTTTATTTCAATCTAGATATATTTGTAACATTTTTATTTACATTTTGGTATGGAATATATGTTGTTATGGAAAATTGAAGCTAAACTTTAATTGAAAAATAAGTGATCCTGGATGATAGATCAGACCTTCCTTTTATTTGAAAAGACAAATTGTTTTGGGAAGAGAAAAGTCTGAACTGCAAGAAATAATAAGAATTTTTTAAATATCGCCAATGTGGTCAATAAAGACTGCTTTTAACGTAGTCGGACACCTTAATACTAGATAAAGTGATACTCGATAAAGGCAAATGAATATAAATGCTATTTTGGAAATCATCGAATCATTTGGAACATAATCATCGAATAATCCAATTTTTAAGGACGTGTCTTCTCGACATTCGAAAATATTTCATCAACACAACGCATTTTGAATTTATCTTAGTAGTGTGTTTAATAAATTCGAGCATGCATTTTAAATCTCTGATAGAGACCGAAATTTCAAATGAACTATAATTTTGGCACTAATCACATTTCATTTATTTTAGTTCTTGTACTTTTGAGTTATTTTTCTCTCATGTATACTGGTAGATAAGCAAAATGATGGTCAATATGTTGACGAATAAGATCTAAAATTGATAAAGATATATATATACATTTGGTGCACAGACTGTATTAAATTTCGTTTGTCTTGCTTGTCTCATTTTATCAACACAGAATCTAACGACAAAAACTATTGTATCTGTTTCAATAAAACCTCAACGTTGATTTTTTTTCCTGTCTCAACAAGCTTTTCTTTTTATATTCTGAATATTTAAAAAAATGAACAAAAAATTTACTCTAAAGCTGAATCTACTAAAGCTTTTTAAAAAATTATTTTTCTGTAATAAGTGACGATAAATAAGAGGAAGGAAAATAAATGCGTTACAATTCATCTTAATACATTCGGCACGATTAACAAAACCATAATAATAACACGAGAATCACAACTATGCATGTCGTTTAACTTCATTTTATTTAACTTAGTCATATGACATCATATCTTTCTTTTAAGTTGCGCAGTAGCTTCCGAAACTGAATCGGCTCTGCGCATTTGGCATGCGCCGTAAGAGCATAAACTGACTCCCATTTCAAATCGATGCAGGTGCAATATCTTATGCATATTAATATCATTATAAACTGAACCAGAATTCTCTTAAGATTAGAAAACTGAATAGGTAAAAGAATGATCACTATTCGGGCCAAAGTAAAATTTCTCTTTCTCCGTTTTAATTATCTGATAAAGTCCTAAATTCGAGTCAATGAAAAGAGAAAAAAAAATTAATGAATTAGCAGAAAAGTAAAATGCTTTTGCCAATTTTACTACCACCACATCATTTTGTTCCGTTTTGGCTAATTTTTTAACATTAGTTTAATATTATTAATATACTGATTCTACCTTTGTTTAATATTTATCTATATTAATATAAATGTGAACGTTTGGATGCTTGGATGGATGGATTGATGTTACTCAATTACGTCAGAACGGAACTGGATGAAATTGAGCACAAAGATAGATTATAGCCTGGAATACAACATAGGTTACTTTTTATTCAGGTTCATTGAGTGGTTAATTTTTTATTAACTAAAAACTAACTTTCGTACTAAACAGCTGAGGCCAAATCCCGCCAAAAAGGAGTAAGGCTCCAATTTTTTTTTTTTTTTTTTTTTTCTCAACAGAATTGAGGGTTAGGTTTAAGAGAATTTTGACCGATTATTTCAAACGATTCTATTTATTTTCTTTGTGCTTGAGGTATTTAAAATCAAATGTTAATCAATGAATCAATCTTTCGGATTCATTTTGAAGTATTTTTATATGAAAAGAAAACTGAATAAAAGAAATAAAAAATTTCTAATCTGCATTGAGTTTTCCCAACTTTCCACGTGTATTAAAGTCAGACATTTGCGTTACACCAACTGGTGTGGAAATTTCGCGCATGATTGCTGACAACTTTATTTTCGTTTAAATGAAAAGTTTAAATATTATGTGTATAATACTGTTGTAGCTATCTCCATTTCGATCGATAAATGAAATGGATTTGACCGGACTTGATTTGCTGTTTCGTTTTATTTTGGGTACACAATGTAAATAAATTGTTTTTTAAGTTAATTTGTGTTTGTTTTTTTACCAAACAGTAGTTATGTTATTTATTTTTCGTATATGCTTATACTTTTAAATGTATAGTTTTCAGGTTAGGTTTAAATTTTATTTATTTGTCATTATTTGATAGTTTTTCGTACATAAAAATTTCCACGTGAACAGAGTCACAGTTAATAGTTAGTTAAGTACAAAAAACACTAACAAAAAATGAACTGAAATAAAATGTATGCAAATACCTTTGATTTTAATATTAAGAAAAAGATAAAACGAAGTTTTTTGTAAAATCAGGATACAATTTTGATATGTTCTATTTAGAGTAAAACTTCAACGAAGAATTTTTCAAAAAACAAAATTCTACTTTTCTATATACAGCTAATTTTCTTTATTTGTCCTATTTTGATCCTTTATGTATTTATTTTCTTTAATCATTTTTAAATCTTATTGTATTTTACTTTTAATAAATAAAGTTAAATACAAGTAATTAGTTTTGAATATTAAATACTTAAATTTAACACTAACACATTTCATTAATAATCGGATGTTTTTCGTTAAATCCATCCATATAAAATCTAGGTATGAAAAAATAAATCCGTATTGTTCAATAACTTCAGACAAAACACATAATAAATGAAAAAATTATTGAATACAAAATTTACTACATTACCATCACAATAGTGAGCAACTTTGATTAAAGAAATATTAACACTATATTGCGTTGAAATAGAATTTTCAATATAGAATTTTATTTATTTATCAATATAAAGTTTTTACAACTGTATTTGTAATTTTATAC
>JAPMOQ010063645.1:18301-75030 GCA_026543055.1 Argiope trifasciata
TATTCGATATTCCTGGGATATTTTACAAAACGGTTCAAATAGGCAATTGTCCTGAGGTGCTGTTTATCCGATAAGGCTTAAATGTTTATTTGAATGACTTAATTTGAATTTGAATCAAAAATTTCACCATCTTTAGAATAGCCTAAATTACCAATCGGGGAATCTAGGTTTAAAGTATTTTCATGTATTTTATCAATGGAATAAGGTATTTTAGAATATTTAAATTAAAGGAAATTGTTTTGGAATTGTTAAATTTGCCACAAATGCATGCAATAATAATTTTACATTAAAATTAACATTATATACATATATATATAAATTTATACATCATAGTACCTGAAATTACTATATCGTTTAAAATATATTTATCTGAATACTTTTTTACATAAAAAATCAAAGACGAATAATTTTAAATACATAAAATTATTTACGAAATAAATGCTTAGGAATAAATGAAGTATAAAATTAAATTCTCTTTAAATTGTAACGAAATATGCAGTTGAATTTCTTAGTAAGACTTTTGGCCTCAAGGGTGATAGTTTTTCTACAGTTTTTTTTTAAATTCAAGAGTCTGCTTATTACAACCGCTGATGAGTCAGTTACGGTTTTGTTTCCTTTGAGTAAAATGTGACACATGATTTTGATAGAGATGAAACTGTTGAATTTGAAAGAAAATCTAAGTCCGTTTGTGACGTAGCGTTTTGAATTTTTCCCGTTCTCTGTGAGTGAGCTAATTTGAATTAATGTTGTACATTGTGAAAGTTGATTTGATTTTGCTTTATAAACCACAAGTTACATGAAGTATTTAAATGAAATTTTGAGCAACCATTAATCCAGGGGCATCAATTTTCAAATTTTTAAACATTGCAAAAGTTTCTTTGGTACACAAATGACTGTACCTTTGAAAAAAGTACTGTGACAGAAACAAAATTTTCTCTTTAGTAAATAAATATTCACATTTCCAATATCAAAAGTACAATGTAGCAACTGCTGTATGCTACAAAATTCAGTTGTGTACGTTGT
Source organism: Argiope trifasciata (assembly GCA_026543055.1). Taxonomy (NCBI): domain Eukaryota; kingdom Metazoa; phylum Arthropoda; class Arachnida; order Araneae; family Araneidae; genus Argiope; species Argiope trifasciata. Next base: position 19,325 of record JAPMOQ010063645.1, read on the forward strand.
GTTAAAACTGAATTTATAATAAAAAGCAGTATTTCTATTTAATTCTTGATATAAAAAAAAGTAATTACGGTGCATATTTTCGCATAAAATAAAATACTTTAAAAAAACTGTTAAAACCATTTTATTCCATATTACTAAATAAATGACGTAGATATTGCAAACGATCATAGAAACCTTTGCCTTGTATTCCTTTTTTAGAAAACGTAACATTTAATAGTTATTTAATTTCATCCACTCACGTGTTAAAAGTTGCATTTTTTTTTTTCGATTTAATTTGCTGTCATAGTTAATTTATTTTTTAATTCGAACTTTGTCCATATGGTGGCAACTGTTTAATAAAAGCTATTTTTCCCCTTTGCTCGTTCATTATTTATCACCAGCGGGTGACCGAGCTCCGCTCTGAGAAAACAGGTATCAAAGCTAACTCGAAGATTTAAATTTTCAATAGTGATTTATCAAAACAATACATGCCATAAAAAAGTTTGTGAAACCATTGGTGAAAAGATAACCGGTTAAAGTGCACCATTGTAAACTATTCTAAACAAAGTTAGAGTTTGGAAAAAATTCTATACAAAGGTAAAGTAAAGGTAAAGATTGAAGTGTGTTGAAGTTCAATATTTTTGACAAATTTATTTAGAAAAACCAAACATATATACATACATAAGAAACATATTATAAACCTATAACAGCATAAACATAAAGCTTTATTAGTTCGCCATATTGGCTATAGATGGCAGCCCGTTATCGCTTGAAAATTTACGTAGCCATTATGGCGAACTAATAAAGTTTGAAAATATCCTATCTGTAACTCCGAACTGCTTGACCGTAGCGCTTCCAAACCGGCGTCAATCGATTCCTCGTGGCCAAAAACCCTAGACCCCCAAGTTAACGGGAGTTTATTAATTCTGGGGCGATTTTCGACATGGCAACCATTCCTCGTTTTATAGTATTAGATTTGTTTTAAAATTTTATTGTTTTGTCTGAAATATATTATTGAAAAATGTTTTAAAAATTTCTTTAAAAATTCGTTAAAAATAGAAATTTAAGTTAAATGTTAAAATACTGATACCATTAGAAAGCTAATTTTTTAATCTTTAACTTGGTGTAAAAATCATGTTTGTGTGATCATATTTTCGGAAGTTATAACGGAAAAACGTCGAAATTTCGCTTAATTTTTAATCAACTCTCATTCTAATTAAAAATTCGAAAAGAAGGGCTCCCAGGTGTACACTCCCGACCTCCAAGGTATACAAGTAATTAGTTTAAAAATTTAGTACCAAATTTGGTAGCTGTAGGTCCAACGGTTTGGCCTGAAGAGCGCACATATTGAACTTTTTTATAAGTATAGTTAAATGCAATATAAACTATAAATTAATATCAATTAAAATAAATCCCTGGTTGTAGTAAAGTTTTATTTAAAATCCTTTCAAATCACAAATTTTTCAGTACCGTTATAATATTATCTTATTAACTATAAATATTGAAGAGAATAGGAAAATACTTTTTGATTATACTCTTTAAAATTTATCGAACATACAATCAACTACCTAGCAAAAATATTTTTTTTAAATTCAAAAAAGTCTTACTCAGTTTCAAGATTTTAATCAGAAAGCAATTGACTCTCCTTTTTTTATCTTCTTGATTACTTGATGCCATCCCACAAATCCCTCAATGCCTTTCTTTCTTATCAAAGGATTTGATACGAGGGAAGGCATCAATATTATTATTCCATCTTGATTATTTGGTGCCTTACAAATATTACTTAGTATCATACAAACTGTATGATATTAAATAATATTCGTAATATTGTATAATATTGTTAAATATTATATTATATAATATCGCACAATATTGTATAATATTGTGCAACAGGATGTCCTACCTAGGTTAAGTATTTTCGTTAAGCAGTTCACTTCCTTATAATTAATATTTGATTTCATAAGGGCTTTTGTTGGACTGCAAGCACTTGAATTCTTAGCCATTGTTCTGATGGAAAGCCGGATTGTTCCAATACAGAGTACGCATATTTGTTAAGACTGTGCATGATTCTGAAGGGAGGAATGACCGTTTAGCAAACATACTTATTTTTCAATCCCGTCTTCGTTGTTGTTGCTATATTTATTCTATACTAGCCGCCTTTGGCGACCAGCTGGTTCGCCATGAGTAAAGCGTTCTAAAATTCTCAATTAAATCACATATTCATTAGCCTTGAAGTAATTCCGGGCATTGATTGACCTGAAATTGATATTTTCTTTAAGATGATGGACGGAAAGTTCTAAAAGTACACCTTTTCCTAATAATATTCTTTAACCCTTTCAGGGGCACTATGCCAAAAATGATTTTTTTTTCGAAAGAATTATTTAAATCTGATTATATCCTATTACTGACATGTAATTTACAGTTAAAAAAAATTAAGGTCCTTAGGGGGCTGGGGGGTAGGTGACATACTGGGTATGTCACCGCGCATCTAGAACATGTTTTGGAGCGAATTCACAAATATGCACCTATACAATATTACGATTCAAAACACATTTTAAAACATTTTAAATATAAAATAAATTGAGGTTATACATACATATAATAATTTTTTCTGATTTTGCCCAAGATTCATGTTTTTTAAATTATTTTTACTATTGAAATATGGATTTTTTTTTATATATATACATAAAAGTAAATATATATGAATGAGAAATTATGACAGGATATATATAATTTTATTGAAATTAATATTTGTAGAATATATAGAGAAAAATATAATAAATATTATTATAAAGATATACAGAAAAAAATGCAAAGTAATATACATTAAAAATATACAGAAAAAAATGCAAAGTAATATACATTAAAAATATACAGAAAAAAATGCAAAGTAATATACATTAAAAAATATACACAATTTTTTACGGAACCAATTTTTTTATAAATTTACTCTATTAGCATGTATATATATTGAAATATAGAGATGCATTGAATTATAAAGAAATATATATACAATAAATAATAATAGATGTAATAAATATATTTATTTCTTCTTTTTTTTTAAGAAATTGTTTAATATTATAATATTATTAGCACACAATATATATTTTATATAGATATAGATAAATATATACAATGAATCTTAATGTATATAATATAATATTTAGTAATAATGTATATAATTATATCTTTGATCTTTGCGCAAATAAACAAATACGGTCTTGCCCATGCAATACCCTAGACGCGCGGTGACATACCCAGTATGTCACCTAATTCAACTCGTAATTAGAAGGTATTTTTATGAAATGAAAGCAGTTTTAGGGATTCATGACGCTTTTTAACATGAATGACGCAAAAAAATGAGCTTTTTGAATTCGAAAATAAAGTTTATCGGAATAAAATGAAGGTAAATTACATCATATGAAAACATGCTTCCATCTTGAATTTTTTGTAGGGAAACAGAATACTTTCTAAGACTCGTGCTGCCGTCTATTGGCAAGATAAAGACTTAAAAAACGTTAGGAAATTTTATGTAGTTATTTCAACGCGATTTTCTAGTTTTAAAAAAAATTGTAAAAAGGTGACATATGGAGTATGTCACCGCCCCTGAAAGGGTTAATTTTATAAATCAGTCAGTTTGAACCATCGGTTATGCTTCCAAAATATTAAAAAAAAAATTCGATGATGTTGCCAAAATATTAAATATGTTTTTTTAAAGAATGCGAGAAAGGGGGAAAAAGTATTAAATTAATGATACAGATATTGCAAACGATTACATAAATATGCCATTAAGTCGGGATTTCAATGCATATCCTGTCTGAATTCAATCAGGTTTACCATAAATAAAGAAGATTTATTGAGTTAATGATTTAGATATTGCAAACGATCATAGAATCCTTTGCTTTGCATTTATTTTTTTAGAAAATATCACATTTTATACTTATTTTATTTTATCCAGTCACGTGTTAAAAGTTGCATTTCTTTAGATTTATTTTGCGATGATAGTTTTTTTTATTTGAACATCCGGCATTCTTTTATTTTATCCAGTCACGTGCTAAAAACATGGTTAAAATATTTCTTTAACCATTCATTTAAAATAGAGGCTTAAGTTATACATTAAAACACTGATACCGTTAGAAAGCTAATTTTTTAATCTTTAAATTGATATAAAAATCATGTTTGTGCAATAATATTTTCGGAAGTTATAACGGAAAAGTGTCGAAATTTCGCTTAAATTTTAATGAATTCACATTCTAATTAAAAATTCGAAAAAAGGGCTCCGAGGTGCACATTCCCGACCTCCAAGGTATACTTGTACCAAATTTGGTAGCTGTAGGTCCAACGGTCTGGCCTGTACAGCGCCAACACACACACACTCATACACATTGAGCTTTATTATAAGTATAGACTAATATATAAATGTAAAAATTTTGATGTTTGTTACTCAATCACGCCAGAACGGATGAATGGAATTGGATAAAATGTAGCGCAAAGATAGATTATAGTTAGAACATAGGATGCTTTTTATTCCTGTTCATTGAGTGGTTCATTTTTGATTCATTAAAAAATAAATTTCGAGCCAAAAAGCTGTGGCCAAATCCAGCCAAAGATGAATAATTCTCTGGGTATTTTTTCCCAACAGAGTTGAGGTTAGGTTTAGCAGAACTTCGACAGGTTATTTCATACGATTCTGTTTGTTTTCTTTGTGATTGATGTATTTAAAATCAAATGTTGTTAATGAATCGATCTTTCGGATTCATTCCAAAGCACTTTTAAATGAAAAGAAAACGGAATAAAGGAAATAAAAAATGTCTAATTTACATTGCGTAACATCAACTGGTATAGGAAAGTCAGACATGAGCGTTACGCCAACTGATGTTGAAAGTTCGCGAATGATTGTGACAACTGTACTTTCATTGAAATTAAAAGTTTAAAAATGATGTGTATAATACTATTGTAGTTATCTCCATCCCGAACCATAAATAGAATGGATTTGACCGGACTTGATTGGCTGTTTCGTTTTATTTTCGTTATACAATGTAAATAAATTGTTTTTATGTCAGTTGTGTGTTTTTGTCATTAAATTGTATTTATGTTATGTATTTTATGCTTGGCCTATGTATGCTTATACTTTTAAATGTATTGTTTTTAGGTTTAATTTTTTATTTGTCATTATTTGAGAGTTTTTCGTACATATACTTCAAAATTTTTTCGAGAATAGAGTAGCGGGTAATAGCTAATAAATAATAAATTCAGGAATATCTTCACGGCATTTTCCTACCCCTAGTAGTACACAAATATTGTGTGACATTGATCATTATTCTCAATACTGTTTAATATTGTGGAATATTGTTTAACATCACACAATATTGAGCAATATTGAGTAACAAGTTGTGCCACCGGGAATTTGCATGTACGACATTGTCGTACGACTGTACGACATTCCCAGCATTCTAGATACCTACTAATGTCGTGTATACACTGAAGTGACAAAAGTCATGGGATAGCAATATGCAAATATACAGATGGCAGTAGTATAAATGCGCAGTAGTATAAAAAAGTATAAATGCGCAGTTCATTTTCCAGAGCTTTCATTTGTGTTCAAGTTATTCATGTGAACAGGTTTTTCGTGATTTATGGCGGCACAACGAGAATTAACAGACTTTGAACGCGGAATGTTAGTTGGAGCTGGACGCATGGGTCATTCCATTGCGGATATCGTTAGTGAATTCAACATTCCGAGATCCACAGTATCAAGAGTGTGCCGAGAGTATGAAATTTCAGGCATCACATCCCATCAGGGACAGCGCAGTGGAAGACCACCTGCACTTAACGACCGAAACCGCCGACGTCTGTGTAGAATGGTCAATGTTAATAGACACGCAACACTTCGTCAAATAACTGCAGGAATCAATGTGGGACGTACGAGGGACGTGTCGATAGGACTGTGCGGCGAAATTTGTCTTCCTTGGGCTATGACAGCAGAAGACCGACTCGAGTGCCTTTACTGACAGCACGACATCGCCTGCAGCGACTCTTCCGGGCTCGTGAGCATATCGACTGGTCCCTAGACCAGTGGAAAACCGTGGCGTGGTCAGATGAGTCACGATTTCAGTTGTTACGAGCTGATGGTAGAGTTCGAGTGTGGCGCAGACCCCACGAAGCCATGGACCCAAACTGTCAGCAAGGCACTGTTCAAGCTGGTGGTGGCTGCATAATGGTGTGGGCTGTTTTTACATGGCAGGGACTCGGTCCTCTGGTGCAACTGTCAGTCAATGATCGGTTGATCATTGACTGGAAATGGTTATGTTCAGCTGCTTGCAGATCACTTGCAGCCATTCATGGACTTCACGTACCCACACAACAGTGGGATTTTTATGGATGACAATGCGCCATGTCACCGGGCCAGAACTGTTCGCGATTGGTTTGAAGAACATTCCGGACAATTCCAGTGCATGATCTGGGCACCTAGATCTCCCGATATGAATCCCATCGAGCATTTATGGGACATCATCGAAAGGTCCGTTCGTGCCCAAACTCCTGCACCATCCACACTTTCACAATTATGGACGTCTATACAGACAGCATGGCTCAATATTCCTGCAGAGGACTTCCAACGACTTGTGGACTCCATGACACGTCGAGTTGTTGCACTTCGCCGGGCAAAAGGTGGACCGACACGATAATAACAGTCATCCCATGACTTTTGTCACTTCAGTGTATATTGCAATAATGTTTTTGGGCATTTTGTGGAAACAAGGCTATCTCCGCACACAAACACTGAAAAAAAAAACTATAATCTCAAGCATCAGAGCATCGATGCTCTATACACCATTAACCTTTAAAAATTAGAATAACATGAATTCACTTTTCTGTATATTCTCGGATTCTGAAACCCTCCGAGCTTTAGCGCCTACTGCAGGGTTTTTTTTTTTCCAATAAAAATAATAATAATACAGTAAAAATAGGGTTGAGAGGAAAGATGAATGGAGAATATGTTTACATTTAACAGAGATTGAACTCGCCCAATAGTACTATATTGTACAATATTACACGATATTAAATGATATTAAAGAGCATTCCACAATATTAAGCAATACTGCGAATACTGATCAATGTCATACAATTTGTACAATATTTGCGTGCTACTAGGGTCAGAGTATTAGCAAAAATAGGAGGCGCAAAATCCAAATAGTGCATCCTATTGTACGATACTATACATTATTGTTCAGTTTTACATTATATAATTTAATAAAATATTATACAATATAGAGAATATTGTTTCATATCGTATAATTTTATACAATACATGTATTCGACTAGGAAATCACTCACATTTCTGCGTATAATCAGTGAAGAATGTGGTGACATCTTAATAAGCCAGTAACTACCACTAAACATTGGTGGCCATTTTTGTATAGTGGATAAGATACTGGATTTCAAACCCGAACATCGCAGGTTCGATCCTTGGCGGAATTCAACCAACGTATTGGCACAATTCCGCCAACACACCTGCGCCAAATTGGTGACCCGGACGTGAGGAATTTTCAACAGCTCTCTTGGCGCCATCTTTCCGTCAGCAACACAAAGTCGTCAGACTCACTTGACGCACCAATGCAAAGTCGTCAGACTCACTTGACGCACCAATGCAAAGTCGTCAGATTCACTTGACGCACCAACGCAAAGTCGTCAAACTCACTTGACGCAGCAGCAACGCTCATACATTAGCCATAACGCTTGGCGCAATAAAATCGTTCGTCTCTCTAGCGAACTCACTGGTAGGGGAATATTGTGGTGACATCTTAATAAGCCAGTAACTACCACTAAACATTGGTGGCCATTTTTGTATAGTGGATAAGTTACTGGCTTTCAAACCCGAACATCGCAGGTTCGATCCTTGGCGGAATTCAACCTACGTATTGGCACAATTCCGCCAACACACCTACGCCAAAAAGAATAACCGTCGAAATGTGCTGTTCTCAAGATCCTAAAGGCACAACAAAATATCGTCGGCACTTTCCGTCAGCAACGACAACGAAAGTGACATCACTTCAAAGTTTCGCATGATTGATTGAATTTCGTTTGCAGACAATATTTCCGCCACCATCGTCGGCATTTTCAAGCTGGTTCAAAAACGTTGTCGATGACGAAAAACTTGCTTGACCGGTTCTTGAGGTTAGAAACGGAAAACTGCTGAGGATATTTCGCTATGTGATAAGGCCTTAATACAAACAGTAATTTATGTAATTTGAATATCACAGAAAAAAAAATGAGAATCAATTCTTCTTGCTTAAGAACGATTTTTGTTTTTCGGCATTTTTGTATGAACACCTCATGAATATTAATTACAGAGAAAATTGCAATTCGATCGCAAGCAACACAGAAAACTCTTAATAGCCAGCTACCACGCATCATTAGAATGAAACCTTCTCAATTATAGGCATGATTCCAAAAATACCTTTCCCAGACTCAAGCAGTAGAATATGGATATTGATCGAAAACCCAGACATCATATTTCAATTTATTGTAATACTTTCTCTGGGCAATAAAAGTGTTGTTTGCATCTATTTTATTGCATTCACAAGAAAATATAAACCCAGGTAGCACAGCCTGTTTCACTATATCGTACAATACTATGCGATATTATATGATTTTAAACAGCATTTCAAATATTGATCAATGTCATACAATATTGTGCGATATTTGTGTGCTACTAGAGAACAATAGTCGAATAGGGATGAAGCAAGATAGGAACAATTTAGTTTCGTTTAGTTTAGTTATATTAACGTCCCGTTTTGAAGTAACACTAGGGCTATTTGGGGACGGACCTCGTCATTTTGAACCACGGTCAGATGACGAGAACGACACCTGAGCTGGCACCCCCTTCTCCACTCCACACCACAACAGCGGGAAGACGTTTGATCAGACATATTTAATGTGTAAGAGACCCCCTCAGACGACAGTTCGTGGGAATCGAGTCTCGAACCTGAAATCCTCCGGTTCCGTAGCCGAGACCTTACCACCAGGCCACTGCGGCCCAAGGTAAGAATAGCGAAATCACTAAAATTTGTAGTTAATGAATAGATATACGCAGAAGGTGTCATACGTATAGATCTATATAATGTATCCATAGAAAGTGTTTTACGAATTTAAGCAATTTTTGTTTTAAATGTAGTTTTTTTTATTATTTCAAATATCGATTGCAGATATTCAAAAAACTAAATTCAGTTCGTAAAAAGTTATTTGGAGTCGATTGGAAAATAAATCTGCTCAGAGGAATATAACCAAATGTTTATGATATTACCAATCGCTTAAGACGACAAACTGGTTAGCTGGGATTAATTTTCGATAAGTTTTCAATTAAATATTTAAAAATAATGATTTATATGTTTGAAAGTTATACACATTCAATCCCAAAAACTTAAAAAAAACGCAATAAAAATATGATTATATGATTATAAAATATAATAATATGATATAATATATAAAATATATGATTTTAAAATATAATAATATGATAAGATAATACAAAATATGATAATATGATTGTAAAATATAATATGGTAAGATAATATAAATATGATAATATGATTGTAAAATATAATATGGTAAGATAATATAAAATATGATAATATGATTGTAAAATATAATATGGTAAAATAATATAAAATATGATAATATGATTGTAAAATATAATATGGTAAGATAATATAAAATATGATAATATGATTGTAAAATATAATAATATGATTGTAAAATATAATAATATGATAAAATAATATAAAATATGATAATATGATTGTAAAATATAATAATATGATAAGAAAATATAAAATATGATAATATGATTAAACACCCTGTTATTACACTCTTCATATAAGTAGAATAATAATGGATTTAAACCGCAAGAAGTTGTAAATAGTGAAAACTCAAGTCAAAACTGAGTGAAATATAAATAAAGATAAATGTTAAATCACAAAGAAAGTAAAGATAAATGTTAAACCACATAGAAAGTAAAGATAAATGTTAAATCCCAAATACATATTGTAGAGAGTTTTATTCTCATTCTCAGTGTTTGTCTCAAGTAAATATCTAATGTGCATTAATTTCTGAAACTAATCGCCTTTTCTTGAGTAGCACACATATATCGTACATTATTTTATAATATGCAAACAACATTCGTAATATTGTATAATATTACTTGATATTGAAAATATTATATAATTATATAATAATATTGAAAAATATTACAAAATTATATTGAAAAATATTACAAAATTATATTGAAAAATATTACAAAATTATATTAAAAAATATTACAAAATTATATTGAAAAATATTACATAATTATATTGAAAAATATTTTATAATAATATGAAAAATACTTTATAATAATATTGCTCAACAGGCAGGGTTACCTGGGTCGTTATTCTGTTCATCCATTGACGAGGAAAAGGGTAGTTAAGATATGCAATACCACTCTCGAATATCCGGTCTAATGTGGCGGAAGAAATGGCCGGATAACAAGAAAACCAGGTATGTCGGAGTTCTATGAATCCACCAATACCAGAAGACAAGGTTTTTATATCAAAACTCTCCGTTATGGATCTTTTTTTCTCACTTCTTATTGATTACTAGCCGCCTTTGGCGACCAGCTGCTTCGCCATGAGTAATGCGTTCTAAAATTTTTAACTAAATCACATATTCATTAGCCTAAAAGGAATTCCGGGCATTGATTGGCATGAAATTAAAAATGTTTTTTTTCTGTGATGTTGCCAAAATATTAAATATGTTTTTTTAAAGAAAGCGAAAAAGGGGAAAAAAATTATTGAATAAATGATTTAGATGTTGCAAACGATTATAGAAACCTTGGCTTTGCATTTATTTTTTTAGAAAATATCACATTTTATATTATCCAGTTTTTTATTTTATCCAGTCTCGTGCTAAAAGTTGCATTTCTTTAGATTTAATTTAAGATGCTAGTTGTCTTTTTTTAATTCGAACTTCCGGCATTCTTTTATTTTATCCAGTCACGTGCTAAAAAAACATGGTTAAAATATTTCTTTAAAAATTTGTAAAAAATAGAAGCTTAACGTTATAAATTTAAAAAACATACCGTTAGAAAGTTAATTTTTTTTTTAAATCTTTAAATTGAATGTAAAAATCATGTTTGTGCAATATTATTTTCGGAAGTTATAGCGGAAAACGTCGAAATTTTGCTTAAATTTTAATTCAAATTCTAATTAAAAATTCGAAAAAAAAAGGGCTCAGAGGTGCACATTCTCGACCTCCAAGGCATACATGTACTAAATTTGGTAGATGTAGGTCCTACAGTCTGCCCTGTAGAGCGCCAACACACACACACATTGAGCTTTATCATATACTATAATACGAGGAATGATTGCCAAGTCGAAAATCGCCCAGAATTAATAAACTCCGGTAAACTTGGGGATCTGGGGTTTTTGGCCACGAGAAATCGATTGGCACCTGTTTTGAAGCGCTACGGTCGAGCAGTTCGGAGTTACAGATAGGATATTTTCAAACTTTATTAGTTCGCCATAATGGCTACTTAAATTTTCAAGCGGTAACGTGCTGCCATCTATAGCCAATATGGCGAACTAATAAAGTTTTATGTTTATGCTGTTATTGGTTTATAATATGTTTCTTATGTATGTATATATGTTTGGTTTTTCTAAATAAATTTGTTAAAAATATTGAACTTCAACACACTTCAATCTTTACCTTTACTTTACCTTTGTATAGGATAGTTCCCTTTCCAAACTCTAACTTTGTTTAGAATAGTTTACAATGGTGCACTTTAACCGGTTATCTTTTCACCAATGATTTCACAAATTTTCTTATGGCATGTATTGTTTTGATAAATCACAATTGAAAATTTAAATCTTCGAGTTAGCTTCGATACTTGTTTTTTCCGAGCGGAGCTCGGTCACCCGCTGGTTATAAGTATAATATAATAGGTACAGATATAGACTAGCACTCCATTTATTTCAAACCATGCACAACGTGAAAGCGGCCATGGCTCGTTGAATCATAGAAGTCATTGCGGTAACGTATCGAGTTAACAAGTTGACTGCCAACTACGAGATAACTCGTAGATTGTTTTTTTTTCTAGGACGCCAACTACGAGTGATCTCGTACTGTGTTTACTTGCCATTTTTGTGCAGCTACGAATAAACTCGTGGTATATCGGTGCTCATACTGATAGATGGCTTCTGGGAAAAGAACAAAAAAATCAATGATGGCTTGCATGAACAGAAAATTCATTAAAAAACGAACAACTATTGCCTATTTACTGGGCCCAGTATGTGTGAAAACTTTACTAACGGAAATAGCTGAGCCCCGTTGCACACTGACAAAATAATAAACAACAAGCAGAACCCTGCTCTTTTCCTGTTACAACGTGTATTTTGCACTCGAAATGTAGAAGGATAGTAACAGACGTCCGCTTCTCATGCCTTGGCGATGTTGCCAATACAATGCCTTCACTTTCTAGTTCCTGCCTTTAATTACGATCAAAGAAAACAAGAATGAATAATATAGAAACAGGGCTGGTCATCTGGTGGGTGAGGCAGGTGCTATGCACCCGGGCCCCGCGACTGAAGGTTGCTCCACCGTGATTAAGAATTAAAACAATGTTCTGAACAGTAACGTTATGCATACTAAAAATTTACAAGCTTGTTTAAATGTGGCTGGCTAAGCATTATTCGGGAAAGATCACTGTGATATCTATAAAAAGGTGAGTAAAGTTCACTTCTGAATAAGGAAATCCCCTTCAGATATGTTCAGACAGAGCGGTGTGCCCGGCGTCCAGAAGTCGAGGCTGTGCTTGGGTTCGAATGGACTCGCAAATCATCAGCTATCTACTTTTGTATATATCTTATGTAATATTTTTTACGATCGTTTACATTGGCATTGACTAAATATAACTAATTCTGAACCCTCTTTCAACAAATTAAAATGGAATAAGGTATTCTCTTCGGTCAAGCATATGGGTACAATGCTGAAACGCTCTCGCAATAATACAAAGTATCGAAAAAGAAATTGGAAAAATTGTCATTTTCCTGGAGTAATTAATAGCAAAAAAAAAAAAAAAACACTCATTATTAAAAAAATTTGCAAATTTTTTTTTCATTCTGTTAAAAATTTATTGACCCAAATGGTTTCTTGCACCCGGGCCCCTTTATAGAGAAGACCGGCCCTCTACAGAAACAAGATAGTCGCCAACCCATTGGGCCTTGGTTGTACCTTGGAATGTACTGTCATTCCAAGTCGCCAACCTTGCAATGTACTGTACTGTAAATTTGTTTATCTTAGAAAAAATAATAAATCTCTTCAGATTCAAAACATGCCTTTTCTCCCAGTGAAAAAAAATTAATAAATAACACAATTAACAATATTAACAAGAATTTATTTCCGATTAAAACCTCATTTAAATTTGCCATTTGTTTGCTCACTTTGTCTGTGTATGTCCTTACAAAATAATAGAAATCATCTTTTATTAACTAGTTTGTTCGCTTAAATTGTTAATTTTTTGAGGGGGGGGGGGTTAATGATTAATATAGATTAGCTTTTTTTTTTCACCTTGTGACTTGATACAATTAAAAAATATGAAATCAAATGAGTCAGTTTACTGCAAATTAAAAAATGTATATAAGCAAACTAAAAGAGGAAGATAAAATCTTACTAATAATTGCAAAAACAGTCGAGTGAATTTTTAGGCAGATGAATTCAAATTCAACCATAACATTTAAAACCAGAATTTGCATCAAATACACGTTTTAAAAAGGTTAAATGTGCTTTAGGTCCCCCCCTTGGCGCATTTTAAAAAAGTCGCCAACTGGCACTTTTTTGCGTAGTGTCTCTCAGAGCATTCAATTCCGCGTGACAACGCGTAAAAACGCGCCAGTTGGCGACTTTTTGAAAATGCGCCAAGGGGGGGACCTAAAGCACATTTTAACCTTTAAAAATTATCAAAATAAGGAGGAAAGGGAATTATATAGATATCTTATTGACATCTGCACTAATATCATAAATGTGAAAGTTTGAATGGATGGATGTTTGTCCGTCAATCAAGCCAAAACTGAATTGGATGAAATTTAGCACAAAGACAGATTATAGTCAGGAATAGAATATAGGCTACTTTTTATTCCGATTCATTGAGTGGTTCATTTTTGATTCATTAAAAACTACCTTTGGCGCCAAAACGCTGAGGCCAAATCCCGCCAAAAATAAGTAAGGCTCCAGTTTTTTTTTTTTTTTTTTTCTTCCCAACAGACTCTATGTTAGGGTTAACAGAATTTCGATCTATTATTTCAAACGATTCTATTAATTTTCTTTGTGTCTGATGTATTTAAAATCAAATGTTGTTAATGAACTGACCTTTCGGATTCATTCGGAAGTACTTTTAAATTAAAAGAAAACAGAATAAAGAAAATAAATAATTTCTTATCCGCATTGCTTCACCCCAACTGGCGTCGGAAAGTCAGACATGTGCCTTACGCCAAATGGCATTGAAAGTTGGCGGTTGATAGTCGTAACATCAACTATGTTTGCGCGTGATGACAACTGTGTTTTCATTTAAATGAAAAGTTTAAAAATGATGTTATGTTACTATTGTAGCAATCTCTATCTCGATCCATAAATAAAATGGACTTGATTTACTGTTTTGTTTTATTTCGGGTATACAATGGAAATTAATTGTATTTACGTCAGTTGTGTGTTTTTGTTATTAAATTGTATTTCTGTGATATATTTTTCATACGTGCTTATACTTTTAAATGTATCATTTTTAGATTAGGTTTAATTTCTTTGTTTGCCATTATTTAATAGTTTTTCGTACACATACATCGAAATTTCCACGCAGACAGAGTCACAGGTAATAGCTAGTTATTAATAAAATAATGTGTTTAATCTTTGAATCTAAAATAATTGTTTTGAAAGATATCCATTTTTGTATGCAAGCCATAGCAATAACTCATCTGCTGATGACAAAACCTATTTTTGCACTCAATTAAGCTTCGTTTAAAGCCTGTTCCCCGATTTTTTTTTTTTTATAATTTTTTTCCTCATACTAAATGGACTTTTTGGATAGAATGAATCCATTCAGAACAGTTCCAACAATATTTTGCAGCTCCTTTTATCTAAACACAGTGATGAATTCAATGCAATTGTAAAAACATTCAATGAAGCAATATGCAATTTGCATGATAGTTTGCTTGTATTTGATTATTGCCATTTTGCAATCTATACTTATAATAAAGCTCAATGTGTGTGTATGCGTGTGTGTCGGCGCTGTACAGGCCAGACCGTTGGACCTACAGCTACCAAATTTGGTACATGTATACCTTGGAGGTCGGGAATGTGCACCTCCGAACCCTTTTTTCGAATTTTTAAATTGGAATTTGAATTAATAAAAATTTAAGCGAAATTTCGACGTTTTTCCGCTATAACTTCCGAAAATATTATTGCACAAACATGATTTTTATATCAATTTAAAAAGTAGCTTTCTAACGGTATCAGTTTTTTTAGTTTATAACGTAAGCTTCTATTTTTAACGAATTTTCAAAGAAATATTTTAATAATGTTTTTAGCACGTGACTGAATAAAATAAAACAATGCCGGAAGTTCGAATATAAAAAAACTATCATCGCAAAATAAATCAAAAGAAATGCAACTTTTAGCACGTGACTGGATAAAAGAAACATAAAATGTGATATTTTCTAAAAAAATAAATGCAAAGCCGTTTCTATAATCGTTTGCAACATTTAAAACATTTATTCAATAATTCTTCTTTATTTACGGTAAACTTGATTGAATTTAGACAGGATATGCATTGGAATCCCGAATCAATGGCATATTTCTATTATCGTTTGCAATATCTGTATCATTAATTCAATATTTTTTTTCATTATAAAATCTGACAGTTTCTAAAAAAATAAATGCAAAGCTAAGATTTCTATAAAATCTGCAAAAGCACATCAAAGGGAAAAAATTAGGTTTTATCACCCTGTTACCATCATTTTGACGAAATTTCAAAAAAAAAAAAAAAAAAAAAAAAACTATCATCGAAAATTAAATCTGAAGAAATGCAACTTTTAGCACGTGACTTGATAAAATAAAATAAATATAAAATGTGATATTTTCTTTAAAAAATGCATGGCAAAGGATTCTATGATCGTTTGCAATATTTAAATCATTAATTCAATAAATTATCTTTATTTATACAGGATTGAATTTATACAGGATATGCATTCAAATTCCTTTCCAGTGGCCAATTTGTAAAATATTATTAATAGGCATATATATTGTTTAATACTATTAATTTAATCTAAATGAAGTAAATAATGACATTTTATGTAGTTTGAGTCAAACAAAGCATTTATGAATAAAGAGCTTTAGATTTCTTCATACTTTGCTCAGTGAGCCATATTTTACAAAATATTTTTATTAATATTTTAAATAAAAGTTGCTACATCAATCAGTCTTCTAAATCAATCATTAAAACTGACTGATTTATAAAAATATTATTATGAAATCGTGTTCTTTTAGAACTTTCAGTCCCTCATCTTAAAGAAAATATTAATTTCAGGCCAATCAATGCCCGAAGTTACTTCAAGGCTTATGAATATGTGATTTAATTGAAAATTTTAGAACCCATTACTCATGGCGAACCAGCTGGTCGCCAAAGGCGATAAGTAAGTAATAAGATTGATTTTTGTGCAATGAACATTAGCATTTAATGTATATAAACATGCTTTAGCAATCACAATCTGATCCATATTTAAATCTTAATTCAGTAACAAAACTTACAAGATGTGTTAAAGTATAGACAAAATTTTTTAAAAAACATAAAAAACTGTCAATATTTTTTATTTACATTATTATACATATAATACATTTTGATATATATATACTTATTTCATAATCATCAACTGCTGCAGGGAATCAGAGTTTCTGCAAGTGGTTTTGATTGCCGTTGTTGGCAAATTTTGTTTAAATTTTCAATAATCAAGGTTATCTGCAAATAAATAATTATATAAATTTCATAGTGTAGACTATAATAGAGAAGTTTAAATGCATTTTAAAACATCTCAATTTAATAAATATAGGACGATGCAAGGAATCCAAAACAATCATTTAATGCTTTAAGAGATCAGACATGCAGAAACAAGTCATTCTTAAATGAGAATATAAATGAAAGAGAGAGGGAGAGGAAATAGGGATTTATTGGAGGAATCGAATTAAAAAAAGAAAAAAAACTGACACATATATAAAAATGTTGTGTGCAATGCAAGTTTGAAAGATTGCAAAACAATAATAACATAAAAAAACAACATGAAAATGCATAACATAGAAAATATGTGTAGCTTCATACAGCATACCCTTTGAACACTTTTTTTGATATATTCCAAAATCTTTCTAGGACATATTTTATTTAGCATATTGTACACAACTGGTAACATTAAAATATGCAAAAAAGGTTGAGTGGAATATGAATTCTCAAAAGTGCAATACTATGCTATATCAATAAAAATTTATATTCAGCTCAAAATACCATGCTATACCATTGAAAATTTATTTCCTGCTAAACTTATTCTGCATCTTTAATCAGATAAGTATTTTTTTCTTTTAATTCACATTAAACAGCCTATAGTCATGCTTAACCATTGAATTTGTAGCTAAATGTTTTATTGTAAAAAAAATTACTTATTTCAGTATGCCTGCTCAACACTTCAATTATATTAACAATTTTTCATTTAATTATTAAATATAATCGAATGAAATGGGGAAAAAAGATTAACAAGCATTTAATTTAAGTGCTTAAATATATTAACACCCCTCAAATACTATATAATTGGAGCTTTTTTTAATGTTTCATTTATCAATCAGTAGTTCGATAGTATCCATTATCTCAATGAATAAATGTCACTCTCAAAAACTGTAGCATATGTAACAAATATTTTGGCCAATTTTACTTTTTAAAAATGACAATTACTTTGTTTTCATTGTTTCAGACAATCTAAAAATAAATTTTAGAAAATATATTTTTACTATTTACAATTTTATAACAAAACATAAGACATAACAGTAAAATTCAAAGAATTAAATCATTATTGGTTTCTAAAACAATACAAATGTAATGCAACTAGTTATTTTTTCAGTAAATTTTTAAAAATTATGAAAATAATAAAATTATCTATAGTGACTTTTAAACTTATTAACTTTTGCTTCAATAAGAATTGAAAAATAAAAAAAAAATGAATAAAATAAATATTTATAATAAAATTTCAAACTATAAATTTAAAAAAAGAATCTCTTTCCTGAATAGAAAAATTAAATTCAAAACTAGAACTGGCAATGATAATTCAAAAGAAATCTTTCAAGAAAAAGAAGTGAATAATAAGGAATGGTATTCAGGTGAATAACAAGAGAAAAATATAATTTATGAAAATATAATCACCTTTTTGGCTTTAACTTTAACTGCAGTGGGAATTTCATCATCCTTTTCATTTAGTTCCTTCAAAGAAGGAAGAACAATTTTCTGCAATGACTCCAAGGTGATAATGTCATGGAACAATAAATATTCCATAAATATCAAAGCTCTCTAAAACAAAGGGATTTTTTTACATCAAAAGAAATGGCTAAACAATGTTCTATATCTGAAAATACCTTTTTAGAAACATCTACAATTATAATTGTAAATATCATGTATGTATCAATATCAGATTGTAAATATCATGGAATCATATATATTTTACAATAATTAAAATCTTTTTATATGAAATTTTAAAAAAATATGCATATAAAGTCTTATTTTCAACAGTTTATCCATCAAATTACTTAATAATATAAATATATAATTAAATCTAATTATCAATAATTTAAATATATAATTTTAACACTCTACACATTTTGCAATTATTTAATTCTGGAAAAAAATAATGGCAAAATGCTAAGAATATCAAAGTATAATAATAAAATTACACATTTAAGTTACTGAACGCTTTGATACTTATATAAACTATTCATATTATGAAATCCTACTTTAGATCTAAATTCAAATTATACTTTGATTTTCAAATTCAATCTGGTAAACAGATAATAGTGGAAAAGCTATTATGTACTTCTTTTGCTACCATAAAAGGAATAAAAAAGAAACAAATATTCATTAATATTAAAGATTCCTTTTAAATGAGTAAATATCATTGGAAGCTATAACAAAATTAGTTTTAAAAAAAACAGTATTTAATTAAGCTATACTTAAGGTTATGAAATTTGTAAAGCTTAATGCCGTATAGGTATATAAACACATGCAAAGAAAGAGACAGCATAATAAATGAAAACAAGTTATTACCAATTGAACATTTTCTTCATTTTCTGATAATTTTTCAACAAGAAAACTAAGCACTTTGTCACAGTTTAATGAGGAACATCTGAAAAAAAAAAAACTATTTCAACTGTTTTAGTAAAAATTATACAATTTTGAAAACTACAATGTTCATACGCATATAAAATAACTGAGGGAAAATGTAATTATCTACATTTTGCACACAGATATTCAATCCTAAGCATTCATTCAGAAATTATGATTTTGACAACCACATTTTAACACTAAAAACAGAAGTCCTATATTAATCATACTTACCCAACATATAGATAACATACCAAATGAATAATAATACAAGTAAATAGCAAAATTAATTGCCAGTTGATCCAATTGTCGAAACTGAAGACTAGATATTTTATTTTGCTATAATTCTAGATATTGGAGAGAGAAGGAGAGGAAACTTCTGTTAATATATCTGAACATCATAAGTTTTCATTATGAAATGTATTGCTGAAACTGACTCCATGTTGGTAACAGAGAAACTTAATTTTGATATCTTTCATTGAAAATATACATTGAAACAGTATTTTTGAAACTGTTTTCAAAAACTGAAAATGGAATAGGGTAGTGATTATGTATTTAAGAGATTATGAGTTATCATATGAAAGGAATATTTTTTTTTTAATTGATATAGTGATTGCTAGTTGGTTGTATATGGTTTACTAGAGAAAAAGCGACGTTTGGCTATACTAGTATGGTGTCTGCAACTGGAAAATTCTATTGTAGTTTTTATACTTAGAAAAAATATCCAGAGTTTTCCATTCAGTTCCTTTTCACTAAAATTATCAAATCCAGAATTCAGCTAATTAAGTTTAAATCTATTTTTTCTATATGAAATAAAATGAAGTCACCATTTATGACAAATTAATTATTCAAAAATTTCATATGAAACAAAAATTAGTGAAACTGCCTCAAAGTTAGAGTTGCTCTTTAATTTCCCTTGTTATTTAAAATTAGACACTGATTATTATTCAAACAAATAAATCACAATAATCTATTACACAAATAAAAGTTCATATACAGGAAATTTGAACATGTTTATTTATATATTTGATTCAACAGCAAGTGCATTTCTTCCAAAAATAAAATTAGCAGAAAAACTTCTGTTAAAATTTATATATATATATTTAAAAAAAACTCTAAAAATAATTTATTTCTGAAGCAACAGGCACTGATTTTTTAGTGATTAAAAATATTTGATCAGAAAAAAATAACAAAAACCATTCCTTTATGAATAAATTCAGAAACTGAACATTAAAAATATTTTTTGAACAATTTTTTGTAAGTTTTAATGTAACAAATCATTTTATTCAGTATAGGGTTACAACAGCATAAACATTACTAGAGATTTATATAGAACTATACAGAATGTGTCAAAAGTCTTATATGGCAATTTTTTATTGTAAACAGAATAGAAAAAGAAGTAATTTTTGTTTCACTTTTGCTATTACATTTCAATAATTGTGATAAATGAATAGTATGTGAGTATTTATCATTTATCTAAATGATTTGCCATACTAAAATAAAATGATCGAGATGTTTTAAGTTTATATAAGATAAATTATTGCCATACTGGCATTTAAAAAAAAAAGAGTCCATAGCAAGAAGTTTTGTAAATGCTGGAAAATATGCACAGATAATCAAGCTTTTACATTTTCATTATGACCTCATCATTCTTTTAACCTAACTGAGAGTCTGTTCTTTGTCACAGTATGAAAACTGAATTGTAATCCCAGCAAACTAAAATCTTAACAGGGCTAAAATCGAATATCTAAATTTATAGTATAGATAAAGATATAGAAATAATATTTTAGTGCAATATTATTTAATGAAATAATATTCCTAAATAAGTATTATATTTCTAATTAATAGTTTTACCCGTTGACAATAAAAAAATTTATTACTGAAAAAATTCTGACAAATTAAAAAATTTTTAAGAACTAAATAAGGATTTAAGAAATGTGCTTTATTAAAAAATAAATGTGCATTCTGTTGACATCAATAGTTTGATTATAACTGAATCTGAAACTATAATTTTTATAAAAATATTATTAATATAATCAATGGATATGGGTGGAATTTAAATAATGAGTGAGCACTCATTGTGCAATCAGTGAAGACCCATGGAATACTTAAAAATTGCAATATAAAATCTTATGTGTATTTCTCAACTTTTTAAAATTTCATCCATTCTTGTATATTCAATTTTTTTAAAAAATATCCTTTATATAAAGCATAATACAATATATATCTATAATCTACTGATATTTTTCTATATCTATAAAAAAATCATATATTGTGGCTATTCCTATGTAAAAATAAAGACATTTTTCATGATCGTTTTTGTTAATTCTTTATAAATTTTAAGATCCTCTTAAAATGCAGAACCTAAACATCATAATTAATATATTTATTTTCAGGGGAAGAAAAACTGAAACAAGATTTTACAAAACTCATACATTCTTTTTTCTAAATTTGATTTTGCATGACATGTTCTGGTTTTTACTTCAATTTTCAGAAAACTATCATTCAAGAAATTTAGAATCAAAATTAGAAAAATATAGACTCTAATAAGATCATTATTAAAGAATGAGAAAATAAAATAAAATTCTTACCTTTTTGCAAGCAACAGTATAGTTGTACTATCCAATTTATTTAGATTTGCATTCACCGTAAATTCATCAACAACTTTGTGTTCATCTACCCAATCTACAATAACTTCCTTAAAC
Organism: Argiope trifasciata; assembly: GCA_026543055.1. NCBI lineage: Eukaryota > Metazoa > Arthropoda > Arachnida > Araneae > Araneidae > Argiope > Argiope trifasciata. The sequence continues at coordinate 41,441 of JAPMOQ010063645.1, forward strand.
TCGATTTTACTGCAATAAAAATGTTAGATGTATTAAATTAATAAATAGCTGACTTGAAGAACGAATTTTATAAATAGAACAGATTATAAATTTTATATAATTTAAAGCAGGAAAATAACTCAACTAAATAATTCAAAATGATGAGTACTGTAAAAGAAAGCAATACACAGATGGGAAAAAACTAACAAATAAAGAGGGATAAAAGTGATAATACAAAAAATATTTAACTGAATGTAATTCTTTTTAATAAAAGAGCAAAATTAAATAGCCTAGGCTATTATAAATAAAATGTCATTTGAAGTCATCAGCTGTATACAATGAAAGATTTTTTTTTTTTTAATATTTATTCCATTGAATTTGATTTCAGAATGTAAACAATATTTGATTGATAATATAGAGAAATGAAAATATCAATCTCTAAATACTTCAAATATCCTGAGCCACGCATTAGTAGTATGTTTTTCTCGTGCATTTTTTAAATTTTTTTTATTGCCGATTCATAGAGACCAAATGAAACTATAAATATAACCTTTAAATCATTTAGATCAATCATATTAAATCTTGCAAAAGATATATATATATATTATTAATCATCACTGAAGGAAAGGACCACTAATAAATCACAAAAAATCTACCACTGAAGAGAATTTATATAAACTATTCAACCTAAAAAAAATGACAGACCTGATTTACAACAACAACAATTACAACAAGTAATATATTTTCTTTCCATTAAAAGTAAAATAATACCCCAAAAATTTTAAATCATATAGCAGAATTCAGAGAGGAAAAAAAGGAGTGAAGAAAGGATTGTTCAAGGAACAGCAATTTAATTATCTTTCTATATTATCAAATAATATTACAAATGTTTTAATATGACAGCAATGACATATTTACCAATAACTTTTTCTTTTCAGAATTTCAGTAACAAAAATCTTATTAGAAATTATATGTTGTTTTTATTTTTTATAAAGCAATTAATTTATTTTTATAATTTATTATAATATATGAAAAAAACTTGAAATTTCTGCATGCTTTTTCATACAGAAATAAAATGACAATTCATATGTAAAAGTATATTAAGTCATTTCTCTGTAGAAAATGCCCCTTATAAATATGATTATCGTGATGGCATTGTTAAGAAATTGAAATGCAAAATATATTTGTTCAACATATTTCAAACAAACAAAAATTAATTCAACTTAAATATAAAAAGAAAACTTAAGCTTAATTTTCCACAAACTATTTAGTTTATAATTAAAGTTGTTGAACTCCATAAGTATTATTTTGATAAATATAATTCTAAAAATGTATCTTCATGAGAAAATGTCAACCTTGACATAATCACATTTTTTTTAAAAAAATTAAAACATATGAATATGGTTTTAAGAGATTTTATAAAACACAATATCTTTACACTTCCCTTTTTGAAGCATACATAACTTTAAAAAAAATTAATAAAAATCAAGATATTTTCAGCAATAATGTTCTAGTAAATATTGAACAATAATGTTCTAGTAAAGCACTAATTAAAAAAAAAGATTTAAAACAAAAGTGTTTCTTTATCAATGGAAATTGTCTGCTGCAATCACCTAAAGTCTATAGAATCAACAGATGCACAGCTTTTGTGACTGGTTTCTTCGGGAATAGTCATTTCTGCTTCAGTTTCTATTTCTTCATCTTCAGAATCATCCCAACCACCACCTGGACGGCCAGGCTTGTAAACTAAAAGGAAAACAGGAAATGCCTCAAAGTAAATGGTGATGATGATTTATACAATGTAATAACACATTATAGTAATACTTGAAAAAGATTACAGTTGCTCTGAAAACAAAAACAAATATCAAAGGAACTGACATAGTTTTTAAAATCAATCAAGAAATAAACAAATTTTAAATTTTTTAAAAGATATTCTAAGAAATTGAAAAATTCTTAAAACAGGTGATGATAGGCACACCTTAGGAACTTGATAGGTGCAGATAAGGAATTAAGTGTTTTAAGAGGCTCACAAAGTTGATCAAGAAAGATAACTAGCTGAGGAAATGAAAACTAGAGAAATTATAATTGAAAAGGTGTGCTAACAAAGGATTTATTATAGTTATATAGAGTACCTTAAAAAATAATGAACAAGGTATTTTTTTTTCACTAAACATAGTTCTTTTTTTTTTTTTTTTTTTTGCAAATTTAAAAATTATTCTCATTTTTCATTAAATTATCATGTGAGATAAATACTAATTATCACAAAGCTTTAAAATTATAAAAATTTTAAAATGTAAATTACTCTTTCATATTGATTGCAAGAGTAAGAATAATTAGTATACACCTCTTAATCTCCATATTTTCACTTTTCTGCATGAGTTACCACAGTAACTCTGCAAAAATCATTTGACGTTGGATTAAAGGATAAGGTAATGTTAATTTAGCCTTCATTATGTAACCCCCTAGATATTACAATTGGCAATTCCTTCCTTTTATGCAAAATTAAAGATTCTATAGAGCCTCCTAACACTAACAGTCAAATTCAATAAATTACAGAATAAAAAGTCTCTATTTAAAAAACACCCATTTGAAACAATTTTCTATTTAATCAAAGTTCCTATAGAATGTTGATTCTGAGCACCATTTAAATATTATTTATTCACCATTTCTGTATAGCAACATTTTTTACAATAAAATTTAATTTTGTCTTTCTTTTTCATCTACAAAACACTGCACAAATGTTTGGCAGTATTAAATAAATCAGCTGCAGCAAGAAATGGCACCATCTAAAAGGTATGAAAACTAATAAACATTATATGATGCATAATATTTTGGAAACTGTAACAAAATATAATAAAGATGCAACAGTGAATATTAAGGAAATTATTAAAAATATACTATAAGAATAAGAAAGAGGAATGGTGCTTGAAACAATACAAAGAGGATTACAGTGGCAAGAAAATTACACAGATAATAAGTTTCATATTTATAAAAGTGTAAATTGTAATAGATTCTGTACAGCAGGATTAGATTTTTAGAGATTAGGATATATAAATTAAAATCAGTAAGCAGATAAATAAGTACAATTTTTGTTTTTGTTTCCTTGTAAAAAAGAAATTAATCTGGACTATTGAATTCAATATTTTAGATGAAGGAGATTCGCACAGTGATAAAAACTTTTATAATTCAATGCTTATTAAAAAAAAGAAAGTAGGCTACCTACTCATTAACAAAACATAAATAAAACTTTAAAAAACACTTAACATTGAGCACAATAATAGTCACAATAAAACCTATATGTGTACTCACATTTCTTACTTACTCCCATCTTAACATTGAGAAATCCTGCACAATAATAGACAAAATAAAACATATATGTATACTCGCATTTCTCCTCTCATCTTATGTTTACTAATTGGGACTATTTTATATTTATGTTTATATTGATTTATTTAAAAATAATCTTTATATTTTAAATGTAGATCAAATGATTAATTATCTGAATCAGTATATAACCCCAGTAAGTCAGCATTGATCCACACACTATCATATCAAAGCTAAACAAATTCAACTTTTTATGCTATTTACAAAAATTGAGATAACATCTTGCATATTGACAAAAATGGGAAATTCATGTTTTGTAAAAAAAAAAAAAAAATAAATAAATAAAAAAATGTTAATGCTATCAATAAAATAAAATAAAAATGTAAATTTGAAATTTAGCCTTTTTTTTTTTTTTTTTTGATACTCCTATGAGATATTATTTTACTTCCTAGAAATAATATATTTTATAACATAGAGAATTTTAGGTACATTGCTTATTTTGAAATTTAATAGTTCAAATAATAAATTATAAATAAAAATCCATATTAAATTATAATTAAATGTAACTTATTATAATAATGTAATTTAATAATAATAATATAATTATAATTTAATATAATGGGAGGAGAGGGAAATAAAATCATATTTTGATCATTCAACATAAAATGTAATATAAAATTGGTTTCAATCTGGAAAAAATAAATCAGAGTTGGCCCACACAATTCAAGATGTCATGCATCATTTTTAAAGCCACAATTAGAGAGTGAAATTATATGATTTATTTTCTTTAAAGAAGTTTTAACATTTTGTATCAATATCAAACCAGACTTACCACTAGTTTTCTTTTTGGTTCTAAGAGTTGGTGCAGGCATTTGTACTGGCGAAGGTCTTGATTTGGAAGGGACTTCTTCACAATCTGGAACACTCCTATTAATGATCAATGGCTTATACTGTGGTAAAGCTTCACTCAAGTGAGAAACATGGGCAGTTTCTATTGGCTTATTAGATGGCAATAACTTTTCAACAAAGTTTGAAATACCATCACTCATCTTTTCAGATACGGATTCTGAAACATTATTTTAAAGACTTTTATTAGGAAAATTCAATAATTTTTATCTGAATTTCCACTCCTAAAACGTTATACAGTATTAATGTTTAAAAAGAGTTAAATAAAGGAAGAGAGATATAAAAAATTCTGGATTTCAAGTTTGAAGAAGCAGTATAAGTAAAGAAGCAAAAATAAAGAGACTGATATATTTTTCATTATATGAAAAACAAAATGCATAAATAAAATGGTGCAAATCTAATTATATTTTTATATAAAGATCTATTTATTATTCAAATCACCATAAATAAGAATACAAATTATTATATGCATAACAAAATGAAGCATATAATTTGAAAACAATTTTATTTTGGAAGTTCATGAAATGAATATAAAAATAAACTTACTTTGAGTTTTTAAAGAAAAACCAAATCCTTGGAGGTTTTTTGAACTTGCACTTGATCCATAACCAGTCAGCTCAGATGGAGCTGTAACAAAGGCACATAATTAGTCTTTTTAATGTTTGTAAAAATGAAATTTTTAAATCAATATTTCACTCACTGCCAAATGTGCAATTTGAAAATTAAATATATGCATGTTCTCAATGTCTATTTATCATCTTAATATTTTCAAAAATCAACTATCAATTATTTAATCAAATTTAACTTTATTTCATATAAGTGGGTCTAGCTGATAATGAATAGGTGAGAGAAAAAATTCTAAATATTAATAATAATAAGTTAAAAAATTATTTACATACACTAATAAAAGTGTTTATTAATTTAATTTTATTAGATTTTCATATAATAAATGCCTGTCTTATTACAACACAATACAATTTTATACAGAGATTTTAACATTATCCACCAACTATTTCAAATATATATATAGAGAGAGATAGAGACTAATTCATTAGACATTCAGCTGAAAATTTATAAACTCATTAAAAACTTTTGCAAACAAATCAACCAACTTCTGTTTTACATAACAATTGTTCTCAGAGTCTGATAAATAATGTTACAAATTGGTTTTTTTTTTCATGATTGCATTTGAAATTTGTAACAAATAACAATTAAATAGCTTGTATTACATTTATGGAATAAAAATAGTATACCACAGTTACTATGGTTTCTATACTTCTCAAATGGTTGCAAATATATGGCATGAAATCATGTACTTATATCAAGTGGACAAATTATGAATTTTCAAAGCACAATTTACAGTAAAATTCATAAATTTGTTAATCAGATTATAAATTAACATACAAATTTCAATCTCCATGTATATAAGGGGTTTTTTCTGTTTGTTTTTTTTTGTTTTGTTTTTGTTTCACTCAATGTAGTAATGTGTCTATAGATTCTTGAACTCCTAGAATATAGAGAGCATTCTGCAAACAGACTATGAAGCATACCATTTTGTAATGATGGAATAATGAAATATTCAATATTTTTCAAAACCTTGAAGTTCCAGAATATGTTAAGATAATCCACTGAATGCTTTTAAAAATTTCTTTCACTTTTAAAATTTAAGAGGAAAGAAAACTGATTTAGAATAAAAAATTCAAAGAAAGTAATATTTTTTTTCAATGCTAAAAATATACATTTATTTATTTTATGAAAAAAAATTTGCTTTCAGATTTAAAATAGCTATAAAGTCATCTTTATTTTAACAAAAAAAAATACTTATAAATACTAACAATCACAGAAATATTTACCACAGTTAATAATGACTGTGACAAAAAAAATCAGACTACCACCATTAAAAATGAAATTCAGTACGTTTTACATAAAATTTATCTACTTCTTTTAATAATATATGACAGCAAAAAGGTGGCTTTTGAAAGAAAAAAATATACAATTTATATGAAAGCATATAAATTAAAATTAAAATAAATACAGAATGCCAAGCAAAATACCTAAATGATATAATTTTATAATTTAATATTATGCACACGTGAAAAAAAAGAATATTCAGATTGATTGTATTAGATTATAAAAAATAATGCAACATTCATACTACTTTTTCAAAGCATTTAATAAATAAAGAGTGAAAAAAAAAACTTCTTAATTTAAGAGATTTAAACTTAAGAACAGAAGGAAAAAATTCTACAATTTCATCTCAAACCAAATGGTCTGAAGATTTATAATTTAAAAAATTAATAAATAATACACGAAACAAAAATTTTGAATTGGAAGAATTCAGATATAAATTCAATCATATAATTAAATCCACTTACTTTAGTTAGAAATCAAAAATTTCAGACTCAGTAAATATTTGATATGCTTTGCTTTAGTACATTTTATTGTATATAATTCCAAAGGCAACATATTATGAAAAAATATATATTATTATTCTCTAGATATAGATTGTTATTTTTTGCTATTATGTTCAGATTCTAGATTCTAGTTTATTCAAATAAAATATTATAAGCATGTTGTGTAAAAAAACTTCCATGAAACTGTAAAACAAGATTTGCATAACATTTTTTTAAAAAAAAAGTGAAGTGAAAAGACAAAGTGGAAATCAAAAAGGAAAAGAACAGGATGACAGCATCAATAGAATATTAAGAAACAACTTTAAAAGCAAAAGTAAAAATGTGGATAATAATTATATATAAAGAGAACATTATTCTATGATAGTTCAACAACAAGAAAAAAGCACCACATATATAATTTTTTTCAAAAAACTTTACCTGGTGGAAGAACATTTTCCTGTGTTCTTTTATCTTCTGAAAATACATATTCTAAAATCTCCTGTAAAATAAAACAGAAATTGAAGATTTAAAAAATGTGGGAAACAAAAATAAATATTCCATGTTGTTTAATACCTTGCTTTTAATACTACAATACAAATATAATCAATTTTCTTTTTCATGAAAATATCGTGAATTAATAGTATACAAGCACATTGAAATTATCTTTTTTATTCAGTCCACTTTAAAGCAGGATACGAAAACTTAAATAAGTAAAATATTAAAGGTTATTTTATAATAAAAATTAGTCAATACTTTCAATACAATACTGGTGCAACAATAAAAGTATATAGCAATGATAATAATATGAATATCAATAGAATTAATTTTAGGGTAAAGAAAAAATGCAATATGAAAGCTTTTATTCAACCTCTTATTTTTTTTAAAGCCATGATATTAAATATCTTTAGAAATGTAATTCAACTGAACAATCAAACACCTGCCCCTGGCTAATGGAGTCAAGTTCCACAATGTCATGGTGCTATTAAAAACATAATTGTAATGAGTCTATCTTCTAATCTAATTTGTTTTTAGAAGTGCTATAATTTTTATTTTCTATTCTGCATCTAAATTGCACACATAATAATCAGACTCTTTCTTCAATTTAATACTGAAAGGAAATCAAGTAATTAAATATTCAATCAAACATTGTAAATTGTTAGAATTCCATTTTAATATAGAAAATATAGTTGAAATATTTTTAATTAATAGAATTATACAGAAGATTGCACAACTAAACTTGTATCAGCATAAAGTCAACAATTTAAAAAGGCTTTACAATTATTTTCAAAAAATTATATTTTGGAAAGTTATTACTGAAAATATCAATATTTTCATTTTTTAATAAATTAAAGTTTGAAAACAAAATTGCTGCAAGGCGAATATTTCCTACCTTCAATTTTTATACATGTCATATTTGGTGCCTATATGTCAGTAATATGGTTTATAGAATATCCAGATAATTAGGTATAGATTCTTCTATAAATATTAGTAGAGATTTTCAAATAATTTCAAACTTTGAAAAATTTGCAAATTAAATGTTTTAAAATGTATATATTAAATACATTTTTGATGTACAATCAAATTTGTTGAAATGAAAATATCTCATGTATCTATATTAACAGTAGTATTTTTGTGGCTATACATATTAATAAAAGCACATAAATTTAAATGATACTGCAAATGAAATTTAAAAAATGATTTAGAAAAAATAAGCATTTTTAGAAACCTCTAAATGTGGAATTGAAAATTTACAATCTATACCTTAGCCATTTTGCGAATATTTTCATAAAATGCTTTTCCATGAAGATCATCAGGAACACCATAAAAACCTAAAATTAATTTTTCAAAAAAAATATTTAAAAAATTATTTTTAATTTAAACAATTAAAGTTTATGAATGGAAAAATAAATGTAATTTGGAATTCTGCAATTGAAAAGAAATTAAAATTTAGAAATAAATAAGTACAACATACAAATAAATAAGTGCAACATATAATCAGTAAATTAGAAATATCAGCTAGCAATTTTAATAAAAATCATATGGAAAGATAAAAATACTCTTACAAAATAAATAAAACTGAATTTACTTAAATCTACCAAAGCAGAAAACAATTTAAAAGTAATGCTAATTTGATTTCACAATAAAATGATTTTAAAATGATAGAAAATGCACACACAAGGAAATAAATTTTACTCAACATTTAAAAAAGTGTAATATCCAGATAAGTAATTCTAATATATAAACAGTTACGGATCAATATTCAAAAATCTAATTTTATTTTTTCATTGATTCAAAGTAAACACTGAATTAGTAAAATCGGATTTTTAAAAAAATGGATATTTAGAGAAAAATTTTAAAGGAAAATTAATGAAATTAAATTAAGAAATAATATCTTTTGTTAAAATAAAAATAAGTTGCAACTTCAAAAGTAGGTAACATAATAATATAAAAAATATTTTTACATTATTTCTCGAATTGAATTCTGATCTCTTCAAACTGCTGATGTTTCACACAAACTTGGTTTGTTTACTTTAGATTCCATCCATAATTCCATGCTAAAAAATTAACTCAAATACCTCTTATCCATTTTACTGAAAATATACTAAAATCTAAATATAACTGATATATTAGCAAAAGCAATTTTTAAACATTCCTTTAAAATTTGATGCTTTAAACAACAATTATTACATCAATATTTGCTAGTGATAAAAATAGGAGAGTAAAGTTATTAAGGGTTGTTGCAAGTATTAAACGTAATTTAATAAATTCTATTTTTAAAAGACTCAACTGAAATGAAACTAAATCGCTATTACACCAGAGAAACAAGCTGGTTGCTAAATGTAGCTAATATTTACATATATATACCTAAATAAAACAGATATTTTAGAAAAAAGAACAAACTAAACATAATGAATGGATAATGACTTACTCAATGCCTCTTTCAATGCTACTTCGTGAAACTTTACTTCTTCTACCATTTCTGCATGTCCATTTTTCACAAGATATAGAAGTAGCTTTAATACCTAAAGTTACAGAGAGAATTTTCAATACCTCAATTAAAGTTTAAAAGCCTTAAGTTAAAAATGTAAATATATTCAATGCCACATTATTTCATCAGAAAAAAAATGAAAGAAAAATAGAAACAATTCACATAATTACATTAAATCTTTTGGGAAAAGTAATTTTATAATTCTAATAATTTTCTTTCAAACATTTTGTTTTCTAGATAAATTTATGGGGGAAAACATTAATTCCAGCAATAATTTGTTTATGTTTTTAATCGTTTAATTTTCTGAATAATAAGCTCACAACATCATTTCATATGATATTTAACATGAGAAATTGAGGACTTTAAAACACAAAATAGAAGATCGATTCCTTCATAGAAAAACTCCATTTTTATGACAGCTGCATTCAAAATTATTTGGAAACTAACCATGAACATTTCAAAATTTCATCTTTTTATTTTTATTATCTCAGGAAACTGATATCTAGGCTTTTGAAGTATGATGTGTACACTCCAGTATCAGTATTGGATCACTTAAGAGAAGATCGCAAAAGCTATAAAAATGAAAGGAAATGCTTTTAAAAAGTTACACCTGTTGAGGTATATATAAATGAAATAAATAAAGAAATCACTGATAAAGAAATAATTAATAACCACTTATTGAATTTGGCTTATTGTTATACTCACACAATTTGAAAATTGGCTGTAACATTATGGAAAATGGAATTACAAAATGAAAATCAAGAAAAAATGAAGAAATTCTTGCTTACAAGACTGTTTTAAAATCACCCAGATATAATGTCAAAGCAAAAGTTGTGTCATCACTTTTAGATACATAGATTATCTTGATTGAAAAGACAATGATATCACAAATACACAAAACATACTCAATCAAACACAGAAAATTTCGGGTCAAAAATTTGCAGAAATAAAAGCAATCATAAATTCGTTTTATTCTACTGTACTGCACACAGCTTCTTATATCAATAATAGTGTTTGGCCTACTGATGATACAGGAATAACATATTCCATCACATCATGTCTTAAAACATTTCATATTTCGTATTAGATACCTTAAATTTAATGACGTAATAGATCTTTCTTCTAGGATATAAATAAATTTGCTTTCCATCAAAACTATTTTTAGGAATTGCCAACTATCAAAATTATACAATTTTCATAAAAATGTAAATATAGATTTTTTTTAACAAAAACTTTATTTAGCAATATGTTAGCTAAAGTTTGAAATTATGAAAACCAGAAATAGATTTTTTATAACAATTTTACTCCCTGAATTATAGAGGCATTTCAGCCAATTGTTTCTTTTATGTTACACTTTTCTAAACATGTTGTATCTCAGCTGATTTCACAAAGTCCTCAAACCCTACATTTGTTAATTAAAAGCAAATGTGGAGCCTGATTTTAACTTGAACCTGACTTGCATGTTAAATTATTGAAGATGCCCAATGTATTAAAACTGGTTACAATGAAACAAGACCATCACATCAAATCTGCCTAATAATAAATCTTAATAATTGATAATAAATAGTATTACCCACCTATCATAACAGTGTATAATGTATTTATGTTTCATTAAAACAAAAAAAAAGTTTCATTTATTAAAATAAAAGAATATTATAAATTGAAATTATTTTATTTTTAGATTTCAAACATTCCATTTACAACATACTGATCTATTTTTTAAGCAAAAAATGCTTTCACGGCCATTAAAAATATTTATTTTTTTTATTAATGAAGTATAAAAGTTATACAGAATCTTTGGTATGGAGGATTAATATCACAATGTTTTTTGGAAAATTAACTTTGCTAAATTTTTCACACATCAATTTAATAAATAATTTCAAAAAGGGACTTTTGAAATTGCAAAAAAACATAATTTTAAGAATTTCTAAGCAAATATTTATATTCATTAAGAATAATTTAAATCTCCAAAAAAAAATTAATATTTACATTTAAGAAATACATTAGAAAGAAACATAAACACAAAATAAAAAAAAACTATATATCATTTAAACTAATCATATTGATGAAGAATTTTAGATAAGTTTTATATAAGCATGAATATTTAAAGTTTGTTTATTCAATATGATACATAAATTATCTTCTAAAGTCAATAATATTTCATTAATAATTACCTTTGTAGAAACTAAAGGAGAATTAGCTTCTAATTTGGATATTAGAAAATTTACCAGAGGTTTACAGCGATTACCATAGTCAACATAAGTTATAGCTGGAAAAAAATATATATATATTAATTGAAAAATGAAGACAGTAGATTATTACAATTCTAAAATATTAAGTTTTTATAATTAATGTTTTCACGATAAAAAAAATATAAACATGCATAAATAATGATATAATGAAAAGAAAATGCAACTTTATAAAGTAATACCAATGCAACAATTTGCTATATAAAAATAATTTTAAAATTTCTTTCCAAATTTCTGTTATTAAAAAAGCATAGATTCTAATTTTTACATGTCAAATTTCAGTCCTTTTTTTATTATTAAAATAAAGAATTGTTTGAAATATATTGTAATTAGCGCTTTACCATTTATTTCCCCAAAAAGATATCCTGGCACAGGTGCAGTGGAATCAGTAATGGCTATCCCGACTTCCGGATACTGAAACAATACATGACAAATATTTTTAGAAACAAATTTATGTTTTCAAATGTTTAGATAAAAATAATGCAAAGTATAATAGAGGGGAGGGGGGAGGTAAAGAAGCTTTAATCCTTCATTGAACAATTATAAAACTATCATCATTCAAAACAGCTTAATGTAGTCTTAAAATATTTTTAATTAAAAAGTTTGTAAGGAGTCGTAAATATATTGAAAATTTTAATTTTACAATTTTCAATTGCAATACGCATTTTTCTAATAAGATTTTAAAACTACATTAAAAGTTTCATTAGCTTAAACCTCTTTGTTTCGAAATAATGAGCTAACAAATTTTTGTCTTTTTAACATAAAAATTAAATTTAGCACTTTTATTCATATTTTAAAACTTAAAATTCTTGACCTAAGCTCTTTTTATTATGAAAATATAAGGTATTACAATTGTATGCAATTATTATTATATATAATTACTCTGATAATTAAATATAATAATTCTTACTACTACAATTCTTTTCAAATTTCTATTCATATAAGAATCATTAAAGTATGTGGTTGATTATAATTTTAAAAATTACTACAATAATAAAAACTAAAGATATGAATGAATATTTATTGATGTTTGGCAATTTGCTTTTCACATCTTAACATGCATAGATATTGTATACAAGATTTCATACAATATAATCTTTGGCAAACAAAAACCATTTTCATAGAGCACTTGGTTGCCTATAAAGCATGGAAGAATTAGCAAATAAAATCGTTTTAAAAATATATGAAATTTATGAAAGAGTGAAATGAACTTTTTTTAATATTTGTAAGATAAAATGGGGTATCATTTCAAATATATTTATTAATAAAAAATAGTGATGATATTATACTAACAAAAAAGCACAAAAAAAATTAGTTACTTTTCTTCCTTCTCAGAATTGGCTTGATATTCATTTTCAAGATAAAATTAAACATTTCATTTGAATAAAAAAAAGAATAGATTGAATTTTAATACTTTTACTCATACAATAAAACTTTCGGTTTTGGCATCTTCGAAGTAACAAAGAATCAAGCTTGAGGAGATATAAATAAAATTTTCAATGCCCTTGAATATTTTTTTCTTGAAATGAATCCAGATTCTACTAAAATTTTAGTACCAAATATTTTTTTATGAATGAAATAGCAAATGATTTTACCATCTGGATTGAAGCATTAAAAATGCTTTAAAAGTATAATAAATAAAGATATTATCACCAACATTCTGAGAATATGTAAACAACATCTAATTATAGAAACAAACCTTTAACAGAAAATGGTCAAATATCTCCCAATGTATTATGGTATATTTACCAAAAGTTGTACTTCAAGTATTTTTTTCCATGAAAAATTTATTCATTGAAAATAGGATGTTGCCATAGAAAAATTCAAAGATTATACAATTTTAAATATTTAAACAGCTTTTCACTACTCATTATTACCTTTAAAATAGTACTTTTTGTTTTACATAAAATGATCAATTGCAAAATAAATCCGGATGGCTTTTTTATTCCAACAACTACATCGGAAAGGAAAAGTTAATAACTTTTTTTAAAAAATCGAATACTCTAAAGACATTTCCATATTTCAATACACTCGGACATTTTTGTACTGCCTTAAAATAATCAAATAATAGTAGTTACTAATCAGTTCATTTAATTAACATACAAATTGTTCTAAATGTAATATATTTATCAGTTTATAACTAACAATGAGTATATTTTAATAAATCACAAAAAATTGAAGTTAAAATTAAATTTAATCATTCAAGCATTTAATGATATCTTTTTAGAAATGCTTTATTATTTTTTTTATTCAATATAATGGATTCTGAAGAACTTCTATATTCCTATACTATATGATATACAAATAAAATCCATTATTTTTATATTAACTAAATTTTGTCTTAATCATAGGCAAACATCTTTTTTTAGCTATGATTAACATGATGCATGTGAAGATCTTATTGGCACCTAATTTCTGATTGCATTAAATGCAACATTATTGGCAGTTTAAAAAAATCCAATTAATCATTTGCAAGTAGTGAATAAACAAGTGCCTAAAGTCCAAATTCTCTGAAGAAATTACTATCCACAATAATTGGTCTCTTATTTAATTTGATCAGCAAATGTTACTGAATGATGAAAAAAGAATTAAGATTATCTCGCAATTACATATCATACCATGGTATCCCTAAAGGAGTATCAGATTACAATTGCAATAAAGGATATTTCTGTTATTCTTGTCAGGAACAATATTACAGTAATTATAAAGGTTATATCATGACAAATTCCAATCTAGCCTTTGGCAATATTGAAAATACTAAACAAAAAGTGATATGACACAGTCTTGAAAAAGAATGTTGAACTTCATAAATACTGAATTGTACCAAACAGAAACATTGACAAGTAAGATTAATTAATTGAATTTTAAAATAACTTTATGCAAAAAATGCTCGAGATATTAAAAATATTGTAGAATTAATATTTAAATGAATATTGATGGAGCATAAGAAAGAAAAATATAGTTATACCATTATTATTTAGGAATGTATCATACAAAATAGTCAGGATCTCAATTAGCTGTAACATTTCCATAATTTTCTGTTTCAAATAGTCTTTGTAGAGGAATCAGCTATTATTAGATTATTAATTATATTTTTACTATAGCATTAATTATATAAGGCTTCATTATAAATCAATATCGCTTGTATCTTCATGCATATGCTAATTTTTAAGGGTTACTAAATGTGTTCTGGTTTATTTTCCCTATTGCAGAATTTCTTGAGAACAAAACACAAAAACATTCCCTGTACCCCAAGACTATATTTCAATTTTCTTTATAATATTCCAATTTTTATTTAATCAGAAACACATATCAGCACAGACATTTCAAATATTGTCATTTATTATCCGAAATATCAGTTTCTGTCCATGTATTTCATACAATTTTCAGGCCAATTTAATTTCTTCGGGAATTAACATAAAAACAGATTTTCTGTTGACGGTCATTCTGATGCATGAAGATTTTCGATCGCTAACCCAACAGTAAAGTCAATGAAAACCAGAAATAGTGTTTCATTGCTGAAATTTATCGCCAATCGAAAGGGCAGACAAATCTACACTAGATCCAATTTTATTTGTTTTGAAATCGTGTTGAATGAACAATACAACATAAAATCCCCAAAACGTCTACCAAATAGCAATGCATATATATCACAAATATGCATTATACATATAAAAACATATAAACAGAAGGAGCCTGAAACCAAATTTTATTAAAGATACTTGTGCTTACCTGCGTTAAAAATTCAACTTCATCACATAAAGTTTGCCAAGCCATTCTTTTTTA
Source organism: Argiope trifasciata (assembly GCA_026543055.1). Taxonomy (NCBI): domain Eukaryota; kingdom Metazoa; phylum Arthropoda; class Arachnida; order Araneae; family Araneidae; genus Argiope; species Argiope trifasciata. Next base: position 57,067 of record JAPMOQ010063645.1, read on the forward strand.
AATCAAAATTATTACTTTTTATAAGATATTTCATCTAAAAACGGTTATTATGCTGTTATACGAATGATCGACTGTGATTGTTGATAGTAATAACAACAAGCGTGATGTTTACTGAAAACAAGATCTACGAATTCGAATCCGTCAAGTGAATGATAGAATCCGAATATGAGGAGTTACTGGCAATGGCCAGGTTGATGTCTTATCGGTCGTGTGCATCATATCCCTTTGGAGTAGGTAAAATGATTTCCGTATTGAGAAATGATAAATATTAGAAAAACTGTTATTCTAAATGCAACATTAAAATATTGTAAACATTATTGATGAATATGTGACAAAAAGGAGTAATGTAAGCATTGAAATACACGTAATGGTAGATTTATTAAGTGCGATTCCAGAAGGCAAGAATTAAACTGATAAAAAGATCCAAATGATATTTCCTCTTTTCGATTAACATCGGAAAGAGGAAACAAAGCATGCTTAAAGAAAAAAAAACCTTTCGACAACAAACTAGGGGGAGATTCATCCTGAGCATATATGGTAAAGAATTCAGCAGATTTATTAGCTGATAACGAGGCTTTATCCTACATGAAATCATAAATCCTTGGCAAGAAAATACACACAGCTGGAGTATACACGAAAACAACAGCACACTAGAAGAAATTTATTGCTAAAAAATCATTAACAGCACGAAGCGTGCAGAAGACTCCTGAGATAATTCGCTTCTCTCAGTTCGATTTTGGGACTGCTGACTCCTTCCTTCGAAATTTTAGTCTCCATGATAGGATATCGCATTTTCTAAAATAAAAGCCATAATTCAAATCTTAAAGCAGGTATTTCTAAAATTTTGAAAATCCAATATCCTTCATTTTGATTGCCAAATTCATTGCTTACTCTAGGAATCATTGATTCACCATTTATTTAGAAGCCATTCCTATATTTGTTAAACTATTTTTGTTTTACCAGCAAGAAATATTACATATTCATAACGGTAAAGACGATGAGGGTTCAATTTCCAAGTAGACTTTCCGCATAGTTGTACCATGATTACGATGACTGTCTCCAACACCTTCCTCAAACTTCAAAGTGTCTTTCATGAGCCTGGCTCATTTTCATGCTAGCCTGTGTTTTGAATGATTACGTCTTTGAAAGGTCACAATTGAGATTGAATGAAGAAGCGAAAGGTAATAATAATATTACAGCACTTCAGCTTTTGACTGGCTTCTAGCTCATAGCAAGTTAGCCATTGATTTTTTTTTTCTTTTGAACAATCAAACTATTATACTACAATTACAAATTATTTTGGAAATCACTTTCAAAAAACCTAACGAACAGAGGAATTATTCTAGCTCAAAAGAATATAGAAGTATCTTTTCATCCAGGAAGTGAGACATTTTTAATTTCTTGATTTATTGAGAAATTTATGATCCATGTATCAAAGGTAAGAGAGGCACAAATAGTCACAGGAACGCTTTAAAAACCTTTTGCACTGGGCAATAGTGTGTGTGAATTTGATTGTATTCCCTCAATCAAGAAAATTTTCAGCCAGAATAGCAAATTTCTGAGTAATCAAAATAAATGAAAGCTAACACTCAATTTTCGGTACTACTATAAATTAAGTAAAATATAAAGTCATCACTCGTCCACTCATGATATCAGTATCATAAATTAAACTCTGTAGTCAAAACTGCGGTTTAACTAATTCAACAAAGAACAAAAATAATCATATCCCATGCACTTATTCAAGTTAGTAGATATTTCAATGTTGAAAATATTTACACCCTTTATCTTACAGCTAAAATTGAAAGCATTCAGAAATTAATGTAATACAGTTCTAGTATTACAGTTATTTTCACCGCAGTTGAGATAATTATGAAAGTGATTCAAGATATCTCAAATCCGGAAAAAATCCTTGTAAAACCAAATGCACCTTTAAAAAAAGAGATTACAAATTTCTAAATGCATCATTTGTAAACAATCTGGGTATGTTGCCTCTTGGAGCATCGTGAGCAGTTGACGAAACCTAAATAAACAACTCTGGATAACTATAAAGGCAGTGGTAATTGCAGAAATTCTATACCATTCATTACAAAAAACAATAAAACACCAAAACCGGCCAGAAATCTATTCAACAACTTCGGATTCTTCTTTAAGATTGCAGATTGCATTTCAAGCGATTCTTGTGAACATTATTCAATACCAAATTCAGTGAAATAGATGAACAGGGTAACAACAAATTCTATGGTCTAGTTTGGATTAATATTTTCAGGTTTACCTTGAGTTCCTCCCCCTCCACTTTTTACGCTTTATACCATTATTTCCATATATCTTGTCATTATTATTATTTGGCGTTTAAAGTTGAATTCCAATTATTTAATAAAATAATTCTATTTCTTCTCTGGATGAATCTGCAACAGGATAAAAGCCTGGGAATATTAGTCGGAAATACCTTCATATCAATAACTATCGAGAAATGACATTTATTTTAAGTTACTTGAATATAGCGTATAGTCTAAAATAAATGGAAATCATGTTGCTTTTTTAAAAATCAAGACTTGAATTTTCGCTTTTATTGATGTAATTAATGGAGTAACAATTACATTTCGGGAAAAATCTTCACTGGGATGAAGAATGTGACTGTACCCTTTCACATTTCATACGTTATTAATATGCTTATGTATATACAACATTACCCAAAATCAAGTGTTGGGACTAACAAGACTTTATTTAAAGCATATTACCCGGGAACATATTATATCAAGTGAAAGAACATATTATAAAGCATATGATATCAAGGGGAAAGAACAGCTTCGAGTACAAACTGCATTTGGGTTGGAGCAAGTGCATCCACTCTCTGTTCTTGGTTGCCTTAAGGCTTTATTACATGGCAAAATATCGTCGGCACTTTCCGTCAGCAAACGACAACGAAAGTGACGTTATTTGTGTGACGTCACTTCAAAGTTTCACATGATTGGTTGAATTTCGTTTGCCGACAATATTTCCGACGGCATTTTCTAGCTGGTTAGAAAAAGTTGTCGATTATGAAACTTGCTTGACCGGTTTTTGAGGGTAGAAACGGGAAAGTGGTGACGAAATTTTATCGTGTGACAAGGCCTTTAGTGAATCCACGTTTTGCAGATTGGCGGAATCGAAATAACCCACCTTTTCGGTCTACTTGATTTAATGGCTCATCCACTCTTAATGATGTTTTAAATTGTATGTAATCATTCGTGCAAAATTATTCGCAAAATCTCATTTTTCAGCTTTTTGGCAAATCTCCAAACTATATTTAATATATACTCCCTTCCAAATAAAATTTTATTAAATTGATTATAACTTTTTTCCTTATAATTTTACAAATATAGATGGGAAAATAAAACTTTTCTTATCATTCCCAGGTAGCACATTCTATTGGACAATATTATTCGATATTATATTATTCAATATCTAAGATTATGATACAATATTGCGAATATTATTTAATAGCATACAATATTGCTCAAGATATGCGTGCTATGAGGGTTATGAATTCCATTTCACTGGTTATTTAAATATATAGTAAAACGTACAGCTTTTAATAAGCTATGCTCAATCTTCAAACTTTTTTACTCTTCGTGTTTGTTTGATTTTAATGTTCTTGCACCTCCAGCGATTGGGCTTTGTTTACTGACTGACCAAATAAAATATACAAAATTTATCGCGAAGATAGGCTTAACATTGTAACTTATTTTGATGTTCATCTGCACCCAAATGCCTATTAAAAAATTGGTTTACCCAAAGGCCTAAAGTAAAACTTTTTTTTAAATATTTTGATAGATTATTTTTATGTAAGTAATTGTAAAAGCTGTCGGTAAACAGCGTCCCAGATTATCGAATGTTTATTTACCCAGAGTTCAAGAAAATAATCCCAATCAATATTTTTTTTTAAAAATTACGAAGTTGATGTTTTCAATGATTTGAATAAATGAATATTAGTAATTAAAAAAATCAAAAAGATCACTTTTATTCATTTCAGGGATTTAAAAAACCCTTCTTAATCGATATCCTTCGATTTCTTTCACACTTTTGTTCAATGACCATTTAATTAATCAATCTCGTTTTTTAAAACTCGTTTTGAGAACAACTATTTTTCTGTCGGAATCAGTGTGATTGAAAAAAGTTCTCGTTTAATGTCTAATATCGTGTTGCTTAGAAATCACATAAAGTATGAGAATGTTTACAAATATCTATGAAATGAAAATATTCAAATTGGTTCGAAATAGCTCGAATAGCAAAACAACAAATCTCGACAGTTTTGTTCTCATTTTGTAGGGAATATTATTGCTCAAATTGATATATCTTTCCTTTGTGAAATATGGGCATTGTACTCATATAATTGGATGATATTTAATTTTAAATAGCTGATTGAATGACTACTTTACACTTAAATCAACTCATTTGAATTTCAGAAAACATATAAAATCGTTCAAATTATCTCGAAATTCTAAATTTTTATATACAAGTTTAAAAGAGCATTCATAATTTTAGCAACTAAAAGGTAGCACAATAATCTCATTGTAACTAAAAACTGACATTTTCAATTTTAAATATTCTTTAAATTTATTATTATTATTATTTAAGATATGTGCAAAAGTTCTGCTCAGTGCTGTATTTCTTTACATTTGATCCTGATAATCTTTTTTCATTTTTGTAACTTCATTATAAAATAATTCAACAGTCAATGATCGAAATAAAATTTTGAACTTCATTAAAACCAAGTAATATCTGCACTTGTTTTTTTTAAACAATAAATAAAAAAAATCCGAGTTGTTTCTTTACAATGAAAAAGATTTCTTAAAAGTCTATATTTCACTTTTATGTTCTTCAACTACTAACATTGTTTTCTACAGTCACTTACATCACGCACTAGATGAAGAAGGGTCTTGAAAAATAAATAAAAGATTCAAGACAGAGATTTTCACTTCAAATGCCCCATGAGTCTGTATTTTGTGCCGAAGATACTTTGATTAGGAAGTGGGTTTCCAACTATTACACCTAGTTTGGATGGCAATTGCAACTTCCACAAACTGTTTGGGTACAAAATATTTTGGAAGTTGGAATGTTCACGTATTTTTGTTGGGCAAACAAGTAAATCACTCATACACATATTCTATTAATTATTTTTCTTACAAATCTCAGGTACAAAGCTTATTTGCAATTGATGGGTTTGGTGCAAAATGGATGTAGCTGCAGTTTGGGGGAATTTAGAGTTACATGCACTGTGTTGGAGTAACATGGAGTAAAAAAATCCTTATTCATTTGGTGACAAAAAGATGGAGCACCAATCTTTGTTCTCTCGTTTCTCAAGAGATGGAATTGTCTGTCTCATTTTAACTTTGAACTTTTCTCAGCTTTCTTAAATTTGAATAAATGGAGCAACAACCTTTTTGCAGCAAACCCTTCAATTAAAAAAATAATAACCGAAAATAAAATATTATCTACGGTGACTATGACATGTTGTATACAACAGTAACAATATATATATATATATATATATATATTCTTATTAGAAGCTCAATTGTATGAAGAGGATAATCGGCCAATCATTTCAGTGTTTGGAATCCGGTTTGGCAGGGATACCGAAATATTTCCTCTAACGTTTATATGACAGAAAAAGGGTTTGCTTGAAAATCAGTCACAGTAAAATCTTTAAGGAGCTAATCCCTTTTAGTTTAGCAACAAAGTAAATGTAGAAAATGAAAAAAAAAAAAAATTAAGGGTTGGAATTCTGAATATTGAAACATTGTTTCATATTCAGACATTTCTCACATTTCTACATGTTTCAGAAATAATAAGTATGCTTCAACAATAAATTTATGGGGCAAATCTCTAACTATTATTTTTCAGGTGATCTAATTGATTAATGCATGCTTGTGGCTTATATATGTTTGAATGTCGGTAATCGCCATTCAAAGAATTCATTACGAAATAAAATTATTGATAAAAGTGTCAACTAATACATCGCTATTCTTGATGTCAAATCAAATTTGCACATCATACAATAACAAGATTTAGTAGGGCAAATACTCCTCAGTTAGCTAAGTGTTATGGTTTTAAGCATCTTCAATGAGATGCAGTTTCTGAAAAGGAGCTGTTCACCAAATATACCGATGTATAAATCATGTAATATTATGGGAAGTGACATTTAATAAAACAATGATTCGACTGTTATATCTTATGTAATGTGTTATACTTTGTGAGATGCAGTTGGTGCAAATAGGATTCAAATGCAACGATATATTTTAAATGACACTATCTTGCTGCGACTTTGCACTAGGCGTTACTGCTTCTTCTGCATCAGTATTCCAAAAGTTCTTTTAACAATATGCATTCTGAAATGTATTGCCATGCAAAATTATTCAGATAACACAAGGTCTTGCTTATTGCTATGAAAATAAACATTTACAATAGTTTTAAGTTGCATTGTACCAATAAATTAATCTACATCTTCTTACCATTGTTTAAGCAATTTTAAAAAATCAAAATTAAAAAAATAAATATATTTAGCTTTCAAAATGATGCACCGTGTTTAAAGGTGTATGAAAGGCATCATCCTAGTGCGAATGGTTAAGTGTGTCCGAAAGGTTTAAAAATAATAACTATTACCCTTATAGAAGCCACCTTTTTTTTATTTAACCGACGATCTGGTTTAAAAAAAAACTTCAGTGGAAGCCAATAATTTGTATACATCCTCTATAAAATGCCTATCGCGAGGAAACTTTTTTTCTCTTTCGCGTACTCTGCAATTAGTCTGAAATTTATTCTTTAACAAATGGTCCAATAATATGAGAAATTCCTTAAGGAAAACAAGTTCAGCCTAGGCTCATTTGATGATGCATTTCATGATGGAAATTATAAAAAGACATATACGGTAATTTATAAAAATTGACTATTATAAAAACTTCAAAAATAATGTATCTTGTCGATTCTATATTAAAAATAGAAAATTCCCACTCTTATAGAGGGCGCTAGATCCTTACGACGTACCCTCTGGTACCAACTATTTTCGGAGAGTTTATAATTTCGTTCCGCCTTTGATATTATAACAAGACATATATAGAAATTTCTAAAGATTATTAACAACTCATATTGTAAAAACAATATGAATTGCATGCTCATTTAGGTTCAGAAAATGTAGTTTTTATTTATTTATCTATAAATCATCAGATTATATATAAAGTGAATAATTTTTATTAATTTTAAATATCATTAGTTATAAGAAATTTTTAATTATGAATGAATAAAATTTTCACAAAATGTCTGAAGCTTTTTACAAACAATGAAATATTACTGTTTTTAAGTCAATTTGTCATGCATATTCAACATATGTTGTTAATTTTCAGCTTATGTATTAAGAAAGTATCTATACAGGTTTTTTTTTTTATTTTAAATGTTCAGAAATTACCAATTTCTTTAAATGTAAAATTTTTTCTTTTTTTTTCTTTCTAGGCTTTTGTCTGGTGCTGTACCTGCAATTTTCCTTATTTGCTCTAAAACAATGTGCTCTCTCCCTTATTTGCTTTCATACAATGTGTTCTCTCCCTTATTTGCCATCAGAATCAAAAGAAGAGAAACTCCAATGCATGTGGAAAATTTAAATGCAGCTTAAAATAGCTCTCTCCAAGACATAGCAAAAAGAGAGGAGACAGAAAAAATCCAACACTTTAATTTTAAAATTTGAAATCAAATACGTGGAGTATAATTCAAAAAGCAAGTGAAATAATTTTTATTTGTATAACACTTCTCAAGCTCCTAAAATGTAAGTCATTCTTTATTAATTTCTTTCAAATTAGAAGCTCGTATATATGTTGCAGATCATGAAGCTAGAAATCTAGGCAATTTTTCTTTTCCCATTAGCTGTAATCAAAACGGGTACAATTATAAAAATTCTAGATCATTTAGAATATTTTATGCATGAATCAAAAAAGAATGTTGAAGTAAAAGATTCAGTTCAGTTAATATCTGACTTATTAAAGGCTCTTTTAGAAAAATTCTGAAGTTAACTCGTAAGCAATTAATTTTATGATATTGCCAATCACTTTTCTTGGAAATAATAAATATGCACGCAGGTTTTCCTCTGATATAATATTTTCATGTTTACTGTGTACTACAGTGCCATCTGCATATAAATTCGTAAGAGAAAGTGGATATTTGGTTCCTCATCCAAATACTTTAAATCATCTGTGTTCAAAGTATAGTGTAAGATTACTAGACTCTTATTTTATTTTGTACATAGAACAGAAATTTAAAAACTTGAAGGAACTTGAAGGAGAAGACAAAATTGTTACTTTATTGCTGGATGAAGTTCATGTAAAAGAATATTTTTAATATAAGGATGGTTGTGTAACAGGCATGTCATATGCTTCTGCAGTTTCCGCCTCTAGTGTCCAAGTTTTTATGGTCAAAAGTATTGCACCCCAATATAAAGATGTTGTACATGTTCTTCCAGTGTATTCTTTGTCATGGGAAAGTTTATTTGAATTTATTTTAAAAAGTCATTATGGAATTGCAGATCATTGGTTTTACTGTTATTTGTGCTACGGACAATAATTCAGTTAATAGAAAGGTTGTTGGACTTTTTATTGTTTTACCAGAATTATAGTATTGTTATACTCATCCAGTTAATAAAGAAAGACCACTGTTCTTTGTTATAGAATCAGTTCATTTGTTCAAGTGTATGAGAAACTAGTTGAAAAAATAATGACAAATGTTTCTTTTGTTCTAATTTTGATTTGGTTCCTGAAGTAAATGATAAAGCTAACTTTAAAACAGCTCGATTTTCAGCCATAAGAGATGTTTACAACTTAGAATCAAATAGCTTAATTAAATATGGATTTAAATTAAGCCTTAAAGCACTTGCTCCATCAAATATGGAAAGCCAAAATGTTCAGTTGGTTTTGAGTATTGTTAATGAACATGTTGTAGAAGCTTTTGTTGAATTAGGAGAAATGAAAATTTTAATTCATTCTAAGGATACGTCTGGGTTTTTAAAAATCATTATTACATGGTGGCGAATTGTTAATGTTAAAACACTGAGTAAAGGTAAACGTTTAAACCAATAGATATCTGAAACCATTTGCTTTTGATAATAATAATAATAAAGGACATTAAGATGCTATTTTCGGAGAATTTTTAAAAATAGATAGTTGGGAAGAAATGCAATTTTTTGCTGCGACATTTTACAAAAGAAACAAGGATGCTTTAGTTTTAACTACCAAAGCTATAGTAGAAATTTCCTCCTATTGTAAAGATAATTTGAGTTATATTCTCCCTGCAAGCTTCAAACAGATGACTTGGAAAGTAGGTTTGACTATTATAGCCGATTAGCAGGTTGCCAATACAACATTTTAACACAGCAGCTCTGAAAGTGAAAAAAAAAATTAAGAATTTAATCTTTGTTAAAACTGTCTGTTCCCATCAAACCTTTAGGTACTTTTAAAATTACAAATTTTGAAACTGATGATAGCTGTCCGGATTATGATCCAAACTCTTCAACTGCTTAAAAGTAGAACCAATAGACATTTTGAATTTGCAAGAAAATATTCCTATTTTAATGTATCTTGCAGGATATTGCATTTTTTCTATTTTAAGAAAATCTAAGAGATCTAAGCCTAAAATCTAAGCCTGTAGAGGTTTACATCTATTTGATAAAGAGATCGAATTGTTCTCAGAACATAAATATTTAAAACATTGAGATAGAGGGAAACTGTCTTTTCCTCAAAGACATATTTTAAATGCAGTGCTCTATAATTCTGCAGTTTTTTTTTTTTAAATATACGATGAATATGAGTCTGAATTCCTAAAACTTCATGACAAAAGAATAAAAGTTACTTGTACACCAATCCCCCGATTTACACGGCACTCGGTTTACATGATTTCACTTTTACACGGTTTTTAAATTTGCACCGACCCGGAATTCATCTAGCATCTAATTCATCTAGCATCGAACTTGAATCGCATCAACCACTATCGAGTGATGAAAGTGATATCATACCAATCAGGAATAAAAGATTGAGAGTCTACGAAAGTGATAACAGTAACTAAATTTCTGATTAAATTTTTTAATTGATATTTCTCGTTTCTATATGTAAAATGAATTACATAAATATACCTTATATTTTTGTCATTTTATAAATAGACAGTTATTTTTATGTTTTTAAGATATATTTAGTTTTATTTTACGTTGAAATAAATGACTGAATTATGCACATTTTAGTTTGTTTTCGATTTACACGGTTTTACGTATAAGAATCAACGATTTCGATTTACACGGTTTTCTAAGGAATCTATCTTCAGTGTAAATCGGGGGGTAGGTGTATTACATATTCTATTTTAGAAATAGCGGAGCATATGTAGCGATAGCGGAGCATATGTTGAAGGTCATCAGTTTCATTCTATAATCTGGAAAGTGGTTTGGTGCTCCACAAATAAATCTTTAAATAATTATATTAAGAAAAAAAAAATGATAATTTAGCTATATCTTTAGTTCAGAAAAAAAAATCTAGTTGTAAAGAAAGTGGAAAAAAAGAAAGGAACAAATTTTTTAATTACTAGCTGCAAAAAGAGAAGGGATAGTAAAATTATTGAATGTTAAACTTTCAAGCGAAACCAGTCACATCAGTTCAAATTGTTAATTGATTTTTGTTATAATTGTTTCTTTTAATATTATAATTAACCTTATTTGAATGTTTGTATTTCCCCATTATTTAATACTATATTATTTTCATTTGTCTGTGTAAAATTTATTATAAAGTTTGGAAACAAAATGCATTTTATTATTGTCTCTGAAAATAAAATTTTATGATTCTCAAAGTGTGTGATTTTTGCTCATTTGAGTATTCTTTTACTATTTCTGCAGATTGAATTGAGATTAATTATAGATACAATGAAATGTAAAATCAGATACAATAAAAGCAAGTTTGTTAGAGTGTATGAAATGTTAATATATTAAATGAATTATTATTTTTTTTCTCAATGTGAAAATAAAAATAAAAATAAGCGTTTTAAAGCAACAATGCTTCGGCAATTTTGGGCCAGGTTCCACCGAAGAACCGCCCTGTAAGCGGGTCTAGTGCGTGTTAAATCTGTCGAAGCCAAACGTCCTCTCACTGCTGTGGTGTGGAAGTTTGGAGAGGGGAGTTCCAGCTCAGGTGTAGTCTTCGTCATCTGACCGTGGTTCAAACTGACGAGGTCCGCCCCAAAATAGCCCTTGCTTTAAAACGGGACGTTAATATAACTAAATTAAATTCGGTAATTTTGGGATGGACCTCGAAATTTTGAACCGAGGTCTAATGACAAAGACGTTGACTTTAATGGAATAACAGCCTATTTTGCTTTGTTTGCATTCAGATCAAATTACCATGACTATCTCTCTCTAACTCCCAGATTATCGTTTTTCTCATGGCATAAGTCTATTTTTTAAGCCGTATTGTTAAATCTTTCATTTTCTAAAATAAAGAAGATTGTATAATTATTCATCTAAATGTTTGCGCACAGGCTGTTTGTCAAAGAATGTATCAACGTTCTGGTGAGATTATTTGAAGTTTGTTTTTTGCGGCTGAGCAAATGATAGAGAGAAACAGCATCTAGAACGTAAAAGAACAGGAAAGAATCAGTAATTCATTTGTCTTCGAACTACCCTTCATAAATTTTTCATCATCAGAATCGGTGAGTTTTTCAATAACTATTATAATGAAATTAAACTAATTTAACGCTTACATTCGAATAGCTGTTCTTAGTCACCATTAAAAAGGTACCTCCTTTTGGTGTGTTTTTTATTTATTTATTTTTAATATTGTTAAAAAATACCTATGGAATACTAAAATATAGATTAAATTTTCATTAAAATTCTTCTTAAAATAATGAATTAAAGTTCATAATTTTTTGGAACAATAAACAAGTACTTGTATTAGTTGAATGATTATGCATCGAATTACTTTTCCGAGAGCAAATTGTTAATATTTGGGATCAAACTGCTCTCATCATTCATAATTATCTCTTATCAAACTTTAAGGTGATAATTTTTATTACATATATATATTGTAGCGAAAATCACACATTTCAAACTCTTTTAAAATTCAGAATGCTGTATTTTTTATGATACCTGTCATATTTTTGTTGGATTTTTTCTAAATTTAACAATTTTTTTAAATTATTTCAAATTATTAGTTCTTTTATATGCATGCATCATGGCCATTAAGACGGCACTTGCTTTTAGCGCTTTTTTCTTTTTAACGTTGTTAAAAATATCTATGGGGTGCTAAAATATAAATTTAATTTTCCGGAAAATTTTTCTTAAATTAATTATATGCATTTTTTGGAATAATAAACAATTCTTATATTAGGTGAATAATTAGGCATCGAACTGCTTTTCCGAGTGAAAAGGGGTTAAGGTTTTCTTCATTCGTAATTATTTCTTATAAAACTTTAAATCGATAATGTTTATTGTGTATTGTAGCACGAAATTCCATTTTTTATACCTTTTAGAATTCATAATGCTATCATTCGTGCGGCACTTATATTTCTGTATGATTTGCTTCTGATTTTAACACTGTTTAAAAAATATTTTTATAATCTTTATTTCGTTTATATGCATGCAATGTAATAAATATAATACACTTTTTGTGTGTGCACTTTACCCTTCCTGTACAGTTGAGAGTATATCCTTTTAAGAAATAAAACCTGTAACATTAGCAAACTATTTCTACTTTTCCGAATAGAGATATGAATATTCTTTAAATAATTTTATTTAACTTTTTTTTTCACTTTTCGTTTATTTTGGAATTTTTAAAAAAATATGTATAAGAAAGTTTTCTGCTTTAATCACATATTTTTTCAGTCCTAATTGGAGGCATTTTTTGAAGAAAAAAATCTATTTTTGTTTTGTTAACATATTTTTTCGTTTAACTCATGTTTTAGTATTCATTATTCTGCTACTGAGAGCTTTTCCTAAAAATAAAAGAAAGTCAATTACTTAAGAATTTTTGTTCTATAATCTTTGTATCGGAACTCCTAAGTCTATCTGAAAGCGAATATCATGAGAAAAGTTAATGATTAAAGTGAAGATTAGTGTGCCCCCTTCGAGTTTTCGCTAATATAGCAACCATAATTCTGTTTTGTTTACTATTTTTTCGAATAAATGAGATGTTCATGAACTACAGCTATTTTATGAAAAAATATTAAATTAAAAACAATAAAAAATTCTATAAAAGATTTTAATTTTGTTCTTTATTATAATTGACTTTTTACTACTGACATGACACTACAATTCTATTTTTAATGTGAATACGAACAGAAAATATTTATTTTCAACTGTCAGAATAGGCATTAAAAAATTGTCTGAACTTTTTTTACGAAATCGTCTGCATTCTTACTTTAAAAATCAGTTGCAATGGAATTATCCTCAGTTACCCTAATTTTTTTTTTAGCTCTAACGTTTGTTTAATTAATAATTTGCTATGGAGAAAATTGCGCAAAAATGGATGTCGGGTAAATGTATTTTGAATTCGCAAAATGGATGAAGGCTGAGTGATATATACATTACGAGTTAATGAAGTTAGGAAAGGATATTTGTATGTATTTTTCCTGTTATCTTTATGGTCAATATGCTGGCTAGAAAATCAAGGAAATAGAATGAGGAGTGAAAGAATTTTATTCCAAAAAAATTTCAAAAAGTAAAAAAAGGTATTCAAAATCTTTAATTTATATTCTGTAAATAATTAATTACAGGAAGATAAAATAGGAGATAGGTCTATCTGATAACCATAGATCTATCTGATAGTCATTACCCGTGGTCTGCTAGCTTCTGTGTTTATTAGTTAACAGATGAGAAATTAGATTACGAAATGAACAAATTCGATGTGAAAGCATTTTAATTAAACCAAGACTGTCACAATCTATATATATTTATTTATATATTTTGTTCAAATTTTCAATCGTTAATAAAATCCTTTTTATTCATCCACTCAAGCTCAAATACATTTTTATTGTAATGATGACACTCGATGTTGATATAGTTTTTTTTAAATGTTAATTAATTCATTATATTAAATTAATTGTTAATACTTTAAATAGAGTTTCAGCATTTTGTAATAAAAATGAAGTCAAAAGGCAGTAGATCAATAGATAAGAATCGAGGATTTCAGTATCTTTCACCTGAAGGTGAAGAATGCGAGTTCAATTCTTGAGAAAATCTATCATTTTTTTATTATTATTTAATAAAAAGACACTAAAATATATTAAAAAAAATTTGCTCTCCTAAGTAGGAATCGAATGAACAATTTTTTGAATTTCTTGTTTTAGGATTAAGCCAATTACTTGTGCTAACGTAAGACTGAATCAACCATTCGTTTTGCAAAAACAAATTTTCCACTTTTCTAAAATATTGTGGAAAAATTTAGAACACCGGAAATTATTAAACTTGTATTTAAAATTTAAAGCTAGTTTGGAATCTTCACTAAAAATTTTATTAAACACTTAATTGCTTTATTTTCTTTATTACCTAATAAGATGGCACCTTCTATTTTGGGAATATTTTCTTATTTTAATTCAAATGGAAATCTATTGAATACTTACAAATGACAATAAATCATTATTATTAAAAAATATTCTCTTCACAACAATCTAACTTCATCTAATTTCTCATGTTAACCACACAAATCAAAAAGGCATCGTTAACAAAATATAAAAGATAAAAAAGGCGTTAGATTTCCATCCCAAGATTATCTAATTCTCGTGCAAGAAAAAAAAATCGCTAGTAATTCTGAAAATAGTTGAGATATATAATTATATAACTAAACATTTGCAGTTTCTAATTTATTACCAAAAATAAGAAAGGTGATAAATTAAATTTATAGAATCGTTTTCAGTGATGAATTATTAGCAATTATCTTCAAATCAAAATTCAAATTTTTGGAAATTCGTAATTTGAAATCTTAAGCATTTAATATTACAGATGGAAATAAAATTCGATTTCTTAATTTCTTTAATCCTTTAATTAAATTACAAAGCGTTTAAAAAAATGTTTAAATATTTTACAGAGCTAAAATCAGTATTTTTTAAATTAAACTTACTAACAATGTAGTTAATTTTGATTAATGATTACGAGGCAGGTTTTCAATGAACAATAATTATTCAAAATGTCTTAATTTTTTCAAAATACTCGATTGATTAGCTTATGACTATTAATCGTAGATTCATTTTTTTCACCTGTAAATCAGGGAGTCGAGCTAATTTTTTATATTTTATGCTTATATATCCCATTGGCATTATTTGTGTTTCAGACTTTAGGTCAAGACATTAACTGATTATTTATGCACTAGTTTTGCCATGATTAATTAATATAGTTTGATTTGTGGATTGTAAATGAACATTTGAAAAAGTTATTTATCATATTAAAAATTGTAATAAAAGTATATTCTGTAAAAAGCAGATTAAACCGCCACATTCAATGACGAATCTGATTCGTAATTCGAAATACTGAATTTTTAATTTTATATTTGCAATTAAGTAAAATATTAAGAAATGTTAACTCCAAGAATCACTTAGAAGCCCCTCAATACATCAGAAGTTATATATTGCTATTATTTAAATAATAATATAACTGCTATGATTCATCATAGCAGTCATATCATTGCTATAACTTAAATAATTATAAATGTCCTATAAAGGATATGTCATCTAATTTAGAAATTAAGTAAATTCTTTGATAAATGCTTAGAATTCAAATCAGAAGTTAAGCTCTGCTTAGGATGGAAATTAGAGGAAATAACTACAATCGAAAGCATTTTATTCTAATCATTTCCCATTTTTCTGCTTTCTGTTATTTAATAGCAATCAAATGATGCTAAATGTTTTTAGAAAATTATTTTTGAATTTTGAAATACAATGGAATTCTTTTTCCCATGTGTTAAAGAAATTAAATCTGATTTATTTTTGAAAAGGAGGCGACGCGAAAGTGACTTAATTCAAAAAAAAAATCCAGTGTGCTTGTAGGTTTCACACACAAACGCAGCACTGGAAGATTGGATGGTTTAAATTTTTAAATTATGTGTTAGAGGACACTATCTTTGGAAGAAATGCACCCTTCTTACATTTCTTCGACTTAATTACATTAACATATTGCCTTTATGAGCTACACGAGGCCATTTTAAAGATAACTTTATTCTTCTCGAAGTATATTGGGAGAAGTTTGAACGAGGATATTCGTTCCAAACTTTTGCAATGTATAAGAAAAAATAATTTATGAAACACTTTTAAAAACACGAGTATTTTAAGCATGAAAAGCTACATTTTTCTGCCATGGAAACTGTCCAAATCATAAAACATTATATTTCATCACTTTAGACCGCTCAATTTCGCCTAGAGGAAATGTTATCATCAAATGATAGATTCTCCAAAGATCAACTGCAGAAATGGCCTAAAACTTCTCAGTAATGCTCAAACCTTCATAAATTAGTGAGTTTTAGTACCCAAGTGGATCATATTTTTGTTGCACTGTTATTCTCTCAAGAAAGAGAAATGAAACTAATTACATAAGCGACTATATAAAATTTGACTAAATAATTTTGAGATTATATATTTATACAAATAAAATTATTTTTATTTTCCAAAGCATTCAGTTCAAAGTATACTCCTGTCCAATTGTTCAGAAAGTAGCTATTGCTCAAAGCTTAAATACAACACCATATTGTTGCTTATGGCACTTTTTAAAGACAAGCCGTCTGACGAAGTCAGCGATTTTAAATCTAGTTTTAGCTTCTTTCGTTTCAGCGTTTTGTTTCAGTCAGTTAGGGACAAAATTACTTCTTAGCTATTCATACGACACAACACTTTCCACTGGGTGAACTTCATTCATACATTTCGTTCACTCAACTACAGACCGCAATTTACACCTGAATCGAAGAACGATCAGCTTTGATTCAGAACCCCTAGTCATATTGTCTCGACTTTGATTACAGCCGATTTAAAAGTGCACTGTAGTATCAAAGTGCGCGTTTTATAACACATGCCCGTGTACAGTCACCATGTACACAGGCAATCTTCGACAGGCGGAGTTCGAATTCGGAAAACAAGGGAAGGGAATACCAACTAGGCTGTCCCGGTCTAAGATATGCCGTGTACTAAATTGACAAGACTCCACATTGGTCATACTCGTATAATTCACAAATATCTCTTATTTGTTGATCGAGCTCTTCTCTGTTCGGGAGGATTTTAACGATTCGTCATATTTTTATTGAATGTTCTGATTTTGATTATCATCGTTTAAATTGTTTAATTTTTCATCATTGGTCATGCCAACGCTGTTGGGAGAAAATCCCCACAAAAACATTTTTAAATTTATTAAAGTAATTGGTTTTTATCATTCCATCTAAATTGTATAGAATTTTTTAATTTGTTCCATTCCCCACCGTTCCGTTTTAGTTTGAACGTTGACTATTAATACATCTTTTACACTTGCTAAAGTTATGTTACGTTGTATTAGATTTTTTTAATTAACCATATGTCTGGCACAGTATGGCCTACTTTGACTCTTGTGCCAATAAAACAACCAACCAATAAACCCGGTCTAGGACATCGTATATGATGCTTATGCATCAAAAATTATGAATAATATGATGTAGAGATTCTGTTTAGCTAAGAAATTTAATCTCTTTAAAAATCTGATTCATTGAGATGAATTTTGCTCAGACACTAAAACCACAATTCTTTCAGATTAATGGCTTCCCCCAAGAAAAGAATCGCCATCCTCGGAGCTGGATTTGCCGGCATGTGTTCCATATGGACTTTGTTGGAGGAGGGTGGATTCGAGCCGGTCTGCTTTGAAAAAACCGACCAGCCGGGAGGTACATGGTGCTATAGGAGAGAAGCCCTGGACGGCGTCGGTTCCATCATGCCCACCACCACCCTTAACCACAGCAAGGAGATGGG
>JAPMOQ010063668.1:0-17237 GCA_026543055.1 Argiope trifasciata
ACCTTCACTGATTCTAAAGTATCACCACTTCAGTATCAGTGAAGGTACATGTTTCTGTATTGTCATTTCTTCAAACTGTACTGAGCTCGCATGCAGGTATACTTTTTGGTGGATTTGGACGATGAATTCGTGATGTGCTGGATAAGAAAAACCGTGTTTATGAAAGTGTTCCGTTTGGGATAAGATAAGTATGATGACTTACATGGTAAAAACTTAAATTTAAAACTGACTTACATGCGTCTGCCGTCATGTAAAGATCAAAGTTTAATCTTACCAGCTTACATTTTCACCCTTTTGCATCATGCAAAAACTTGGAAAAATTCAATTCCTGCTTGGGTAGATTTTTTTTCTTAAGATTGTTAAAAAAGGGAAAATTTTATTCTATTTAATATTTCATCAAATCCAAGCTTAACTTTTAATCAATCTTCATCTTATCAGTTTTAATGATAAGATCAGATATGGAAAATAGTTTAGTATTAAAATCATATCCAAGATGGATCATCTTTGAATAAGTTAACCGTTGAAAACATTCACTTTTGAAATTATTTACCAGGTTCGAGACATGATTCCATTGAAGAACCATCATGTAAGTAGGTCTAGTGCACGTAAAATCTGTCGTTACCAAACACCCTCCCGCTGGTGAGGCTGGAAGTCTGACGAGGGGGGGGGGGGGGTGCTAACTCATTTGTGGTCTTTGTCATCTGGCCACGGCTCAAAATTAAACTTGAATAATTTTTTTAAAAAAACAAATGTGTGTGTAAAAGCTTATAATTTGATTTAAAATAATTATAAAAGCATACATAAAAATGTGGCATCAAAAGTAAGTTATTTGAGACGGTATTTTTCCAGATAATGATTAATAAAGCATATTTTAAAAATGCATCCATATTAAAGAACCCTTTTGTCTTTAAAAATATATCATCAGAGAGTAAATGTCTCAGAATCAAAGGATAAAGAAAAACATTAAAATGTCTCATCAAAGATGAAAATGTTTCCTTCCTTCTGAATTATCTAAAAATTGAATTTTGTTTTCTTAAAAAGAGCTTTATTTTTTAATTCAATCAACTTAAACAAAATTTTCAAACATCTAGTATAATATAAAATTTCTTTAATTAAATTTTCATTCTACATGCAATTATAAATATTTCATGCAGTCATAATTAGTAACATTACTTTTTTATATTTTTTCCTATCGCTGTAATTTAAAATATTTTATGATTGCCACTTGAAAAAAAATGTTAAATAATAGTTGTTTATGAAATAAGACTGAAAATAATCCTGATTGGTCTGACCGCATTATTAAGTGTAACCAATCGCATTCGCAGGAAATTAGTCCTACATTAAGCCCTTCCTTTATGTCCTTGAGGACACTTAAACTCCTCCCGCCGAGCTTTCTTAGAGTTTAAAGTAGAGGTCATTGGGTTACACTTAAAGAGCCAATCAGACGGTTAAACATGCCTTCTAGAAATTAATTGCTTTCAGGAACTTTCTAAACTTTCCTTGTCTATGAAATAATGATCAAATACGTGCTGAAATTTATAAATGTATGTACACACACTTATATACTAATTTCATATTTCTATACAAAAAAGAAATCAGTATCAGATTGACGTATGTAACTTAATCGTTTTTTCAACCTAACTAATCAGTAGTGACGTTTCGCACATAAACCGTTATGGAGTTTCTCCCGGTTTTTCTTTTTTATCACTCATAAATCTTGTTCTAGATGGTTAATATTGTATATGTGTTCTGTTTTGGTCCTTTATTGTGTTAAATTTAATGTTTTTTTTTTCTCTTGGAAAAAGCACTCTCTAGTAAACATTTTGGATTTTTTTTTTTTTTTTTTGAAATTCTTGTGTATATATATGAAATTTCGTTGCAATCCGTTCTCCTGTTTGCTTTGAATGATGCTGCTTATAAGGGAACTGTATAATCTACACAAAATAGCCTGGAAACTTCTTGGAAGTATAAGTATAATTTTCTATTACAATTCTCAACCACAACGACATATCTATATTAATATATTTATTCGATTTAAAGCTAAAATACTTTTGAATAGATGGCAAACATATAACGAAAAGACGTCCTCATAATAAGAATGCTATTTGAATCAGGAAGTTTTTCATGAAAGATATTTAAAATACAAAATTACACTATGAAAATTGAACTGTAATGAATTTAATGAATTTGTAAAATATGCAAGGCTTATATCTTACAAGAAAATTCTCTGCAATTACATATTAGAAAGACTTAGTAAAATCTTATTCTCATTGTTGTAGCAGAGGATTTAGTTCAAGTTTCTTTTCCAAACCTAAATTTGAGACAAGGGGTAATATATGCCCTTTAAATGGGAAATCGGTTAATTAGTCATAAATTAAATTGATATTTTATTGCATTAATGCATTTTGTGAATAATTAATTCCATTTACTGATAAATAATAACTCTTTAGTTTCTAAAGCATTTTATTTTTGTATCTTCATATTATCTGTACAGTACTGATAACTATTAGCTTATTTGGGTAGTTTCCTTTTTGTAATAACACATCTGTCATCTAGTACTAATGCAGAAATTTTTAGTACAGAATAGATTATCATTCTTTTTTGAAGAATATGACTTTCTTTGACGAATGACTTTAAATTCATACAAGTCATCAATTTGTGATGCTAACCTATGTTTATTTTCTTCAGTCACCATCATTCATCAAATACATTCAATGATTTTTGCTGTCTTTTCTTCCCCCGTCACCAAGAACAATGGTTTGTGATTAACTCTTCATCTCTATCACACTGACAGCAATGCCATCACCAAACCAGAGAAAGATGATGACACCTGACCACCAACAAACACCAAAAAAATAGTTATTAGTCTTGTCTGAAGGTTTCGAAAAGTTTTTTGGGAGAGAGACAAAAGGCCGTCTAGCGCCATTAATAAAGAAGAAGACGACCAGAAGAGATCGACAACTTCTTGGCGGGTCCGGCCACGTCTTGAAGAAGTCACATCCGTAAGAGGGGCGGTGCATTGTACGTGATAAAACGCTTAGAAGTAGCCGTATTTTTTATTGCTGATTTATTTTGCCCCAGTAGCCATCCACTTTTTATCTTGTTTTAATGTCTACAAAGAGTCGGTAGTGTGTATTCGCACGCGAACCCTTACAAGAATTACAGTGGAGTATAGCCTGGGGCTGTTCCTTAAAAGAGTTTTTTTTTCTTCCTGTAACCTTCATCTGAAACGGCAGGTGTTTTCTTAGATGCTCCTGTGTCTTATAAATGGAGACCATAAAATGTCGACCATCAGTTCTGCTTCGGTACCTTTCAGAAGTGAAACGAAAAGTCGTTTGCTGACAAAGCTGTGTTTGTCTCCTGCACATTTTTTCTTGGTGCATTTGAATATTTAATTTCAGCATCAAGATTTTGCTGATTTTTGTGTGTGAGTGTGCATTTATGGATTCTTTAAAATCAGATTTGTTAAAAATGGATGTATCTTGAGGAGAATATAGTGATTTAAAAATCAATATACAACCAATTTTCGGAGATCAATGATTAAACTTCATGGACCTTCTATGGTCTTTCCTTTTTTACATACGCGAAATAAATAAGGCATTAAAAATGTACATAAAACGAAATTCTCTTTGAATACTGCTTTTGATAGGACGATAAAGATATTTCTACTAGAATTTTCCAGTCAAATCTTAAACTTTGACAAGGAAAACAAAAAAATCTTGCATCTAACGATAATGCAACAAATATGAAGTCCTTTTATAGTGGTCTATAGCCAATTGGTAAGAGATTTTGTTAACTGACATTGAATCAAATTCTTTTTTTTAGTGCAAAAATATTGAATTTCGAATTAGTAGTTCCAATCTACTTACTATATAACAATACAAGTTTTAGTATACATTTAATTTAAATTTGAAGTTAATTTCTCTCTTGCGCACACCTATCCTACAGGTTTGAAAATATCACCGATTGTAATCAATAACTAAGAGGTAGAATGAATTTTGAATCCTCTTAAATTTTGTATCAGAGATAAACAATACAGTTGATCATCTTTAAATTAAACTTAAATCGTTTTTGCCCTGTATTGCTTACAACTCATTTTGAAGCAATACGAGGATTATTCTCAGACAGACCTCATCATTTTAAATCAAGAGTGAGATATAATCTTCTCTGTGACCTTCTTTTCTATAACATTGGGATATGTTTGAATCAGATTTGATCAGTTAAAAGCAGGCCTTATGCATAGCTAATCTTTATGAATTTGAGTTTTGCAAATGAGACTTGTAATTTTGAATCATGAGAAACCGTCTCTTTTCTACAGTCTTTGGAGCTGTAGCAATGGACCTTGTGCACATTTGACCCTCGGCTCAAATCTAATGTGCAACAATGCACTTAGGACAGATTTGGATTTTATATTTATACCTTTCTATACCTAAAGCGAAACCTCTTACAACAGAGAATCTCTAATTATTTGCACGAAGTTGGATGAAGCTTATATTAATTGTCCCTTTTCATGGGAAAAAAAGAATACAATAGCACTCCTAATTAAATGCTATAAGATTTTTCACTTTAAATTGTTTCATTAAAGCAACAAACTGCATAACAAATTTTATCTCTCCCTTGAAGATATAATATCTATATATACATATCTCTATATATAATATGTAAGTTCAATTTTTTAAGGCTAAGAACTCTCTTAAAAGCAACCAAAAATAAACAAATTTAATATATATATATATATAGATATATTTGAAAGAGTTGAGTTACCATCATTAAATAAGAAGCAATAATCCTTTTAGATTAAATTATTCGGTTTATTAAAAATATTAATGAAATTTTTTGTTATGAATTATTTTTATAAAACTGATTAAGTTATTAATAACAGTCCGAAATTTTACTAACCTTCTAATTTTTTCTGAGGAAAAAAATTCTGACTACTGACAGGTATTATGTTTATTACTTAAACGCAAATAATAGTTTAATAAATATTTTACATTTTAAGCGAATAATTTGGAATCGTGCCTGGAATTCATAACCATAGAAAAACAAAATTTATACTTATGGAAACATAAACAAGCAAACAAAAAAATTGAATGCGTGTTATTGGAGCCAGGAAACATAATGACCCTCTAGAAATTGCAAACCTTGAGCAAATGAGGAAAGTGTTTCAAGTAGCTTCATCGGAAGAGAAAAAAATGTGGGTGGTAACTGTTATATCTTCGTCCAATCGGAATCAAGAACTCATTTCATCCGCATTTTCTCCTCGTGTTATAAAAAGACAATAATAATAGAGAAAAAAAAAGTATATATATCCATATAATTTGATCGATATTATTAATTGTATTTTTCTTTTATAACATGATTAATTCGTCGACGCATCGAAACCGTTCTGTTGGAAACGTATTAAGAAGTTGGAGGCAAAAATTTCGCCATTCTTTGATTTCAGATCTTTGGGAGATATTTTTTTTTTCCAGAAATAAAAATAAGTGATTGGAAATAAACATTAAACAAATTTGATGAAAAAATTATTTAAATAAACTTGTTTCATGCTCAGTGGCTTTTGTAGGATGGGAAGTAAAATTTTTTTTGTGTATGTTTTTGGAGTGTAAAATCGCAATGAGAAAAATTTAACAATTTTTTATTTTTAAAGCTGCTGTAGACTTGATTTATTTGTGGACGACAGTTCTTCTTCAGATATGTTTCCATTTTTTCCCCTTTTAGATTCATAAACTTTTTCTGGTTTGAATTCCAGCTTAAAAGTGACTGCTTGACAAAATCTTCAGATCTGATTCAGTTTTTTCCTGCATTTTTATGCAATTTAAATTTATATTTCTTTAATTTGGTTATTGAAATGGTATGTTTGTCGCCTTTTAATCGGCACTACTAGTTAAATAATTGAAATAAACTCTTTTACTTTTTGCATGCCTTCTATTATGAAATATCTATACAACATGGATTCTTATTTTCTTTAAAATATGATGTCTGAATCTAAATATTCAAAAAATTAATAAGTAATTACAAGAGACTTGTATGCATGCTGTTTGCTGAAAAGAAAACTATTCTTAATGTGTTAATATATGAGGAAAAAACTGGCACACATAATTTGTTTGCTTAAAGGAATGGAACGAATGCATTTACAATAATAATCTATAAATACTATCCTTTTAATGAATAATCACAAAATTAATTCCATAAAAATTAACAAGGTAACAAGAAGTTTTAATTCATAGAAGCCATTATAAACATTCATCTTAACATAATTTCCCACCAAACATCGTCAAATTCCGATTTGCAACTTCATTTAAATACAAACCTCTTCCATCTTGTTTAAATGAAAAATTTACTTGAAGCTACAAGTTTAATTTGTATTAAATAACAATTTAATTCAACACTATTTAATCAGACAGATTCTTAATTAACATCTAAGAATCTGGGTTCAGGACTTCGCAAACACTTGATGCCATAGTCTTTAAAAAACTTTGCCTTGTAAAACAACGCATTTACAACTTTACCCAACTGTTTAAGAGTCGTAAATTTAAAATCCATCATAGGGTGATACGTGCTGACTGCTGTTATTATTTACTAACTGTTTCTTTTGCCAGTAACTCATTGTATTTACCCCCAGCCATTAATTGCACCACTGACTTTACTTGGAATTACCCAGAGCGTGAAGCGTGAAACAGACACACGGCAGTTTTTTTGGGGGACCAAGGATATAAAGGGGAGAAACACAAATTACCCTTGTTCTGTCTCCTCGAGTGCTGAGCAAATAAGGTATTTTGTGCATCGTTTAGTTCTTCCAGGGAAATGAATGCTCGGTGGAGGTATGAAAGAAATAATTGCAGATAATTAAGAGAATATTACTTAAACATTTACTTTGAAGATGAATAAAGTAATTACAGAAGGTTATTGGGCAGAATTCCGAGTTGATAACGATCTTTAATGAAAAACATTATTAATTATTGGACTTAATTTACATATTCATTACCACTGCCATGGATGATGAATTTATTAATTCGTTCCATTATATACCGAAATCTTAAGATAGAAGGAATATCAGAATTATGTAATACGATAAGACTGTTATATAATTTAATATTATATTTATTTGTCAATATCGGCTGCATATATTTACAGAGTGCAAAGCACTGATGATAATCCTGGATAATTCCAGTTTTATAAATATTTATACAAGAACAAGTATTGAATGATATAGTAAGCATATAATCAGAAAATTGCAATGTGAGAAAGATGATAGTATAAAGTTTAGAAAAGGTAGTAAATACTTTACGTTATTATCATTTTAACCATTTAATTGTCATGTACAAGCCTCAGATTTGCATTTCAATTTCTAATCTAATATGAAATTATTAATGGAAGTCAAAATTAGATTTAAAATTATTTAGAATCCTTAGTATCTAAATTGTCCACAGGAATCGTTGTATCAATATTATCATATATTTCGAAAGCAGATTGTATCATATAATTAGTTAAAAGGAAAGCAAACTTTAATGCAAAAATACAGTTGAACTGAACCAAATCTGTGTAGATTTTAATCGGAAGAATCAAATTGAATATGTACTCTGTTTTCGTCAATTTCTATTTCCAGTTTCTGTCTCTAATATAAAGAAAAATGAATCTGTCAGTGAGAAAGAAAGCTGGTTTCCAGAATATACTTCTAAAAAATAAATAAATGAAATTTCAATTTAATAAATTGATATTATTTACCAGTATTTAAGAGAAAACATAATTATAAACCTGTAAAAGAAAATCAAAATCTTGAATATTCACTAAATTTATGTAGTATCAACTAATAATAACTTGGTTGTATATCACTAATTGTAACGGTATGCCTGTGATAAAGGCTATTTTATAATGGAAAAAATTATTATTTTTAATAGACGTCTAATTTAACTCAAATATGAATATAACAGAAAATAAGTATTTCATTAAAGTATTTCATTTCATAAGTATTTATTAAACGAGCTTAAAAATTTACTAACAAAGGGACAACGATCAGAAACATTTAATTCCACAGTACTTAGATTTAAACCAAATCCTCGGCCGGACTTCTTTTACAAGAAAATATACTGGAATGCCTACTTTTCCGCACTAGTTAATAATATAAAATATTAAAATATTGAAGCCTCTAGACATACCAATGGAAGGCTCCATTGTCCACTTGTGAAATTTTTGAAAGCTATGAATTGTAATCGCTACTGTTTCTGGACCACTGTCTCCTTTACTAAAATTTTATTGCAACGCCCTCTTTTCTGTATTTGTAATTATAGCAGATATTAAAATACTGATATCTTTGAAAACTCACCATTGCCTCAATGGAAGGCTCAATTGTCCACTAGTGGGAGGGTACTGACTCTTTTAGAAAGCTACAACCAACTACAATTCTTGACCGTTTCCGGGCAAATTATCAAATTTACTAGAAAATGTATTACTGCAACCCTTTTTCTATACTAGTATTCATACCAAATATTAAAATATTGATGCCTGTGGACCCACCATTGCTCCAAGTCCATTTTCTTGCAAAAGATTTCAAGAAAATATATTATAATGTCCTATTTTCCACACTACTTAATTCATACCAAATGTTATAATATTAATGTCTTTGGATCCACCATTACCCCAATGGAGGGCTCTGTCGCCCACTGGAGAGCCTGTACTGACCTTTTTGCAAGCTGTGACCAAATCATTTTTGATCAACCTTGCAAATAGTTGCATTGTGTGGAAATAAATAAAAGAATGTAAAGGAAGAACCATCACGATTTTCTTTAAGAATTTATAGTTGTACTAAAATCGCCCTCTTTGCTAATAACTTCTTATTTATTAATATCGAAATGCTTACACTAAGTCAAAATTTCCATTTGGAAAACATATTTCTCCACTCATAAGCCTTCGGCATTTTAATGAAAATCGTTTAAGTCTTTTAATTTCGATAATTTGATAACGGTGTAACCATTCACGCTTCGAATTTCTACAAGGATCTTCAATTCAGATTAATGCAACCCCGTTAAATGTTTAATTTTAGCTACATACAAATGATTAATTGCATCCTATCCCACCGCATCTTTCAATTACTTATTAAATATCACTATGCCGCTCTTTTCTAAACGCTTCGTACATAATTAAAGATCACTTTAAAAATGTACTAGGTGAGAACCACAGAGTGGAAAAACAAAACAACGAAAGAAAGAAAGAACCTACCAAGTTGTGGTATTTCTCTCCATTGTTTAAACGATCTATCGATTAACCATTTATTTATTTATTTTTTCGCATGAAAAATCACTCTGGGAACAGTTTTTTTTTCCACCCTTCGACTGTTTTATTTGCAGGGTAAAGGGTAATTGCGATATGCACGTGGTATAATAATCGGCTCACGCAGCTATCAGCTTAAACCGAATGATCGTATCAGTTCTGATGAAACCGGCCATGGGTGAGGTTGAGGGGAGGGAATGAGGGGAGAGGCAGATTAAGCTCGTGATGTGAAGTCGTAAATGCTGCACACGCGATCATTTACCGTGATAGTGCGATCTAAGTAATCCGTAACGCATCGTCTGTGACAAAACGTTGTGTTGTGACCGACATCAGTTTCCTCGGAAAATTGCACGGCTTGGAGATTCGTCAACTGATTTCATTTCATTCCGTGCTTTCGGACGTGTTTTTTTCTGTACTTGGGAGATAACGTTTTTTGAGTCATTTTAGGGTAGATTAAATACGTAACGAGTGAATTCATTTTCAGTAAAACAGTCATTTGGTACTCTTTTTCAGTGTAAAAAAAGCCACTGTTAGGCAATGAGTAGCTAAGGAATGTAATGGAATACTGATACTTTGGAAGCCATTCTGGCAGGATGCTATGCTTTACCTTTATTTCATGTTTGAAGCTAAATAAAGAATTTGATAAAATATCATTAGTGCATAGAAATTACCATAATTATATTTACTTTGATTTACTTTATGTTAGTAAAAGTGAAATTTGGGAAATAATTTTTTGCTCCCGTTTTAATGAGCATTTTTTAAAAACATATTTCTAAGTTTTTTTTATATTCTAGCGCATTCTTAATGGCAATTCATATTTCTGTATTTTGAGAACTTTCTTATCGGGCAAGCTATGTGCTAAGGCACTTGGTCATTTTTACGATTTCTGGTTATATTTGACAAATTTCAGATTACACCACAAACGATAAGATAATGGGTTCACTTTACAATTTTCAGGTAACGTCAAGGTCGTAAAGTTAAAATATACGTTAAGACGCTAAGATTATACGTTAAGATTTCAACAAGATGGCTGTATTTTCTCTTCATGATTTTCAGAGATTACGCCAAGGTGATGGATTTATATGAGAATTTGGAAAAAGCCAGATAACACTAAGATAATCAAATTATATTATACACGAGATTTCAAGATGCTACATTCACGAATTTCCTTAGCTATTTCCATGTAAAATATAAATCATCAACACCTAACTGATTGTTGCCAAGTTGACACTGGTTTCCAATTTTTAGGAGGCAATTTATGGGGAAGGGGGCGTAAAATAAAGCAATTATCTCAAAGGCTTTAAATATTGATATCATATATGAAACCTATAAATGAACACCACTTATATATGAACACAAGAAATAAAATTGATTTCAAGAATCCATAATGCTCAAAACAAACGACAGAAAAAACCAAAATCGAAAAAATTCAAATAAAATTATCGAGAGTATTTTTTTCTCAACTTTCTCATGTACTAAGACATTATAGCATTTTCTTGCGATTTTTTTTAAAGAATTGTCTAAACGTATGAGGGAGGTAGTGGAAGCAGCAAACCTTCCAATATCATAGTAAATCCGCTAAAACCATTTCCCTCTTCCACCCAATTTCTGTGTGTTCTATTCAATACATAACGTTTCGTGTTTCATAAAATATTATAAAGAACTGGATTTGAACATTTAACACCATACATGCGACCAATTAAATTCAAATTTCAATGCAGTCACAAACTAGCATGCCAAATTTCATTTATCTAAGCTTTACTTTTATTCTCGTGCACACGTTGGGAATAAACAAGTCACCTATTAATGGACTTCTTCCAGAAAAAGATTTTAACATCTATATTTTACATGATAAAATTACATACCATATTTCACTCACCTAACACTTTTAGTTTTTGACTTATATTGTTCGTATTCATCTGGAAAGACAAATAGACAAACATTGCTTCAAAGGTTTTGTACTGAAATTTGACAGAAATATATACACTGAAGTGACAAAAGTCATGGGATAGCAATATGCAAATATAAAGATGGCAGTAGTATCGCAGCGAAAAAGCATAAATGCGCAGTTCGTTTTCCAGAGCTTTCATTTGTTTCAAGTTATTCATGTGAACAGGTTTTTCGTGATTTATGGCGGCACGACGAGAATTAACAGACTTTGAACGTGGAATGTTAGTTGGAGCTAGACGCATGGGTCATTCCATTGCGGATATCGTTAGTGAATTCAACATTCCGAGATCCACGCTATCAAGAGTGTGCCGAGAGTATGAAATTTCAGGCATCACATCCCATCATGGACAGCGCAGTGGGCGACCACCTGCACTTAACGACCGAGACCGCCGACGTCTGTGTAGAATGGTCAATGTTAATAGACATGCAACACTTCGCCAAATAACTGCAGGAATCAATTTGGGACGTACGAGGGACGTGTCCGATAGGACTGTGCGGCGAAATTTGTCTTCCTTGGGCTATGACAGCAGAAGACCGACTCGAGTGCCTTTACTGACAGCACGACATCGCCTGCAGCGACTCTACTGGGCTCGTGAGAATATCGACTGGTCCCTAGACCAGTGGAAAACCGTGGCGTGGTCAGATGAGTCACGATTTCAGTTGTTACGAGCTGATGGTAGAGTTCGAGTGTGGCGCAGACCCCACGAAGCCATGGACCCAAACTGTCAGCAAGGCACTGTTCAAGCTGGTGGTGGCTGCATAATGGTGTGGGCTGTTTTTACATGGCATGGACTTGGTCCTCTGGTGCAACTGAACCGATCATTGACTGGAAATGGTTATGTTCAGCTGCTTGCAGATCACTTGCAGCCATTCGTGGACTTCACGTACCCACACAACGATGGGATTTTTATGGATGACAATGCGCCATGTCACCGGGCCAGAAATGTTCGTGATTGGTTTGAAGAACATTCCGGACAATTCCAGCGCATGATCTGACCACCTTGATCGCCCGATATGAATCCCATCGAGCATTTATGGGACATCATCGAAAGGTCCGTTCGTGACCAAACTCCTGCACCATCCACACTTTCACAATTATGGACGTCTATACAGACAGCATGGCTCAATATTCCTGCAGAGGACTTCCAACGACTTGTGGACTCCATGACACGTCGAGTTGTTGCACTTCGCCGGGCAAAAGGAGGACCGACACGATATTAACAGTCATCCCATGACTTTTGTCACTTCAGTGTATATCATTTAGTGTTTGGTCATAAGACCAAAATTCATCCCTCTATCAGCCAATTCACTCTTGAGCTGTATTGTGTTTTCAGACAGATAGAATTTCAAACCTAAAATAAAAAATTTGGTTTCTAGAAGGGTTTAGAGCGATCTAAAATAAAAATAATTTTAGAGATTTCAATACTTCCTTTTTTTATATAAAAATTTAACTATATATAGATGAGTGTGTGTAAACATATAATTTAATGCAATTTTGCCTTTTCTCTTTCACAGGTAGTATATAGCGCTGTGATAGTGTAGTCAGCAATATTTCTATGAAACACGTCACTCTTATTCCAGCGTTTGTCGTTGGAGTGTAGCAGACCATATGGTTTAAAATATGGCAGCTCCATAGAGAAAATGAAGGTAGTAATTTTTGTTTGTTTGCGAAAGTGTTAAATCTGAGGAAATTATTCTTCGAATACAAGCAGAGTGGGGTGACAGCTGTTCATCTCAAAACAAGATCTACAAATGAATAAGACGCTTTAAATAGGGAAGAACATCTTTATGTGATGATGTAAAGGTCATCAACTGGAATCGTGAACAATATGATGTGTTGTGAACTAATTTGAATCCTGTAATCAGATCCAAACATCTTGGATAACTGGGAAAAGATGCCATACTGCAGCAAGATAACACTTGGTCATACTCTGTTCAACGAACGACATAAAAAATAAAAAGGAGTACTGGATCATGCGACTTACAGTTCAGACCTTTTTCTAAGCGATTTTCATGTGTTTGGATCATTGACGGAATCACCAAGGATAAGCAAACAATGAATTTATTCATACTGTACAAAACTAGTTACAGATATAAACGAAAAACTTTTTTTTTCTTAGAAGGAATAAAAAAATTGCGAAACGTTGGGAAAATTGCGTTTAAGTCCAGGGTGGTCCCCCTACTCGCTTTCTATGTTGCCCAATATTTATGCAATTTTCATCAATTCCTTTTAGTAATCTTTCTATCTTGAGAACATACATTTTACGATCGGTCTACTTCGGATTCAAATCTCTAAGTCTCACAAGTATCTAATACATTTTTTCACATTTTGCTACCTACTTAGCAGCTTCAAGATCAGCTTTCCTTTTCAAACTGACAGAGGCTGGCCCTCTTGATGTTTCTTCGTATTTTAACTTCACTGATATTGTTGGAGGCCCCATTACTATTAAAAGAAAACAATACAGTGATAACTCGTGTGTTGTTTAGTTATTCAGACATTGGTAGCCGAGAGACGAAATATTGCCTTTACTTGAAAAAGATAAACCAGAAGGCTGCTTATTAGTATTCGCAGGAAAGGTGTGTCTAAAAATATAATTAACAAATAATCAACTGTTGGCCAATTTGTTAGACAAAAATCATACCCCTTGAAGGAAAAAAAAACAACTCTGGTTTAAATCCTTGCCTGAGGGCGACCATTGAGAAAGTCTTCAGGCCGGATTCATTATACCTTTCTCTTTGGTTCTTTGGCTTTAAATTTAATATTTATTTAAATTTTATTAAGAAATAATATTATTTTAAATTCATTTTCTGTTAATTTACCTTTACTTTTCCTTTTTTCGTCGTTGTCATGTGCAACATACAAATACTTATTGCTACGTAATAACAATTTTCATTAAATAAAAATGTTTACACAATACAGGGGAAATAAATTTGAAATGATTATACAGGCAAAACAAACTTGAAATGGTTGTTAACATCGACGAATTTTTAAGCAATTTTGTATGTATATTATGGCTGCTATACAATTATCCGCTTTTGCATACTACACATCTTACACGCATATCGAATTATCGATTTTTCAGGTTTGATTCTCCAATTAAGAGAAACGTTTTAAGCGATTTATAATGCAGAAATAAGTTAGGGAACAATTTAGTACCACAAATGCACTTCATATTATTTTAGGAATTAGAATAACATTACATGTTTCCAAATCGGATGTGTCATTTAATTAAAAGCCAAATAAATTCGAAGTCAAACGGATTAAGAGCACATTTTGAGGATAAAATAAACATAGATGTTAAACTTAATACATCAGATGTTTCAGTTGAAGTTCGAATATTCTTTACATTTTATTTTACCGAGACAATCCACTCTTTATTATTTTGAATAGGAATATTTTTCTTCAGTCCCCAACCAGATTACGTTATACATTTATTTTTGTTTTATGAATATTCCCCAAACTGTGGGACACACTTGTATATATTTTACTCATTAGGGCTTTTTAAGTTCCGAAGGAAGCTATAAATTTGTTGTTAAACATTTTTAATGAAATTTAACAGCCTTTTAGTTGACTTTAAAAACCATATTAAAACGAGTAATTTTTTTTATATGAGTGCTCAGTATATATTCTGAAAAGTGAAATTTTTTTAAATTCATTTAGTAGAATTGGAGAAGAATTTCTGTAAATCTAGTAATATAATTTGATACTGAAAAACTGTAGTTAATAAGCCTACCATTATGATGATTAAAATAAATCTGGGTTTTCAAAATTAAAAACACTGTTGCTTTACGGTATTAGATCGCAAATGATTATTTAATGACATTTCTTTCCCAAATTAATATGATAAATAAAATTAAAAATGCTTCCTGATTTCTTTAAGTTACAAGCCCGTCTTATATTCATGGTAAATAATGTATTGAATCTGTACATTTTGCATCATGAGTATGATAAAATAATTATTTAGCATTTAATAAATTTCTTTTGGAAGTCATCCTAAAGGCAAAAATACTTTAGTTAATATGCGATACATACTAGGTGAAAAGAACAATATTACCGAGGAAAATATTCTGCGTTACCACCTGCCATCTTTGGTCAAAGATGCCAGGTGTTGGAATATGATCAGGAAGCGATTTTAACTAGGAAGGAATTTTTGACCAGGTGGGTAGAATTTGCACGTGGAGGATTGCGAACTCGAGTGTCGAATATTTGCTGTAAGCAGCTATGAGGCAAGTTTGAGGTCGTTGAAATGTTCTCATATCTGCTCAATAAGAAAATTTAGAAAAGGGTAGATTGCGATGTGCTCTCCAGTAGAGCTTTGGATATTTTCAAAACAAAGATTATTTAATTTGATGCTGGTAAGTTAACATTGATTGTTCTGAAATTGTATTTATTAATTATGATTGTTGAATTTAATTATTAATGGCTATTAATGCATTTGATTTTAATACAAAGTTGTATCATGGTGTAAATGATTTTGTTTTATATATTGTATGGTTGTAATACGCAATAATAATGAATTTGTAAGTTAATATTGATTATTTTGAATTCTTATTTATTAGTTTCAATTGCTGAATTTAATTATTGGATATTAATGCATTTGATTTCAATATATAATAGAATTATATTATGATATATGTGATTTCGTTCAATATATTGAATGTTTTAATATGATGCAATGCGTTCCATGTAGTAAAAATGTATCTTTATGCTTGAATTTTGATATATATGCATTTTTATTTCATAATATTATAAACATTGATTATCATTTCTTAAACATTCTTTAAGTTTAGACTTTTGTTTCGATTTTTTTACCTCTAATATTTTTGGTCTTATTTCATTTTATGTGATTCATTTATAAAGTATTATAATGCTTAAATCTGTGTTTCTAATTGCATTTCCGCTTATGATTTCTGGATAACTGTTTTTATTTATTCTTATCATAAATTATATGTATATAATTGGATGATACATAAATAAGTGAATAAAACTTTCAAGAAGTTTTTGGAGAATCAGATTTGTCATATTAAATTAGATCACCGTTCTCAACTCAAGCCGAATTAAGCTAGGAAACGATTACAACTAAATCAAACCAATATTATTTCATTTATGTATGTGATTATTTATTGTTTTAATTAATACCAATCCGATCATATCTCCAGTGTTCCCTGGAATTTTAGCTAAACAAAGCGATAATGCTTCGTCAAATAAATAAAATAAATTATCTGTAAGAGTTTATTAATCCAAAAAGGATCAAATTGAGATTAGATGGCATTAATAGTATGTAAAATCCTGTCATGAGGATATTAATATATAATCTTGTTTGCATCTAAATCAGTATAATATCGAGTTATTTCACTTATGACTGCGTAGTTGATTTCCATATTTTGCTAATTTCAGAATGGAGTGATTGCAAAATGTTATTTTTTTCATCTTGCTTGGTGCTTAGTCTATAGAGAGAAATTACTTAAAATGTTACGAGAAATATTTAAATATATTTTCAACTTCATAGTATATCATATATAAAATAAACTGCTTCAGAATATGTTTATATATAATTGAGTTAGAATACATTACTATATATATATATTTAAAAAATAGGGTTTAATTATGCAGGTTTCGATAGGGCTCAACATTATTAAAAGTCACTGGTATAATTTTACCGAGTGCCTAGACCAGACCTTGGGATTTTTATCTGGTTCAAAGGGTCTTCATTTACTTGTCAAATTCATTCATCATAATTATCTATGTAGTAAGCTTATTTTCATTATCATAATTTTTTAATGTTTTATGAAGGAATTACGGTAGAAAAACACAAAATTATTATTCGAGTTGCTACTTTTGTAATTACATGGCCTTAATCATTTATTCGCATAGAAAATAACTCAACAGTTTTTAGGGTGGCCGAACAAAAGATTTTATATTGAGATTCTGATAGGACACAGATAAAAAAATTCCAGGCCTCGCATTCTTTATATTGCTTTTAATGAAAAAAATATACATGGAAAATAACGATGTTAAA
>JAPMOQ010063673.1:349-12604 GCA_026543055.1 Argiope trifasciata
AGCTCATCAACTTTAAAATAAGCAATGCTACATCAAAAAATATATATTATTATATTTTAAATATTAACGGTTGTAAATTAACAAAAACTTTTTTTCCTTTTTTGATTAAACCTTATAAAAATTTAAAAACGTTATAAAAATGCGATTGTCATTTACATCATATAAGGTAGAAACCTATTTCATGATCTTTAAAGCATTAAAAACAATTATCTATCATAAAAAGAAACAGATTTCCTGGTTACAATTTTCATTCACAAAACCTATTCGAACCATCTGCATATCGGAAATCGGTGGGTTTTTTTTTCTTTTACTTTTTTTTTGTAGTTTAAACCAAAATTTTCCAGTTTCAGAAATATTTTTTGCTGTTATTTCAGTTATAGAAATAAAAATTATAAAAATAAAACAGAAATTTTATTGAAATTTTTTTTTAAAAATGCCCTTGTCTGAACTTAATAGTCATTTGAAGATATCTTAATCCAAAATAAACAGCTTTTGCTTTATTTTTTAATTGATAAAATTTCATAAAACAAATCAAAATAAATATGACTGCAAATCTATTCCCTTTTCAGCAAAACAATAATGATAATGATTAGTTAAGCAAGCTCGCTGATCTTAAGTAAGAAAACAAAGTCATTAAAAACAAAATTGTTTCGAAAGAAGTTCATTCTTTTTTGGACAAAAACGTCGATTGCTTTATTACATCAAAAACATTCAATTTCATCAGATAGCTCAAGATTTTATTTCTCTTCTGATATCCCACTATGTATGTTTAAAATGAAGGTAAGGGCTTTTGCATAGTGTTTTAATAGTAAAAATATCGAAGGCAACACTCGGAAGATGACAAATTAACCCTTCAACTCAAGAGACTCCTCTCAGATATCATTTAAGACGGTATATCATTTAGATGTTTTATTTATTAAATTTTCTCTTTTGATTGTCAACCAACGAGAGTGATAACCTCAAAACTGTCTCGTATATATTCTAATAAAAAATAATACCCCAGTGAATGCCTTACATGATAATGGCAGACAATGGTTACGAAATGTTAACAAGAATTTGGGATTTTTACTGAATCTATCGTGTCCTTTTTGGCGAATTATTTCGGTTAATAATATCCGAAACAGTACCTTTGACAAGAATTTGGGATTTTTATTCAATCTATCGTGGAGTTTTTGGCGAGTTTTTTCGAGTAATAATATCCAAAACTCGAATTTGCATTCTAAATTGCTTTTTCACATTCGAATAACCAAAAATTTGTCACAAATCTACGCCTGTGTACACAAATTCACATATTATAAGATATATATTTGTCACTTCGTCTTTGGGTTATCGCATTTGCATGTTTCTAAATGTACAAATAAATAGATGGTCAATTTCTGCTTGAATCTAGCTCAAAATTTGATAGATGTGTAGACTATTCCTTTTAATTGAATATATCAAATTTTATCTATGTAACTCACTTCGTTTGGAATTATCACGATAAATTATTTTCTAAAAGCTAGTCTTCAACGACTTTCCTGAATATCTGATTTTATACCAAATTCGCAGACTTCTATCAAATTTTAGAACAAAGTGTTTTTTTAATCTCTTAGTCACAAAGTCACAGAAGTCATTTTGTGACATGCATAACAAATTCCTATCATTCATTTCCAAATGTATATTTATATTTTTAAATGCATATAAAAATTAGCAAATTCATATTTTTAAAACTAAATAATTTTCAAGGCTTTTTTGACTACTTTTATTTCAAATTTCGTCACGACTTTTATATTTATTTCATAAAATTTTTAAATATGTAAGTGATTTATAAGCGATGATGAAATAATACTGTAAAATATAAATATGTTTGCGATAAAATAAATAATGTTATTTAATATTATAATATTAAAAATTTTAGATGCCAAGTTATAATTGCCTCTTTCGTATATGAATCAATTCCCTATTGCATTACATTTTACAGTTATGATTACGCGAAGATTCATGTATTAATTTGAACCAATTATTGTTTCAAATTTTATGGCAGTACCTTATATATTCCATTCCTTGTATATAACTTTTCAATATTTAAATTTTATATATAAGTGACGGCGAAATAATCTAATAAAAATGCAAATTATAAAATAAATGATGCCTTGCCATTATAATCTTATTATGTTAGGACATTTTGGAATTTTGTTTCAAATTCCAAAAAAAAAAAATTATTTTAAAAGAATTCTTTTAAATAATTTTTAATAGGAATGCATAGAAATAATCCTGTGTTATATCATGCTCAGCATTATTAAATACACTGATAGAAAAAAAATTCCAACACTAGGAAGGAGCTGTGCTAGATAAAACGAAATTTGGTAGGCGTGTTTATACATCTGAAAGATGACGTCGATTCAAATTTCGAGCTACGCGCGTAAGTGTGGAGCTAGTAGCGACACTATGAACATGCAAATGAGGTTTGCTTTAAATAAGCGCTGTAAGGTTCGTGATCGTTATTTACAGTTGAGATTTGACGTAGTCGGTTAATGTTAGTCAAGGATGCCTCTGAGAAGACGGAGAAGCCATTATCAACAGCTCGCTGAGTTTGAACGAGGTCGTGTTGTAGGGCTACGAGAAGGTGGGTTTTCTTTCCGCGATATTGTTGAAAGACTTGGCAGGAATGTATCCACTGTGTATGAGTATTGGCGGCAGTGGTCAAAGGAAGGTATTGCCTCAAGAAGACCAGGTTCCGGGTGGCCACGTGGTACTACTGAGAGGGAAGACCGTCGTATTCGGCGTATGGCTGTGGCTAATCGTACTGCGTCTGCAGCTGAAATTCGAGCTGCAGTTGGCACCACAGTGACACAACGAACTGTTACAAATCGGTTACTTCAAGGACAGCTCCGAGCCAGTCGCCCTGTACAATGCGTTCCACTGACTCCAAACCACTGCCATTTGCGACGTGAGTGGTGTCAAGCTAGAGCTCATTGGAGGACGGAGTGGAGATCTGTTGAGTTTTCTGATGAAAGCCGGCTCTGCCTTGGTCGCAGTGATAGCCGTTTATTGGTTAGAAGGAGGCCAGGTGAACGCCTGCTAGTGACCTGTCTGCGGCCTAGACACACAGGGCCTAATCCACGAGTTATGGTTTGGGGAGCAATTTCGTATGACAGCAGGAGCACTCTCGAGGTTATCCCACGCACCCTGACTGCAAATTTGTACGTTAGTCCAGTGATACAACCTGTTGTGCTGCCATTCTTGAACAGCATTCAAGGAGGTGTTTTCCAACAGGATAACGCTCGCCCTCATACCGCTGTTGTAACCCAGCATGCTCTACAGAGTGACGACATGTTGCCTTGGCTTGCTAGATCACCAGATCTTTCTTCAATCGAGCACGTATGGGACATCATTGGACGACAACTCCAGCGTCATCCACAACCAGCATTAATCGTCCCTGCATTGACCGCCAAAGTGCAACAGGCATGGAACTACATCCCACAAACTGATATCCAACACCT
The DNA here is from genome assembly GCA_026543055.1 of Argiope trifasciata. NCBI lineage: Eukaryota > Metazoa > Arthropoda > Arachnida > Araneae > Araneidae > Argiope > Argiope trifasciata. Next base: position 3,832 of record JAPMOQ010063673.1, read on the forward strand.
GTACGACACAATGCAAGCACGTTTGCATGCTTGCATTCAAAATTCTGGTGGTTACAGCGGTTACTAATGTACCAACATTTCACATTTGAAATGGCTCTACCTGTGATCTTGAAACTTTAATCAATTAAATATGTTACCTAGACAAATGTATTAATAAAATTTCATTACTGTACAAAAAATTTTTCTTGGTGTTGGGATTTTTTTTTCTATCAGTGTATTATTCAATTAATGCACACAAATCGGGTGACTTTAAACTGTTAAAAAAACTATACCATATTGTAAGAAATATAATTATAATAAAAATGAAATCTACGATCGCAAATTTTAAGTTTTCTATCTGATAATATTATTTTTAAGACATTATTTATCTTAATTAATTTGTCATTAATCAATTAAAACCGGTTTGAAACAATCATGAGACTTTTCTCCCTCTGTGTATATATATCTATTTATCTATCTTTGATAGTGTGTGTGTGTGTGTGCGTGCGTGCAAAGTTTTGGAGCTTTTAATGATTTGAAGATGAAAAAAAAACGTTTTTCTAAATATCGACGCATGCATAATCTGATAGTCTGGTAATTAATTGCTTTAAACAGGTTTAAATTGATCGATGACAAATTAATTTTAACAATTCGTAAGAATTCAGAGAATGAATAATTTGGAAATCAAGTTATAACTTTAGTTGGCGATAAATCGCCAAGCATTACAACCTCCTGCATTATTTTCTAATAAGCCTAAAAGCGAAAAATGGATGGCTCAAAAGCGCTATAAATCATTAATTCTTTGCCTACACATTTTGAAGCTTCAACAATTTGTTGTTACGCATTTTAAAGCTTCAAAACATTTAAACCAAAACATTATTATGATCTCACATGATAAAACCGTTTTAATAGGAATTCTAAGGAATAATGATTTATATTCTTAAAATTATTTTTATTCAAATATTATACAGTTAATATACACAATTAAAGCAATTATAATAATTGATAAAAAATTTAATAAAATTTAATAAATAATTTGAAAAATACGTCATATTTTCAACTCTTCTTTTTCATACAATTAACAAAAAAAAAAAACTCAAAGATTTTATCATTATAAATAAATTCAGTAATCCCATTAGAATTTCCATTACGAATATGTTAAAGATAAATACATACGATCAAATTACGCCGTTACATAATGATTTTATAAAAATGTTGTAACAAAATATATGAGCATTAGATATCAACTACTTAAATCGTGCTTTATAAGGCAATAGACTTCCCAGTAATCTACATTATGCTAGGATATATCATTCCAATTTCTGTAGTCACAGTAGAAGAAAAATCATATTCAAATCCATATCAGTCTTTATCAATTTTAATGTCCACACTCAAATACTCCAGTGGATTTTTAAGTAGCACCGATGACTGTTGGAATTTTAAGACGATTCTCTGACAACATTTTTTTCGGAAAACTGTCTCAATCCGACCGGAGCACGATACTCTGCATTCAAATTGCATCAATTTGCGGATAATGATGGCATCTATCAAACTGTCGGGATCAAATTGCGCGGAACTGGCGTATGGTAGTGATCTATGGCTATGCTTTACTAAGTGCCTATAATTCGGGGGTGAGTTCGTTTTAATTTTAAGTGGTGAAATATTAAGTATAGTCACTGTAGAGTTATAAGATAGTCACTGGCAACTGGTAAAAGGAAAATGAGCCACTAAAAAAATATCTGGATATCGAGCAGAATCAAAATCTGAGCAATAACTAACAAATGAAAAACAAATTCGGAAAAAAACACAGCCACAATCGTTTTTCAGCACTTGATAATTCAAAATAAAGTTCTATGGTCGAAAACTGATTTCATCGTATTCGCAATGGTGAAATATTTCTGAGCTCATGTTGTATAGACTTTGGCGTTGTAATGTAGTATAGTCACATTATGTAAGTATAGTCACATTATATAAGTATAGTCACATTATATAAGTATAGTCACATTATATAAGCATAGTCACATTATATAAGTATAGTCATATTATATAAGTATAGTCACTGGCGGCTGGTAAAAGGAAAATGCGTCATTAAAAAAATATCTGTATATTGAACAGAAGCAAAATCTGAGCAATAACTAATAAATGAATTTAAAAAATCTGAAAAAACGCAGCCACAATCGTTTCTTAATACTTGATAATTCAAAATAAAATTCTATGGTCGAAACCCGATTTCATCGAATTCGCAATGGTGAAATATTTCTGAGTTCATGTTGTATAGTCATTGGCGGTATAAAATAGTATAGTCACATTACATAAGTATAGTCACTGGCGGCTGGTATAAGGAAAATGCGTCACTAAAAAAATATCTGTATATTGAGCAGAAGCAAAATCTGAACAATAACTAATAAATTAATTTAAAAAATCTGAAAAAACGCAGCCATAATCGTTTTTTAATACTTGGTCATTCAAAATAAAAAACACAGTGGTAAGTTCTATGGTCGAAACCTGATTTCATCGTATACGTAGGGGTGAAATATTTCTGTGCTGGTGTAGAAATCTAAGTTTAGTCACTGGTGGCTGGTAAATGCATCTCTAAAAAAATATCTGAATATAGAGCAGAATCCTAATCTGAGCAATAACTAACAAATGAAAAAAATCCGGGAAAAAAACAACCACAATCATTTTATAATTGATAATTCAAAATAAAAATACAGAGATAAGCTCTATGGTTGAAACCAGATTTCATCGTATTCGCAGTGGTGATATATTTCTGGGTTAGTGTAAAATTCTTATAATCACTGACGGCTGATAAAAGAAAAAGGCATCTCTAAAAAAAAATCTAGATATTGAGCAGAATCAAAATCTGAGCAATAACTAACAAATGAAAAAAACGGAAAAATATCGCCACAATCTTTTTTAATGCTTGATAATCCAAAAACAAAAATTTAATCGTAAGTTCTATAGTCGAAACCTGATTTCATCGAATTCTCAGATATAGACTACCGAACAAGAAAATTTTAGGATCCAGACTGAATTAACCACAAAAGATCCGCCATCTATACAGATTTGTTGTACGTTAAAATGGAATAAAAATTATAGAAATGTAAGCGTACAGATGACGTTATCTGACAGTAGTTCGAAATTATCGATATTAAATTAGTTTTCTTTTTGCCCTGGCTAAACTAAATCAAAGTTCCGCTTTATATATTAACTTGGGACACAAAATCAGCCAAACATTTTTGTACTGGCGTGGACTGAAAAGTTGAGAAAATTAGTAATGCCATTTTAGATATTTTCAAAATCTTCGTATTCAATAGGATGCGATCCAAGGGCGCTAAAAATTTATCATATTGATTTTCTTACGTTTTGAAAAACAAAATTTATTTAACTATAATTTTTGTGTATGCCTAAAAAATGATCAGGGCTTATAATTTGACAGTAAAAATGTTGTAATGTTATATAAATATAAATTTCAGTTCCAAAATATTTATATAAGGACAATCAGACAGAAAATTCTAAATTCTTTGTCTTATAGGAGTTATCTAAACTATCAATTATAAAGTAAACAACTAAACGCTGCTCTAATATCAATATCTATAATGATTCGTCAGATTTATTTGGTCACACCACATTTCGGTAAATTTAAAATTATATTACATGTTGTATATATAATATATTACATGTTACAACATTTAAAATTATATATTACATGTTGTCACAAAAGTACATTTTAAATTTAGAAAAAAGGGAAGTCATATCAATGACTTCTGAGCCTGCTCCAAGGCACAAGATTAAATAATACTGAATGACTCGAGAACCACAACAGCAACACTGGCGAAACTGTGATTGAGTCTTAAGGGCCATCATTGGCCACGGTACAACCCTTCCCAAAGGAAGTGCATCCTGTCAGCGATAGGACGAGTCATATCATAGACTTTCTGACCCGCTTGAAGGCTCACGGTTAAATAATACCGAATGACCGGAGGGCCGCAACAGTAAGACCGGCGAAACAGTAAGACCGGCAACAGTAAAACCGGCGAAACTGAGGGCCTTCATCGGCCACGGTACAACCCTTCCTGAAGAAAATGCATCCTGTCATCGATGGGAGGAATAATATCACTGACTTACAAGCCTTCCTGAAAGAAGTGGGTCCCGTTATCGATGGGAGGAGTCAGACTTATATCCTCCAGAGTGGCACGATCCAACCACTGTGCCGAAACCTCTCATCTTAATTTTGAGGTACACCCCGGGGGGATAAAAAAAGAGAGAAATTTGTTTGTAAAATCCCTATTTTGTAATTATACCAATTTGCGAAAATTTAAGGTGATAGCCAAAGTACAAGTTACTTTTTATCTTGAATTATTCTATAATTTAAACATTTTGATTGAAACTATAGCACTCAAATTCCTTGTTGCCATTTCGATGGGTGCCAAGTTATTCTAGCGCAATGAACTCAAATTTGTTAAGATGTCCCTTAGATGACCTATTAATTTCGAATCAAATTTCGTCCATAAACAATCCTCGAATTATTTCAAAATGAGATGTTGATCTACATAAAATTAAATATATTATTGCATGCTTCATAATTGTGAGTAGAATTCGTTTATTCTCCGCCAAATTTTAAATTTCTCTTTGGACTTAGTATTGTTGCGCCATCTAGTGATTGATAATCCCTTTTTTGTTGTTGTTGTTTTGGTTGGTTACATTCCATTTTGAAATTACTCAGAGGCTGCTTTCAGAGGGATTTCGCAGTTCTTAACTGTTGGCAAGTGACTAGAAACGAAACTGTATTCAACATTCTTCCCTCAATCCCAAAGTCCATATTCATATTCAATAGAAAAACGACGGATATCGACTCTTTCAAGTGCATCAGATTGGTATTCCTCTATTAGAAGCAGATTTCATTCCAAACCTTTCGGTCACAAATATTACACTGTCATCAAATTATTCCGATTTTTCAATTGTCTGATTCAAAAATGTGATTCAAATATATTCACTAATAATTGAAACAGTTGAGAATGGGTCAAATTAGAGAAAAGCACGAATCACAGATTAGAGAAAATATTAAAAAAGACAAATTATAAATCAATAGTTATGTTTAACATTTCTAGAATTTTATTTTTTTTAATCAACTTTTTCATAATATAAGAATTTTTTTTATTTTAGTCAAATTTTCTATAATACAAGAATTTTGTTATTTTAGTCAATTTTTCTACGATGCAAGAATTTTATTATTTTAGACAATTCTCCTACAATATACGTAACAGAATTTGGAAAAAAAGCATATTTTCACATTTATTTAAACAAAAAAAATTAATAAATTCATATTATATAAAAATGTGTTGAAATATCAAAGCGATTAGTTGCTAAAGTGTGGACACCCAATTGTACATGGCCAGAACCGCAAAATTTTCAAACTGCAGACGGTCTCTTTCAATGGATATCTTAAATAATTGGAGTTGGAGTCTACTGGAGTTGCCTAAAACTTCAATACTTCGTACCGTCCAAATCTATTTTGCATAATTATATAGTTAATTAACTATAATCTTTCCATCTTATTTTTGTATCCGATCCAATAACAAAAGTTGCTGATCCGGCGAGATGAAAACACATTTGACCAGATCCAAGACCTGCCGGTTCAGACTTCGAATACCTATTTATCACTGGTTATTCATGTCATAAAAATCAGTGTCAGTTCTGGTTTAATACCAATCCATAAGAGAGAAACAGCAACCGGTTTTCAGACACACAAAAAAATGACAGCCGGCGCATGTGGAAGCGACATCGAATGATGAACAGAAGCACAGGATTTGTCAATTATATTTCGAAATAAAAAAATGCATTCATCATGAATTCAGAAAAAGAGAACATATTGCACTCTGCAGAATTGAATATGAAAATAAAAATGTCTACGATTGAAAGCAATTAATCTTTAGAGCTTTGCACTATCTGAGGTTTCTCTAAATTTACCAAGATCCTTCATTGAATTAGGGATTGCGAAGTTCGGAAGATTTCTCGGGTATCTAATAAATATTCCACGGAAAGAGCAAGCAGAAGGGTTCTGTATTTCACTTCATTATGTATTTGAAACATTATGGCGAAACTTTTGTTTAACCATTTATTAGGAATGGTAGATCAAAAGCATCTAGTTTCCATAGGCTCTTATGGAAGATTTACAAATCCAAGTTTTTTTGCCAATATTGTGTATTTATGGTATGCATATTGTATGCTTTTTAGACATAAATCTGTTATTCTATCAGAGAACATAACTCAAAATCAGAAAAAGCTATACAAATGATGCTTAAGTAACCGTAATACAAACCTTAACGGACTTTAATGACAGAGCTCTCTGATGCTCTGCAGCACAATGATTAAGTTAAGAGGCCGGTTTAGCTAGGATGGAAGGGTGTTGAATTCGCGTTCCTTCGGTTGCGAGTTTTAAAACTGCCGATAAAAGACATCCATGTGTGGTGTTGGCTGACATCAGAGTCTGGCAGGCCTTCTCTATGAAGGGGCCCGGATGACAAAAAACCATTTGGGCCCTTAGAAAAAACCCCTGAACATTTGCCTATGTATTTAATGTGCGTGACTTTGCTTTTGCTGTTGGAAAATTACAATTCTTCCAATTTATTTTTCGATTCTTAGTACAGCAAGAGCGTTTAAGCATTGTACCCATATCCTTGAACGAAGATATTCCTTTATTTAATTTTAAAATACTGAAAGAAGGTTCAGCATTTATTATATTTAGTAACTGGCAATGCAAAGGACTGAAAAAAAAATATTACGTAAGATACAGACAAAAGTAGGTAGCTGAGGATTTACGTCTAATTGAACTCCAGATTCAGCCTCCACTTCTGGACGCCGGGCATGGCGTTCTGTCTTAACATGCCTGAAGGGCATTTCCTTATTCATAAATGAACATTTCGCGCCATTTTTATTAATATCACTGCGATATTTGCCTAATAAAGGCGTCAATAGATGCTCGGCCAACCACATGGAAACAAGTTCGTAGACTTTTAGTATGTGTAACATTATTATTGTTCAAAACACTGTTTTAATTCTTAATCTCGATGGGGCATTCCTCCGTCGTGAAGCCCGGGTGTATAGCACCCGCCGCACCCCCTAGATGGCCGGCCCTGCCTGGCACACGTATAAATCTGTCGCGAGTAATGCCACTGGGAGTACCGATTCAGAAGTGATCGTTCTCAGATCCAGATCTAAATTACAGTCTGTGGATGAGTGCATGAAATGTATGAATGAAGTCTGCTCCGTAAAAAAAGGCTTGTGATGCATGAGTAGTTATCTCGTACTCTAGGTCCTAGATGGCGCTACTGAAAATTTTAGTTTAGTTTAGTTAAACTAACGTCCCATTTTAAAGCAACACGAGGGTCGGACCTCGTCAGTTTGAACCACGGACAGATGACGAGGATGACACCTGAACTGGCACCCCCTCTCCACACCACACCAGCGGGGGGGGGGACATTTGGCCTGACAGATTTAACGTGCAAGAGACCCCCTCCCACGGCGGTTCTTCGGTGGAATCGAGTTTCGAACCCGAAACCCTCCGGTTCCGAGGCCGAGACCTTACCACCAGGCCACAGCGGCCCTAGGCGCTACTGAAAAACAAAAGAGGCAAAAAATTGGGATTAAATCGAAATGGTTCTTTAGTCAGCGGGCTTGTCAATGAAAAGTGCCATTAGAAACAACAACATGATCACGTTCAGGTCAAGCAAGGGCATGTGCTACATGCGTTAAACCATGCTTTTATATTATATTACTCAAGCTGACATTCTGGCATAGGGTTAGTGCGTCTTCCCCGTGATCTGGGAGTCCCTGTTCGGGAATGGTTGTTCTTTTATCTGTGAGATGGGTGAATGTATCCCCATGTTAATAAGGTTTGTGCAAGCGAATGTGACGCGTAAAGTAGCTAATTCGCATTCTTGGTCCTAGATGGTGTTACTGGAAAACAAAAGACGTAAAAACTTCGGCTTAAATTCGCTAACTTAATGAAGCGGGCTTATCTATGACAAGTGTCATCAGAAACAACAGCAACATATTATTCTAAAATTATGTATATTAATTGTCTATGAAAAACGTAACTTGTAAATAAATAGTTGCTACTTTAATTCAGAGGTTATACTTAACTCATTAACGACCTCACATTTTTTACTTAAAACTGTAAATAAATATCATTTTAAATAAAATCCACCCAAAGTCTAACTGTCCAACCTTGCCATATAGTTTCTGATTACACTTTTCCATTCATAAAATGTTAGAAAATAAAATACATACCCCCATTCATAAAATGTTAGAAAATAAAATACAACATATATTTTTATCTCAAGAATTTCAGATCTGTATCAAATTTTGTACCACAGTCATGAACTATTTGATTTTTCATCGGTATATGCATTTGTAAACTTAATTTCTCAAAAAATAACAAATTAGATCTGAAAGTTTGACATCAAATCATCAAGTAATCAATAGGAATAGATTCAAAATCTAAATACAATACTTATCATTATATGATGAATATCAATACGGAATGCACCATCTGGTGAAAGAAATTTTAAACAAGCTGTATATTAAGAATAATTTCTGCCATTCTGAATTTGAAATACAGTTACAGCAATGGCCTTATCAGCTCTTTGAATAAGAATTTTAATATTCCGAAGCTAAAGCAATGACATAATACTGTTCAAAATTTATCGCGGTGTTTTTCAGTATTATTATTCTTTTAACATCCAGACAGATGTTATCTAACAATTGACCCGATTTCATTACATAAGAAAAC
>JAPMOQ010063674.1:0-11614 GCA_026543055.1 Argiope trifasciata
GCCCCCCCCCACACACACACACCGGGAGAAAAAATCCAACGAAAAGCCACACACACCGAGAGAAAAAACCCAACGAAAAGCCACACATGCAAAGAGTGGAAAGACCAACGAAAAACCATAGACATTGCGGGAGGACAATGAAAACACATTGATAGGAGGGAAGGAATGACACAAACATAACGGGGAAAGCGAAACTCATTTCCGTGTTTGTTCAGGGTTGATAGAATCTAAGTGGAGGTACAAGTTTCGAGTTCCCGATTTATATATAATTTAGATACTGACTTTTTTAAAAATTAAACTAAAAGATGTATGTTAAATTTAAGGGTTATATTATATTTAAAGTAAGAATACATGTCCTAACAAATTTTTAGTGCAATGGCTATTCCAAATCAAAACTAGAGATTAATTGTTTGAAACTAAATCTACAAATGATTGTAACCAACAAATCAAAACTTAGGTACTAAAACACTATCACCAAACGATGTGGAATCCAATTTATGTCAGGGACCATTCACGAGAAAAGAGGTCATGTGAAAATGAGTACTATGAAGAAATGCATAGACTATTCACCAGTTTCTATTTCCTATACATGAATTAAAACAAGCTTCGAAACATCAGAGTTGATCTCATACACTTAACCGAATAGCCGAACTTTTTGGTAATTGTAATGGAAGGAGGTTGGATGTTTGAATTGGCATCCGGAGAAACAATTGGAAATTCTACATATCTACACTTTTTAATAAAGTGCATAATAATAACATCGATTCTTCCAAAGATCAAACATCCTCATTTCTTTCTCTTTAAAGGTTTCAGTTTTAAGACTTCCTGGTGACATTTACCACTAGCCATTGATTTTCAAGAAGGGAATCTAAAACGCCATCCAAAATGTGAAGTTTCAGATAAGATAAATGTTAATGAATTATCGCCCGTTGGCAAATTTTTAATTGCGCCTTTTCGACAAACAGCATATTTAAAATATTCTGACCATAACCATTTATCTGACTATGTTTGCAGTTCCCGATAGCGTAAGCCCAAAAATGATAATATTAACTATATTCTAGATCTTTCCCTTTATGAAAGATTAGTTTTGATAAATAAAAAAAGTTGTTTCTTTATCTGGATTGTTACAGAAAAATGATTTATACTATGTTTTGATTAATTTTAAACATATACTATAAAGAGCGTTAGTCACAGAACAGCCAGTTGCAGCAATGCTTTGGGCCGAGATCTCTTTTATTCGAGAAGTAAGCTCTACCTTTTGAGACATAGATTGAGTATACTATTTTGTTTTGTAGCAGTGCAACTTCAAAGCAATTGAGCTGTTGGTTCAGCGAGAAAGTTGACAAGACGCTTACTGAGGGCACTCTTGAAAGCGATTTTAATGAAACTGTACTGAAAAAGCTTCACACACTGACAGAAATAAAATCAATTTCTTTCCGATTAGTGCAGATTTCTATCAAACTAGAATTGATTTCTCCAGACTAATTCGGATCGAAAGGAAAAAAAATCTCATAATTGAAACTTGAATAATTTGACATTTATTTTGTTGTGGACGAAATAGTTGGTCTTTCCCACAACGACCCGCCTATCCTAAAGGGTGCAAGGCTTTCATTCTTGTCGAAATGGTTGTTGCATTACAGATTGAAAAATAATTATATAATCAACGATTATAAATGCATGGGGTTCGTACAAAGTAATATATGTCCAAATCTTGTCAAAACTGATTTGGGAGATATAGCAGCACGCAATAACTCACTAAGATAAAGTTGATTGATTGAATTTCATGAAATTTAAATAACGTTTCATAGTTTTCAGATACTCGATTTTCACAAACGATTCTTTATATAAAATTCGAGCATTCAGGTCATTTTAATAAATGTATAAGTTGATTTTTTCGTCGGTATTGAAATACTAATTTCTCATTTATGGATATTTCGATGAAAATAAAGATGTTTTAAGAATAAATCTTTCAAAATTTAGAAGGCCGTGTTTTGTTTCATAATCTAAATCGAATAATTTCTTTTATACTATATATCACCGAGACTGTGTAGCAAAATTTACTTTAAATTCGGTATTTATGTACAAGATGGAGATGGGAAACATTACACGCAACATTTGAACAATCAGAATCGATACACAAGCTTGGACTGACTACAGAGGATTACGGTAACTTATCAACTTAAAGACAAGCTTATTTAATAACAATGCAATACAAAAAATATATTAGGACAATACTGCATTTAAATTTAGTTCTATAATTTATGTAAAATACAATTTATTTTTAAAAAAAATACAGTACATCAAAAGGCAATTTCTTTACAAACAAAACGATTCCATTTTCATCATTGGTGGTTGTTATCCTTGTTTACAATCACTAGTTTTGAAGTTGATCAAAGTAGCATTTTAACACATTTAAATTTTTAAAAAATACTTTTCGTAGCCGTAATAAATTTTCAGCTTTTTAAGATTGCTTAACTTAAAATTTAGGTTCAGAGAAAAACACTTCAATTTGCTTCATACATCTAAAATGAGGCACCAATTTTACTTCTAAGTAGAAAAATTAAGAAATTTCTGAGAGAAAAATTGAATTTTGGATAAAGGACTGGATCACCATTTATGATGAAATCAAGTTCCAAAAACATTGTTCAATTAACATGCATAATGTTGGAGTAATTCAACCGTTTTAGTCATAAAATTTAACGTTTCTTCGAATTCATTAATGAAAGTATCCTTACAGAAAATCAGATATTGCAGTAAACATCGGGAATTTGTTTAAATACATTTAATATTTAACATTTATGATAAGAAAAAATAAATTACTCCTCGGTTTCCGCTTCTATGCCCAATGGCGATTGGATTAGAAAATTAGCATTGGCGCCAAGTCAGCAGAACGTTTCGCCAACTAATTTTGTAGCGCCATCAAGTGGCCAAATGTTATAACCCTTTAATTCTTGTTCGAGAGTGTTGAGAATAAAGAAATGAAGCCACAACTCAAGATTTTGCGTTTCCTTTATATGCGGTTGATTTATCTAAAAATTCAGCCACTATGGGCCAAAACAATTAGCCATTCGGAATTTCTAAAAACGTTCCGATTTTTAGTATAAAGGATTTTTAATAGAAACAAAGGATGCAAAAATTATAATTAGCATACATGTTGCCTATGCAACACTCAAGCATACAACCAGGAACCTAAACTAATCTTGCCTGCTGTCAGTTTATAACAAGAAAACAGTTCAATAGTCGCTTTGAACGAAATTGATTTAATAAAGAAATCACCACTATTGGAATGAAACTTCAAAAAAAAATCATGAAATTCGTAATTATCCATTCAAAAAGACATTAATTAACTCATCTAGGATAAAAACTAAAGAAGCTCATCCAGCCATTTCTAAGTATTGCCTTTTTAGAGTTGCGGCAACTCTTTAACTTGGATTTTGAATTTTAAATTTCAGCTCTGGCTTTAATATATGGGTTATCAAATATTTCTGAAAACAATTCATATTGATAGTTAACATTTTGAATTTATGTTAATCTCTTAACTCCGCAGTTAACCATTTCATCAAAATTGATTATCTTTCTATCAACTTAAGATTGTAGTGAGATATTTATGTGTGAAATATACAATTCATGTATATTATATTTAAGTATTGTTACAAATCCGTAATGTTGCTTATCAGTTCGAATAGTTCAATCACTGGAAAAACCGTTTTACGATATGCTCTGTTGCATGCCATAACATTAATTTCAGAATCTGGTGAAAAATTTGGCAAACAAAGATTTTTTGGAATCATAGCGATAGAGCCAATAGGAACCAAAATATGTCCGATTGTTCCAGAACCTTACTGCTGGCTTCTTGAACCATGACACCAGTTCAAGCTGAAGAAAACTGCAGGAAGAATCGGATAAGAGTCGCATAGCGAATCAACGATGAATAGTTGTATCAGGCCAGCGAAGCGCAAGTGCTGTGTGAAGCTCAAGTGATTGCTGAATTGGGCTGGGTGCTGAATTCTGTAATTCATTGTAGAAAAGCATCGAGTCGTGAGAGGAGTAACGGGGTCGTGTAGCAGTGTGTTGGCAGTTAGGCTAAGACAGCTAAAGCTAGGAGACAACGGAGATTTGTAGGCATTTGTAGATATTAGCAACTACACCTCCTGTGGAAATCTGCCTGGTCCGCTTTCTATGCTGTAATTGAATACTACTGGTGGGCTACTTTTTGTTGTAGTGCTCTGTTGTGTTTCAGTCTCTGCTGTGCATTTGTTGTATGCGAGTTCTTGTTTTCATATGTTATTAAAAATTGTTATCGAGACCTGTTGATTGAATATTTATTAATAAATATAAAGAACTCCGAATTCAACTGAATCTTTGAAGAATATATATTAAATTTTATCTTGCATAGATAGACCATGGTTTTTTTTCTTCATACTAAAAAAACTCATTTTAATTATGTTCTTTTTAGTTTATCATTGGTTACAGTAATGAATTATAAATTAGTGTAATTTTTTTTTTCAAATTTACCTTCAGATGGCATGCAGATATGGAATCAAAATTTCATTACATTATATAATTGATAAGTTCCTAGAAATGACACAACAATATATTAACGGAATATAACTGCATAAATTTTAAATTCTAGCACACCAGGCAGAGATGGAATAATGAATTGCGAAATTTCATCTTTTAAAGCAAAATACATGACAACGTAAACAAAGTGAAAGCCATTTATAAATTAAGACATCCATTTAAAACGAAGGCTCTTAAAATCGACATGTTTATAAGAATTTCAGAAAGAGTTATTTCAAATTCTTAGAAAAGAGGTATTTTTAATCTTTTGAAGTGATTTCATTGAGAAGAAATATTGAAGAAATTTTATCGAAAGAAATTCTGAAAGTTATATCTAAGGAACAGAACATTTACAACCTGAAACATTACCGAAAACGAAAATTAAATTAAGTTATTAAAATTAAACTATAAAATTAAGCTATTGCAATTAACTGCCTCCATTCAACATTTTCCCCAAAATTAAACCACGATATTTTATTCTTGAAAATCTCTTCTAAGAAATTTAACTGAAACATGCTATTAATTAAAATTAAAGGCATCCATTAGCTTAAAGCCTATTTATCACCATGCTGATCAGGCAGGACGATTAAATAATGATTCCTCGAATTCTAAGGATTCTTGATTGATTGGCCGGCCGAACCAATGAAGAACCCTAAGCAGAATAAAACAAGAATAATTAGAGTTAAAAATTATCTATTTAATTAAGATTTTTCTACGAATGGAAGGATACTTTAAAAAAAAGAATAAGAGCTTTATATTTAACTTCTAAAATATTAAGAATGAACTCAATTTTGAAAGGATACGGTTCATCTTAAAATGGGTGCAGTTAGTAAACTTTTTTTGTATTTAGACAGATTATATTAAATTATTATCCAAACCTCAATCAGATTAAAAATTTTTATATAAATGGATAAAGGATAATATAAAGAAAATGTATAATATAAGTATCATGCATAATAAATGTATAGTAATATCATTGTAAAGATATATTTAGGATTCTTAAAGTACAAGGCACATATAGTAAGAAGTCAAAATTCAATCAGATTGAAATAATAGTTTAACACACAATTATTTTCCATTCTCAAAAGTAAGCTGAATAATTACATGGACATCTATTGCAGAGTATCACGAGACATATATTTATTTACTCACATTGTATTTTCATGTTGCTGAAAAACATGTCATGCGAAGAATACAGAATAATCACGATGTTTAAAGCTTAACACACTAAAAAGAGATAAGAAAAGTAAGATAATTACATACATACTTGTGGACACTTCATTGTTTCTCTGGCAGATTCTCACTCAGAGCAATGCATGCTTTATTTTTTATTTTTTATCCCTGTCATTAGAGGAGGTAATCTCAAACATGCGAAACTTATTTTACTCATATCTGTGTTATAATTTTAAACTGAATGCTCACTGAACATTTTAAAGAATATTTTTAAGAGCATAAGTAATTTCAAGTGTGCGATCTTTTAAACAAACGTTTCAAATCCATATGCATAATTCTTGATGACAAAATTACTATCCCATTAATGAAATTGTATTGCTCAAAATTCTTTGATTTAAAGAATTCCTTATCATGCACGAAATTAAAGGTCTGCGATTTAATAATTTCGTTATCTTGTTTTATGTCCAGTAAATGTTTAACAAATCATTTATCTGTATAAAATGTATTGACGCATTTATAAACATATTTGAATACACAGGAAGGAATCATGCAGATAAAATTGTATAAAGCCTAGTCACTTGGCTTTATGTCTGCGGAAATATTGATGTATTATAATTAAACTAATCAAGATAAAATGATCCAATAAAACGGCTGCAACAAGAATTTTTTTAAAAAAAGATTCGTGTATTATGCAAACTCTTTCATTAATATTTTGTGATGCCCATGAAAGTTCAGGAAAAAAATTTAAAAAAAAATTCTATTACTTGTAGAAAGATAAGAAGTAAATTTTTGAGGTCACAAAAACCATATATTATTTAGCCGAAACCTGAAGTATTGGAAATAATGAAATATACAACCATTGTCAATATACGTTTACTTTAACACCGAAAATACTTGAATTCAAGGCAACAAACATTTCGAGCAAATGATGACAGCTCGTATCATATTTCCCCTCATATGGTGGATTTTGGGTTATTGATACAAATTCCCACATGTTGTCCAGATAGAAGTAATGGAAAGCCATATTCATGAGGACTGTTTAGAAAGACTTGCAATTTCAGAAGGTGTGAAGGTGATTCAAAAAGCACTCGATCATTTTTAAACTATCCACTTTGGTGCTATAAAGGATTATATGAGAAAAAACCCAAGTAAATTATTGATATATCTGAATTTTTCCATCATCTAGCTCGATTAGATAAAAAAAGGACTATATTAATGATAAAATACTGATTAGCAATCAGTTCAGAAACTTAGATTTACTCAAAAATAGAATGTTTTGAATTTGAAAATCAATGAAGTTGAAAATATAAATAGAAAATTGCTTTTCTATTAAGAAATTTTTTATTTCATCCATGTGAGCAACTACAATTATTTTCTTAGAAACATTTTAAACTATCACAAATTGTTTATAATAAAGTCCATTATTAAAGAGAATTTCAGAACTTTTCATAATTGACTGGAATAAAAGAAATTTAATTAATCAAAGAATAATAATTCGAAACAACTCAATAATGATAACGGATCATTTTTTAAACCCAATGCATGTTTTTCTAAAATTATCAAAATCCAGAAACTTACTTAAGCCTAAATTGACACGATTGATTCCATTCTTGAGGAAGTATTACTTCTTGATTCAAAACCATTGAAGTCAACAGAAGATGGGTCTGGATCAGGAAAGATATTGACCCCACAAAGAGAAATCCAAAGAAAATTAAGTAAAAGCACACTTTTTGTTAAATAGCTAAATATCCTTACTTCCATTGATTACAAGTTCTAGAATTCGGCAAACTGGAACACTGTGCAATGGATACCGAAGTTCTTGAAGAGTTCTACATTATAAGTAGTAAAGAAATAAAAGTAATTTTAAATGAAAAATATATAAAATAGAAAACTTTCATATTTTTGATTATCTATGAAGAGGTATACTTTTCCAAGTAGTTAGTAAAACGTTTATTAACCTTCTAAGGTGTCGAATAACTCACCAAAACCATTCTAAAATTATATTTGCATACTAAAATTTGAAATCAGTGTCGATTCAATGTTTCGATTCTAATAAATCTGCTCTCTTTCAAATCCCAAACCTGTTATTCAGATTCTGGATCTTCCTGTTTTTATCTCATTACTAAATAATGCGTTTCGATAATTCCTGGTGTGTTGACTGCGTGACTAGCAAAATATTCAACGGGATTCCGTTAAGCAATTCAGCTATGTTTTCTATTTTTTTAAATTCCAGTTCCAGAATACACTGTACAACTACTTGGCATTATGCTAAATAGAGTTTGGGGCATATGAAGAAATAATTATTTAGCCATGCTTCGAAAGACACGTTATTGAGACGTGAAAATAGTTCAGAAGAAACTGCACGTATTTTTTTAATTCACACACATAGAGAGAACTTTTGCCATTGGACTTCAAAATTAAGGTTCATCAATTAAAACCATCGATGAGGAATTCGAAAATGACATTCTGGTTTCATAATACAGAAGTTAAATTTATCTACATTTTGATTCATTCGTTTATGCGAAAATCATTAGTTCAGAACATACATAATTTTACTTTAGTCAGAGTCCTACAAGGAAATACAACCAAATGTTTTGGAATTTTCGACTCTAAAATTAATTTTTATCTTAGATGTGTTTAAGTTATTAAATACCAACACTTATTGCAACAATTGAATTATTAATAAAAAGGCATGAAAATGAATCACCAAATTATCAAGAAAAAAGATAATTTTATTTGGAAATTGTTTTTCAATTGTAATAGAATTTAATACTCATTATCTCCAACTAAATCTGTTAAACGACGTAAATTTTTCAAATTAAATTGGTTGCAATTACATAATTGAAAATTTTACTATCAATTCTTGCAGTCATCCTGCTATTTTTGACTTTGATAATTAAAAAAATTAGCTTTATTCGTGCCGAATATAATTGAGAAGCACCATTTGATAGATTTCTGCATCTTGAATTCAATATTTATTAAATTATAACATATCATTTACGTGTTGAGTTATTTTTTCTCGTTATTGTATAAAATGCATATTCCTTGAAGAGGAATAGACATCCAGAATTGAACTAAAATATTTTTTTAAAATCTAAAATATCGTTATATTTCATAGAGAATTATTAACCCTCGGACTGCAAAATTTTTTAAAACACCATTTAGACGCTTTGTTTGCGGATCTAAATACAAATATTTTTCAAACTGAGAATTTAGTTATATTAATGTCCTGTTTTGAAGCAACACTAGGGCTATTTTGGGATGGGCCTCGTCATTTTGAGCAGCGGTCGGGTGACAAGGGGGACTCCTGACCTGGTGAACCCCCACTCCAAACTTTCACACCACACCAACGTGAGGAAATTTGACCCCAACGGATTTAACGTGCACCAGATCCACTTACATAGCGGTTCTGAGGTGGAATCGAGCCTCAAATCTGCAGCTCTCCGGTTCCGAAACCGAGACCTCCACCAGGTCACTGCGGCTCTCGAACATAGTAAGATGTGATACTTGCAAAGTGAATTGCATTATAATAGCATATAACAAAAATTGTTAAAATAAACATTTTAAAACTACGAAAAACGCACGATGCAATAGAAAATGGACTGAAAGCCACACTGCGGAAGTCGTGTTATAAGCAACTGGAGGTTAAAACCTTTATGAGAATGGAAAATTTCAAAGTTTCGCATATTTGTCCAAGAAAAAAAATTAAAAAAAATGACCAAAAGTCACAAGTTAAAATTTTGGATCATTTTGAAAAAAAATCAAAAAATTCTCTATAAAACAAAAGGAATACAAAATAACACATAGTTATGTTTTTATTACAAAACATATATAAAAATAAACCAAGAAAATATACTGGAAATTGTAGAACTAGAGAATTTCAAACGAATATGAATCAAAATGCGTCATGGATTTCAAGTTTCTATAATTATGTCAGCCATTTTTGAGCAAGTATCTAATCATAGACTCTTGGTATTCAAGTTCATGGGCAATGTAAATTTTTTTTTTGATTCTGTCTCAAAAGAAAACCTCAGTTTAGATTGTTAATTGTCACAGCCAATTTTATAAAATGACCGAATTTCTACGGAATCAAACTATAAGAAATCACTTACTTAGGTGGACCGAATATTTCTCTTGGGGACAGTTATGAAATGCCAAATTTTGTTAATGTAAGATTTATTAAAGAAAAAACTCCGAAACTTAGAGTTTTCTAGTGACAAATAAGGAAGATTTCAAGCAGGTTTTATCATGTAAACCGAAATTTCTTAACTTTTTAATCTGAGATTTTTTCTGCTTTTTCTTTTCCTTGAATATAAATTTTACATTGCTAATTAAATTGGAATCTGATTTCCCTTAATTACCGGTGTGATGTCTAATTTACCTCAAAGTATCTAAATGGCGGTCAACGATATCCTTGATCACAGCATTGAGTATACCTATCCTCAGTATCTCTAAACTCGTTTGAATGTCGGATTTCTTTTCATTCCTACGTTCAACAAGAGAAAACTATTATACAAAAAAAGCAATTAAAATCGAAAAATTTAACTTTAATTTCGACAGTAAAATATTTCTAAGCCTTGTATATATCAAAATAATTATGGACAATATAGCCTGTATGCTCATAAATTTGTTAAAACAACAGATTTTCACATTCGTACAAAACCTCGATGAAAACTGTATGTCGTCTCGTATTGGGACGAGCAAAAAACTGAGGGATGAACAGAAACCTATAACATCAAAACATTCTATATTGCTCGATCCCGCAATTAAAAATTCATCGCCTCTGACCCGATTCCAAGAATTGCATTCACTGAAAATTGAGTACTGTTCTTTAAGAAAGACGGCGTGGAATAAACTGTATCACTTCAGGAGAGAACATTTAGACTTATTAAATGAAAACAAGAGCAACATCATAATAGATAGAAAAATCAAACTAGATATCATATGATTAATTCAAATAAATGCTTTAAAATTTTAACAGACCTTTTATTTTGCAAAGCGATTTAAATTTATATAAATTAATAGTAATTCATTTAATAAACAAGCGAATCGTGTTTTGTATTGTAATTATGATTCCAAATTAAGATTCCGTGACCAAAGCCTTTTATTGTTTAATATTTTAAAATAAAATGAATTTTCTACGCCTTTCACATGAAGTATTAATTTACAAATCCGAATTAAAATAATTGTTTGCAAAACAATTCTTTAACTATCGCCACAACAATTATGTAAAGATTCCTTTTCTAACAAAAGTTTGATTTCCGAAAATAACTTTGTCTAACATAAACACTCTTATCAAGGTTCAATTCGTTTTAAACTCACGTCCAAAGTTCGGCTTTTCTGTATTATGCATAGTTGTCTACAGTCACTTCGATTACCATAGTTCTTATTATAAACCGGTATAAATACAAAATGAATTTTGATTCTAAGCAACGAGCATAGGTAATTTCCCACATGAAATAAATATCTCCGTCTGTTGTTCATATTTTTTCATTCGTTCACAACATTTTTTACCCACCAAACAAGCCTGAATTCAAGGATAAAACTCATTCCACATATCACCCATATTCAGCCAAGACCCATAATATTTCACTCGACTCAACACTCTGATACTACCTTAAAAATAATATGTCATTCCATTCATCACCCATGCTTCGAAACTATAACCAAAATATTTCTCCATGCATTACCCACACTCAGGAACGATTCTTCAAATTTCACTCCATTCATTTTCTTACACACAGTTAAAGAAGATTCTCAAATTTTCACTCCATTCAACACACAAACTGAGACACGATCCACAAATGTCACACCATTACCCACACTCCTCAGAGCAAAATGTCACTCCACTCATTACCCACACTCCTCAGAACAAAATGTC
>JAPMOQ010063684.1:0-17344 GCA_026543055.1 Argiope trifasciata
ACATAAAATGATTTTGCGGTTTAAGTATGAAATTGGGTGCGAAAAATGCAATTAAATCCTTTGTCAGGAAAAAACGAAATTACTTTCCGGGCAACCTAATATGTTACTAAGAACTCTTAATCATTCCAAATCTTTGTTTAGTAAGGTTTAGTGTTTGCTATGAAAGATTAAACTATTGGCCGGAATTAGACTATGTAATTTGCAAAAGCCTTTTTCTCTTCTTTGGTGAAAATCGGGGTGCTTTCAGAGTTGTCCCACTCCAAGGCACTTTCTTTTGTAACAAACTGCTCTTTTGGGAATAACAAAAGCAGCTTCTGCCACTCCAAGCCAATTAAGAACAAATGAAACGGCTCAAAGGCAAACTTCTAGAAGTACAAGCAAATAATTCATGCAATTCCTTGTTTTTTATTTTCTCTTATATGCCAAGAACATACCTTCATTTAATCTAAACATTAGTGTCATTAATAATTAATTCCTTAAGTGATCAAATGAATTTATTTCAATTGGGGTGATTTTATTGTTACGTTGTGAAATTTTTAAGGGCACCAAATGTTATGACGTGAAAAATAATCACTTGTTTCGGGGCATATTTATGTAACTTTATAAAAATACAATTATAAATTATGTGACAAATGAGTTAATAAACCATTCAGTGAAACTGATATTCAAAGCAAAAAATTGTGATGTTGATCTAGTTTTTATTAATAAGAAATAGAAATATTCTTTTTTCATTAGATTTTTAAACGAAAAAACTTTCACTAAAAAGATAACTGTTTTCCTCTTTCTATAATGCCCTAAGCCAAACTTTTTTATGCACTCTTAAGCGATAAAATGCAATCATAAAATTTGCTTGCGAAAAAAGAAGCAATTTGAAAGTACCTATACATAATTATTACTCTCTATTTTTTATAATAAATAACACAATGGTGAATAGATATCGACAATGGTGCGAGTAATCTCAAAAAAGTGTTTTCTGAAAGACAATTAATAAAAATAAATTTAAGATGGTACCTTTCGCTTATATATGAACTGCCACTTTAAAGGAAGGTCAGATATTGTTTGATAACGGTTTCTAAAACCCTCCGTGCTTTTACACATGTGTTAGGATTGGTTTAATTTGTCAAAATAGGAGCGAAAGGAAAGATGAAATAATGAATGTTTACATTTAATAATAAAATAGACTCGGATGACTCTCAGAGTGAATTAAAATAATATGGTCAGAAACGATACAGTATTCCCATACACTCGAAAAAAATTGAACCAAAAAGTATGTAATAGGACGAAAATTAAGGTAAAAGAATGCTGAAGAATTCCATAAAATGCGCTCATCCTACCGCGTCTCACCTTTTAATGAGACAGAATCATCGAAAAATGGTTGTCTCAGAATCCTGAAACGAATATTATTGAAATGGAAATTTACTTTACAGGTATTGTAAATAAGTTTTTTAATACGTGTTTGTATAATAAATGTTTACTTTTGAATATTTCAGAAATTCTAAAAATACAAAACTTAAACAATTGCTTAGAATTTAAAAGAACATTTGAGAATAGCTGCTGAAACAAAGAAAGTTTTGCATCTGAAAAATTCACGCATCGGATAGAAATAACCTGAAGGCAATATATACTGTCTTAAAGTTAAAGTTGGTGGAAACTGCCTTTAATTCTTTCCGAAAAAAGACAATAAACGTAAAAGATGGATAAAAGCTTTGATTCGTGTTTCGCCATGGAAACCGTTGGAAGTCTCGTAATAGTAATTTGTTATTGTATTTCATCAAAACAATAGCCACTGTTTATCGGGAAATTTTATTAGAAATAAAATTTTATCGGAACTTGGATTTAGTAGTGTTAATTCATTTTTTTGTATAAAAAATAATATTCTAATTTTAAATTATATTTCGGCAAATTTTTTTTAATATTTTTATTATGTACTAATCATCATTTGTGACTAACTGCCTCACCCGGGATATTGGTTATATTTAATTTTAGTTAATCATTCAAATTTAGTTAAATGTAGTTATTTCTAAATCATCATTTTGATACAATTCAACAACCATAATTCTGTAAAATTGTTAATTAGGATTTGTTTAACTTCTCAACGTATTTTTACTGGATGTTTTTTTCTATAACAATATTATTAGTGAAAATTAATCCAAAATTTATAGATGTGTAGTTAGTGTACAAAGAAATAGTCACTGATAATAAATAACGAGGCTTTATTTTATATGAAAACATGAAGACACCGACAACAAGCGCACTCAAGAATATCAGTTACATAAAATTGTAGTAAGTAAATAACAAATCGGTTGTAAACAACTGAAGCAGCACAAAGATCGTTCAGAGAGAATTCGCATGCAAGAGACTTCACACGACTATTTCGACCTCTCAGTCTTCCGCTATTGGACTACTTGAGTGTGCTGAACTTAATTTCCTGTTAATTCTCAATATTGATTGTCTAAGTTCCCTCTTAGCGCAAGGAGGCTTCTAAAATTATCTTCATAATTAGAGTTGCTTGGATCTATTGCGCTGGACAGATCTCGCAAAGTCAGTAGTTGATCACCATGAATGACCAAAGCTCTGGAATAATTCAATCGGGATCCATTTACCATCCTTTAGTATTATCTGTCAAATCATACTCTTTCATAGAACACTTGCTGAGCTGGGAAAGAAAAGTACAAATTCATCTTCATAATAATGAACCATTCGAACTTTTAAATTAAAGTTCGAATTGTTTATTATTATGGCTCGAATAGAAATTGTTATAAAAATTTAGTTAACTCTTCTGTTCATTGAAGACAAGCTTTGCTTCCATTGAAAATAAAAGATGTTAAAAATTGAAATATATAAAATGTTCAAACTTTTTCAATATAAGGCAATAATTATAATAATAACAAATTATGTGTTCAAAATATATTGAATGAATATTTTTCAATCAAAATTCTGATCAAAAAAATAATGATGCACTGAAAACACACATAAAATGAGAAGGAAAGTACAGAAAAAAGGAAATGAACAGGGATGGATAATTTAAAGAAATGAATGTGAATTAAGTTTGTCTCTATCTAGTGGGAAAATTTTACATCAATGTGGGGATTTACGTACAATTTTTTTTATCAATTACCATATAATCTCCATTTTTGTCAATATTTGACATTAATAAAAAGATTTACTAAAAATATTTACATTTTGCTTCAGTATCTTTTCCAGTGTATTTCCGTTTGTATATCAAATAATGATTAATACTTTATTGAAACAAAATTTTCTTTACTTTCTTCAACAGTAAATAAATATCACAACTTACTTCTAACGAATTTATCTTACCAAATCACAGAGCCTTGTTTCTGATTCTTTACTTTATTGGATGTGTACAGTTAAAAGCCTTTAATGGAAGCTTTAGTGTGCGGAATAAAACTTTTAAATTAATTAATTTTATTCACAAATTCAAGAATTCGTTCCAGGAAGTTTATTCTTTCAAGCAAACAAGGTTTTAGAAGGTATTCTTGTCGGCTAGAAAGATTTAATGTATTACCTCGAATTTCAAGAGGTAAGTTGAATTTATTTGTAAGTTGATTGTTCGGAAAATTGTGGAAGATTAAACCTAACAAGCATCTGGCTTTAGAAGTTTTAGAGAATATTTAAAATAACACTTTTAAGGTGTTACGTCAACATATAACAAACTGAAAGAATAGTTCAAATGATAAATTTGTATTTATATTTTACGTAGAAAATTATTTAAGTTTATTAGAATATTATGCAGAAAAACTTGTTACAAGGCAAAGGTTTGTCAGATTTTGTGAAATAAAGTGAATAAATCATTCACTATTGATGTTCAAGTTATAAATGAGGCTACTTAAGGCAGCTCCTTAACGTTTAATAGGGATTAGACATGAGTTGTGAGAATTAGATTTCTGCTATGCTTATATCACAAGAACATTTTATTTGTTTTATTAGCAACCTTTGAAATAAAATTCAAAAAACTTCATTTTTTTCGTTTATTTTTTAAATGTAAATTTAAATAAATATCGAGTTTTAGGTTTATTATTCTATGTATTTTGTACTTGTACTTCTATGTTCCGATTCCACTGAAGAACCATTGTACAATGGTATCTATTGCATTTTAAATTCGCCGGTTCTAACTATCCTCCTGTTGGGTGTGGTGCGGAAATTCGGAAAGATAGGGTCATCTTAGATGTCTTCCATGCCATTTGAACGTGGTTCAGAATTAGATTTTATTAAACCAATGATGGAACATACTTTCTGTTGGAAAGATGGACTGAAACTGATGATGGTAATCGGGACCCTGACTTTCCGAAAGCTCATATGACGAAACGTTTAACTTCATTTATGCTTTGTGATTACAAGAATAGCTTAATTTCAATTGAAAATATAAAAGTTTTAGGATAGCCTGCTTGCAAAATGTCAGCTTTGAGAAGAAGAACAAAAGATTCAGTACCCAATGTCATCAAAGATTTTCTGCTTGACTCATATTGTAAATTACATACTCATTTGTACATTATACGATAAATTAATCATTTTGTTTGGAACACTTGAATGTATTGAAATAAGATGGACACATCATGAAATGCCAATGAGCATCTTGTTACTATAGGGTATTTTTGTCTCAAAAATCACAAGTTCTACGTCTGTTAAATACTGGTAATCAGGAGAAGATGATATCTTGATAAAAGTTATCTTTGACTTTGGAGGAAGATGGAGGTTAATCCATTTAACCTAATGAGAAAAAAAAATACTTCTCAAAATTCATTTAATAATAATTATTAGGCGATTCTCAGGTAGCAAATATTGCTTTAAAAATTAATTAAGCACCAAAAACAGAATTGGAGATAATCGATTCAATTGAAAAGTTTGTAATTAAAGATAAGAGAGCAGATTATGAATTTACAAGACACTTAAGATTAGTTGATAATTCAGGCTAACAAATTTACAAAATTTTATTTAAAAATAAAATAAATTGACATAATTGTCCAAGTTATTAATGACATAATTGTCATTTAATTCTAATAACTTTACTAGTACATTTAAAAACTTGTCATTTAATTCTAAAAACTTGGTTATTAATACATTTAAAAACTTGTCATTTAATTCTAATAACTTGGTTACTAATACATTTAAAAACTTGTCATTTAATTCTGATAACTTGGTTACTAATAAAACTATTTTCTAATTTTCATACTGAAAGAAATAAGTGAATAAATTCACTTGAAAAAACTATAATTAAGGGTAATAGAATATATTTAAATTTAGAAGATGCTTAAGAGAAGCTGATAATTCAGACTAACAAACTTTTCTAGACGTTACTTGAACCTAAAATTAAATGACATGAAGTTTCATGTCATTAGGCATGAAATGAAGTAAATAAATGAATAGATTCACTTGAAAAGCTATAATAAATGACAAGAGAACATAATGTGAATTTGAAAGATACTTAAGATAAGATGATAATTCAGGCAAAGTTTACTAAACGTTACTGAAAGATAAAATTTGATTACAAGAATTTTCCGAATGAAAGAATTGAGTGAATAGATTCACTTAAAAAATATTATTGAAGACAATTCAGATTATTAATTTAGAAGATAGTTTAGATAACTGATAATTTAGATTTAAGAAGCTTACCTGTCGTTACTGAAGCATATTAATCAATATGAATTTTCATGCCTTCATATAGTATATTTTAAGCTTTTATTAAAGATATTTTACACAAAGGTGTAACATTTTCATTTGTTTGAGTATCTTATTTCCAGGTATCTGTGAAAAGATAAATCCAAGAAATGTATGTTTAGAATAAATAATACTGATCCCTGTTTGCTCTGTAAACATTCAAGGAACCTTTCAAATATGTTATTTGCTTATGATTTTTTTGTAAATAATAGTGAAACTTTCAAAACGTGTTATTTGTTCGCGTTTATTTACTTTTTTCATTCCTTTCTGTCCTAAACACCCCTAGATGTTTCTCCAAGAATTTATTGATTGTTTGACTGAACCCCCCCCCCCCCCCCCTGCAAACTGTAGTTCTTTTTGAAGATGCTAGGCCTCAGCTGCAATCTCTCCTACAGATACAAGTAACAAAGGTCTTTTCTTATCTGGGAATTCAATTTCCGGAATACAGTAGGGGAAATATGTAAGCTGGAAAGCTCAAAGCTTTTCCGGCTACATGTTCGAATAGGCCGGGCTTATTCCACCCCCGCGTCTGGATGTTCCTCAAATCTCTTTCGTTGACCCCGGCTGATCGCCTTCCTATTGTGTAAAAAATTCATAAGAATAGAAATATTTGGGGTGGACTGTATTATAATACAATATAGCAAACTGGAAAACATAATTAAGTTATTGTAGTAGGATATTAAAAACTTTTTATTCAAAACTTCTATGGGACATTAGTAAGTTTGTAATTGTTTTTCTATTCGTTTGTGTTTCTAAACTATAAAATAAAAGAGTTTGACTGCCATTTTGAAACTATGTTTCTACATTTTATGATAAAGCGAAAGCGATTAAGAGTTTTTGCGACGTATTAAAGCACTAATAAAACCAATATTTTTAAAAAAATATTTTAAGCAGAATCTCTTTTTGTATACTTAAACAAGTTGTTATTTCTAATTATGATAAAATTTAAGTCAGTAAAACGGCAATAAATGAATAAATCAGTAATATTTTAAATATAGTTTAAAATAGAGATTTTTCTGACTGTTCAATATGAAATAACGTAATTTTTGTTCTGGAGGAAAAATTTCAGAATGTGAGCATACCCTTGAATAATGTATTATATAATCCATGAATAATCTACTATTTATTTTTAATAATCTTCAATTCCCGATCCTATGGCTGCGAATAAGGAATGAAATGTATGTCATAAGGTGTTGCCAGTTTCAACAATGGCTACTTGGTTTTAAGGAATAATTGATGGTTGAATAATAAATTGGAAGCACATTATTAATATATTTTAGATTAATAGTTATAGGCGCCCGAGAGATGGGTTGAGAAACCTTGATGGTCGAACCATAAATTGGAAGCACCTTATTAATTGATATATTTTAGACGAATGGGCATGAGAGCCGGACAGATAGATTTGAGAAATTTTGATGGTTGAGCCGTAAATTGGAAGCACTTTATTAATATATTTTAGACAAATGGTTATGACAGGTATGAAAAATTTTGATGGGTGTATTAAAATTTGGAAGTCCATTATTGATGTATTTTACACGAATGGGTATGGGAGCCGGACAGATAGATCTGAGAAATCTTGATGAGAGAGCCATAGCCCATTGGAAGAACTTTATTAATACCTTTCAAACGAATAGTTATAGGGGTCGAAGAGACAGGAATGAAAAAAATTTGATGGTTATAAGTCCATTATTTATAAGTTTTAAATGAGTAGTTGTAGTGGCCTGACAGATAGGTCTGAGAAATCATAATAGTCGAACCGTAAATTGGAAGCCCATTATATATATATATATATATATATACACGCGTAATCTGATAGTCCGGCGATTGTTTAAAACCTATTTACACTGGTTAATGACACACATTAAGCAAGACGATCCGTAAGAATTCAGTGAATGTATAATTTGGAAATCAAGGTGCAACATTGGTTGGCGATAAATCTCTAAATGTCACAACCTTTTGCATTATTTTTTAATAACTCTAATTTGATTAGTTTAAATTATCCTGGAACCAGTATTCTTTATCGATTGAAAAAACCATATTTTAAATTGTTTGATTTATTAAAAAACATTGCGCGAGTTAGGCAATAACACTGTGATTTCCTAGAGAAATATTACAACCGCAGACGATAGATAATTTCAAAGTTATACAGTGGAAGCTGACCCCAGAATAAAACTACATTAGCAGATAATAGACAATGGAAAAACTGTATTGTGAAAGCCGACTCCAAAATAAAACTACTTTAACAGGCGATAGATATTTCAAAAGCTATACAGTAAAAGCTGACTGCAAACTAAAATAAAAAAAAGGGATAAATCCCCAATTTGTTGCTTACGCATTTTGAGGCTTCAACAATTTGTTGCCTTCACATTTTGTGGCCCTAAAAGCCTCAAGCGAAGCAAATACATATTCTTACATGATAATAAATCTATGAGTTAATTTATTTATATTTTTATCTGGTTTGGAGGCAATATGATTCAATTTTAGAATGAACTTCGTATAATTTTGAACCTAATCAGACTATTTAACAGGAATATGAACCAGTAATCCTTTCTTCAAACCTCCTTTTGGTACCAATATTTTTGTGTGAGGAAAAGGGCATTAGAAACTGATAAATTTAATTCGTCAAAGATAGATTATATAATGGATTTTCGGTGAACTCTCCTGTCTGACCTTCCAACATTTCATCAAGATTAAAAAAAAACGGTATCAGATCATTTGTTTCAGTATTTCACATTGTAGTGTACAGTTGATTCATGAAATCCATTTTAATGCATTCATTTTCTAGCTGTCTTTACCTTTTCCATATTTCACTTCACATAAGTATATAAATAGCATAAAGGAATTTTTGCCACTATTCAGTAGTTTCATCCTAGATTACATTTAAATTAAATCCTAGATGTTAAATATTTAAGAATCACTTGACCACAATGTTAGTATAATCTATCAGAAACATTATCACTTGAAATTAATTTATAAGCGAATACTTGCTGGGTATTGATATATCCAATTTTCGAAACAACTGCAGCATGTAAGGATCTTGTGGAAACACTGTTAATTTGCATCATTACCTGAGGTGAGATTTGCTTCGTCCTAGCAGATGAGTGTCAGCTATCTGGGATTCAATGGATTCAAGAGACTGAATAATTCATTAAAGTCTTGTCATTTTGCAATGCAAATTGAAAGCTCTGAATAGCTGAAAGGATTAATTTATACATGTAGTCAGTACAATTAGGCTACATGAAATGATGATTAAGGTACAATATTTGAACAAATGAGTGTTTGGATGAGCGAACAACTATTTTAAGATTTGAAACAAAAATTAGATGAGATAATCTAATTTTCTAAATAGTTTATAAATGTTTTCAAAGAATGCAATACATTATTGAGCAATTTGTTATTCCTATGTCAAACAGAAATTATTATATTGAGATTCAAACTTGTTGAAATACTTGCTTTAAATAAATGGATGAGACGATAAGATTGCCCAACTAATTTGTTGAATTAATAGTTTAATTTTTGGGTTTGAAATAGCTACCATAACTATTAGAAAAAGATTTAATAGCTTTCAGCAAATTAGAATAACAATGATAATGATTAACCATGAAACTCAAGAGAAGGTTGGATTTTTACAGATAAAAAAATACATCACATTATCAAACCCATCAAACATGAATGGAAATGGGTCCCGAGTTTATGTTTCTTGAATTTTATTTTTTTATCATGGACTTTTTCTTTTTTTTTCTCCTTTTCCAGAATTGTGATGTGAGAAATATTATTTGTAAATTTGAAGACTTAAAGTAAAAACTTTCAAAATTTCGCTGTACTCCATTAAAAGAATTAGAAACTAGATTTTAATCATTGACTTTTCCAAAAGAAATTGATTAACAAATTCCAACATCATGAATGTATCCCATTTGGATAATATGTAAAACAATTCAAAGATTCGACTGGATATCAAGTTTTCTATGCCTATATAATGTATTTTATCGAAAAAAAAATGAAATACATTCATAAAAGAGATTCAGGCTTACAAACCTTAGTTAGCAAAGCCAAAAGAGAGTGCAAAATTATTCAATAGTTCATTCTTTTATTAGTTGTTGTAATAGTAAGACACTGGAAGGTGCAAATCTGTCGTGGTTTATGTTTAAGTAAATAAATCACCTAAATAATTTTATTAAGTAAGTATCAGTATATATAATCTATAATCTTAACTGAAAAAGTTAAACAAAATAATATGTATCTTATAAAGTACTGTAAAAAACAACGAAGGCTTAAATGGCCTATGAAAGCATCAGATATTATTCTTGATGATGATATAACTGAGTTCTTGTAAAAGAATCCTGATCTCCATTTTTTTCAGTTATTTTAAACAGAAGTTTAGCACCATAACAATAAATGTCCAATGTTAGGCTAAATGAAATGAAGAATTTCGTGCTATAACATAAAAAGCTACGTTATGGTGTGGATCAGTTTTGTCCTATTTGATGCAAAGATAATTAAATTGTCTAAATAGACCACAGAAGGCCCATTTCATTTAATGAATTGATTAAATTTTGAGTTGAAAGATACTCGGTTAGTATGAAGTATAGTATATTAGTAATTGGAAGTTCCATCTTCAGTAAATTCCACTTACTTTACATCCATTCGCTTATAATTTTTTAAAATAAAATGTAGAGGTATCGTTTTATGACAGCACTTTTAGTTTAAATTTGTGCTGAATATATAGAAAAACAAATAAACATTTCGAAGTCAAGGCGATATAAGAGAGCAAGTGGCAAAGTAAAATATTAGGCAAAGTGAAATAAATAATATCTGGGATAGAAGCTTGAATTGGCTCTAATATATGGGAGAAGATTGCTAATTATTGAAAAATGCTGGTTTATAACAATGCTAGGAGAAATAATATTCCTCAGATTCATAAACCCAAAACGTTTTTCTACTTCATCAACTTGCCCATTGGATTGTCAATGATTTATTACATTTTCCTGATATAGCTCTAGATAACTATTTCAAATACATTTTTTCCGTCCATTTATCCATTTTTTTATACATTTTATTATTGGATTTCGAGTTATATGTAGAGAAAAAACGCTTCAGATAAAAATGCATAGCTGAAATTTGTTCCCTTGAAAGGAGATAACGGGTAAAAAACATGGCTTGGATGGTTGTCTTGAAGTTCTTTGAGGGTGATAGGAAAAACATCATATTAAACTTTCTGAAAAAAAGCCAAGAAATATTCTTTTCTTATGGAAATTTTGAGCACTAAATTATAAATTTTAATATAAAAGGAATGCATAAGATTTCAATCGTTCAGTTTTTTGAATAAGATATTGAATGCAACTGCAAGTTATTTTCATATTTTATATCTGGAAGTTGATCGTATATTACTAGATGAAAAATTCTGTTTATATTTTGAATGAAACTAGAATCTTATGATGCGTAATTTCTTTTTCTCATCCTCCAAATAGTAATTTTCTTAACCTTTTCTAACATAATAGTATTTTGCAAATTCATATTACAGTTTTTTTTGAATTTCATATATTCTTATTGGATAAAACTTTTTTTTGCGTTTTTCTTAGATTTCATGTTGCATGAGAAAACACTTTTCTAAACTGCTAAATTTTTGAAAGATATAAAATGATATGAAGGATTGTAATATACTTTCTAAATTTATATCATTATTATGCAATCAAAACGTTTAGAAATTTAGATTTTGCTTTTTTATTTTTCCGTGAACACACATTATATGGCGTAATAAAATAATGATTCACATTAAAAATTCGAAATTTATGTCGACTTAATTCTCCAAATTGAGACTGGTTATTGATATAAAGCAAAGATGTAATAATTTTTGCCCACTTTTTATATCTAGATTCTAATTCGGAAGTATACGTAAAGGCAGATTGAAGAATATTTCTTATTTTCATCTTGATGATGCTAAATCTTGTTCCTTATGATTTTAAAATCTTTAGAATATGTCTTTTCATTGACTTTTTTGGGTATTTAACACCTGCTTTAGTTTTCACATATTATACCGTCCAATAATATAATGTTATGATGATTGAGATTAAAATTTTAAAATTTAAGTCGATTTTCATTTTTGCAAATCGTGGCTGTTTAAATAAATAATTTAT
Organism: Argiope trifasciata; assembly: GCA_026543055.1. NCBI lineage: Eukaryota > Metazoa > Arthropoda > Arachnida > Araneae > Araneidae > Argiope > Argiope trifasciata. The sequence goes on from JAPMOQ010063684.1 coordinate 11,811, forward strand.
ATAAAGCATGCTAGCAATACATTTTGACCATTGTGTATAGGTAGATTCTCATACGGAAGTTTATGGAAGTCGACTGAAGAATATTTCACATTTTCATCCTGATGAGGCAAATTTTTTTCCCTTGTGATTTTAAAAAATTCGAAATATATATTTCTATTTTTTTTCTTTGGATTTAACTCCTGCTTTAATTTCTACACATTACATGAAACAGCAATATAAGTTTGTAATGAAAACATTAAAATTAAAAATTGATCGAGAATTTCATTGATCCAAATTGAAGCTGTTTATTTATATAAATCATGCTAGCAATATGTTTTGACCCCTTTTTATATGTACGTTCTTTTATGGAAGTATACAAAAAGCTCGATTAAAGAATATTTTTCATTTTCACTCTGATGATGTTAAATTTGTTTCTTTATGACTTTAAAAGATTTAGAATGCTATTTATTTATTTTTTGTGCATCATTTTTGTGTGTCTATTTTCAGACTTTATACATTGCAATAATATAATTGTCTGAATAATTCGAAATTTAAGTCGATTTTTACTGATTTAAATTGAGACTATTTATATGAAACATAGTAGGAATATGTTTTAACCCCTTTTTATATGTAAATTCTCATGCGAAAGTATACGAAATTCAATTGAAGAATATTCCCGATTTTCACCTGATGAGGCTAAATTTTTTTAAACTCAAGACTTTAAAACATTTAAAGCATGTCTTTTTATTTATTTTTATTGAATTGAACGCTTGCTTTAATTTACACAAATCAGATGAATGATCTAATATTAGGATAAAAACATTAAATTTTAAAATTAAAATTGAAAGAAACCTTTTTTTGATTAAAATAGAGACAGTCTGCTTATATAAAACTTAGTAACAATATGTTTTGGTCACTATTTATATGTAAATTCTCATACGAAAAGGTAGACTGAAGAATATTTCTTATTTTCCTCATGATGATGCTAATTTTTTTCTTATGATTTTATGATATTTAGAATATACTTTTTTATTTATATTTCAATGAATTTAACGCCCATACTTTCATTTCCCCACATTACATGGTGCAGGAATGTAATATTATAATGAATCAGATTAAAAATTCGCAAATTTAGAAGACTTTTAATGATCAAAATAGAGACTATTTATTTATCTAAAACATGGCAACAATACGGTTTGACTATTTTTTATATGTAGATACTAATGCGGTATACGAAAGATAGACGAAAAGATAGACACGAGAATATAGTATACGAAAAGATAGACACGACAATATAGTATACGAAAAGATAGACACGAGAATATAGTATATGAAAAAGTAGACACGAGAATATTCCTAAATTCATCCTGATGATGTTCCATTTTTTTTCTTATGACTTTAAGAAAAAGATTTCTGTCTACGAAGAAAACCAATTACTCCAGAAAATATTGACTTGGTTGTGAAACCACGCGTTGTCCTATAATGATACAGAAAAAAATTGGCGCTGAATATTGATGTTGGAGGTTTATTGCACCTTTTATAGATTCCGTTACGAGACATATTACCTATTATATTTAGAATCCTTTGGCACGATGAAAAAAAAAGACAATAACATGTTGTCAGAAAACAAACGATTTTATTTCAGTTGATGATGTCAACCATAAATTAACATTAGAATATTTTTTATCAATTCAAAATAAATTATCTTTGAAATTGCCATTGTTATTAATTAAGTTTTAAACTCTTACAAAGAAGATGTAAACATTTTGAATAGGAAGAAAAAAATATTTTTTGGTGGAACATTTTAAAAATTTGTAAAAAAAGAAATAGTGTATGTGTTGCGAGTTTTTTAAAATTTAAATCACTTATAATTTAATTTAGAAACAATGCTTTTCATTGAAGCATTTGCTTATTGAAAGAAAAAGGTAAAATATTTTTTTTTGTGTGTATTGTTATTTAAGTTGTTTCAAAATTAAACCAGGTTTCTTTTGTTATTAGATCGAAATCCTTGAATACTAAAAAAATGAAACTATTAAATTCATTTACACGCTTGCATAAATTAAATCTTAAAAAACAAATTTTTCAAAAAAGAAAAGATTGCTTTGAGCGAAAGACCACATTCAAGAAAAAATATCAATCAAAAAGAAATTCTTTCTTTACCAGACATTTTTAAACTAAGAAAGGATAATTAGATTATTTTCAAGTGTCACGACGAAACTTCGAATACCTTTGGAAATTAGAGCATTGAGGTACAAAAGAAAGGAGTCTTTTGTCTCTATGAATAAGGATATAGGTTTTGTAATTTAATGTTACATTATGCTTTTGTCTGGTATGAGTGTTTCAAGTGTTTAATATTCTGTATGTAACGAGTTTTAGGCTAAAAAGTTTAAAGAAAGAATATTAGCCTCAAATCTATGTGGCATCAATAAAAACGAATCTGAAAATTCTATTAAAAGAGTTGTTTTGTTTCAAAGCGTTAACGATGACAAGAACACGACAATTAATGAAGTAACAGAACAGAAATATAGCATTTTAAATTCATAGCGAAATGATAAGCAATGTTCAAAATTTTTTTTCCAAATAATTTTGAAAAATAATCAAAGAAAAGTTTACAAATGAATAATATTCATATCGCTACAAAATCAAGTTTTTAAATATCAATGCGATGTAAAAATGCATTTGAACTCTAGTAGAATGCTGAGGAAAAATTAAAATTTCATTGCTTTTTGTCTGCTTTGATGATACTATTTCTTAGTAAATGCTTATTAATCAATAAGGGACTGTACGGCAAATTTTACAATTCTATGATGAACTGTCATTCTGTAGCTCGAGCTTCACATTTTATTCATGAAGTATGTCGCAGATATTAGGTAGTATGATAGCATATATACATATTCATCTTAGGAAATTGATTATTGATTTCAATCTAGCATAATATATGAAATATTTATCATATTGCTCCAAAAATGTTTTTTATTAACATTTTACTATTTATCAAGCATCTAAATATGAGTTTGAATTTCCGAAAGATTCGATGTTTATATTCTAATTGGTTTCATTTACATTTGATCAACACTTATATTTTTTATTGGTATGAGAATATTATACTTAGTATTACATTTATTAATTAATATCTAAATACGTGTTTCAGGCAACTCATTTCGTGTAATATATAAGAGACAAAGGGCAAAATTATTTCCAAGATAAGACTGCTATAATTAATTATAATCGAATTTCAATATAAAATTAAGCGCCATCTCTGAGATACACAGTTGATTGAATTATATGAAGAAAAAATATTGCATCTGAAAGAATACAAAATAGCAGGTATGACTTTATTAGAAATCACTATTAAATTATTGTATCCGGTTAAAATTTACTAAGCGAAATTAATTGCTTTTAAGTAAAGGGTAAAAGTTCAATTCTTGTTTCTGGATTATTCGTGTCTGATTACTTCTTTCCGTCGGAAATTCAATCTTGTTCTCCGAACTAGAGCTATAAGTTACGAAAAGATCTGAGATCTTTTATTCTGAGCTGTATAATAAAGCGTTACGCTTTTAAGTAAGTGTAATCGTAACTTAAAATCTTTTCATTTCTAAATTATTTTTTATAAATTAACCTATGGATATATTATGTTTGCATGTTATGTTCTAAATAATGTCTTTATAAATTACATACGTATATATAAGCATACATATTATTCGTGCCTAAATAAAATATTTAGATAAAATCATCTAGATCACCTTCCTTCCTTAATTTTATATTCCTTTCTTACTGACTACTTAAATTCTATTAGTTTAACGTAGTTCAAATTAATGTATTTCAAAATATTCAAACTCCCATGTGTATTTATAATAAATTAAAATAATTATAACTTGAATTATAGTATAATTTTTTATATATGTATAATTCAATATGACATTGATTTAATTAATTATGTTATTACATTTGATACTCTCGTAAAATGATTATTATTTTCTATTATATTTGCATGGATTTTATTATTGTCTAATAATCAGTCATAAAAATTAGAATTCTCTTATATCTAAGAAAGGAAACTTTTAATTAATAATTATTGCAAATAATTCAAGGACTTTATTAATTTGGTAATTATTTCATTATATATATAATGAAAAATAAAAGTACATGCTCTCAAAATTACTAAAATAACAAAAAAGAATAAATCATTAATATATTGAAACTGAATTCAGCAATGATTAAAAGTATGCCTCAAAATATACTTACGGATGCAAAATTCCAATATTTGACACTGATAATGTGCCCTTTTTTTAATGTTAAATCTGAAGTGCAGATGATGTGTTTTATTAAATAATTGCATTACTCGTCCCCCCCCCATATATATCATAAAGTTTTTGAGAGAGAGATGAAAGAGACGTTCTCAGTAGTATGATAGCTTCAAGTTTCATTCAAGTGTGTTTTATGTCCTTTTCAAAGTCCTTTTCTGTTCAATGTCCTTTTTTTACTTAAAAAAGGACATTGTCACATTTATACAATTAAAAAATACTGGAAAAACGCAAAATATGCTGATAAATATTTTTAAAACTTATTGCAGTAACAAGGAAAAAATGTAAATGTATGAAAATAAACATGTCATTGGAAAGCTATTTCTCTATTAATTGTTTTAAAGTGTAAAAACTTCTTTTTTAGATTAGCATGCCTTAAAAATATCGAGAAAAACATTAAAATTCATTGTTTTTTAAATCAATTCTTTAAAAATACAAGAAAAAGAAGTAAAAAACCTTTTGAAGTGAGTATCCATAGCCTAAAAAATAAACACTTTCACATTTGGTAGTCCTATTTTTAATCATATATAGCGCAATTTAGAGCTCTTATAGCAGTCTATAAATAGAATCATATTAAAAAACAGTTTCTAAAGTGTTTATGAACCATTCGACAATACTATGGAGCATTTTCACATTGGAATATAAAAACGTTCCCTACAATATTTTTAAATGTCATTATGTTAAATCTTAGCAATATTTCCAGTAACAGTTTTATTTAAAAGCTCAAAAACTAAAGAAATCAGTCATAACTGTCTCAGTGATTTATTTTTGGGAGAACAAAATTTTGGCCTCTTGCCAAAACAGCATTAGTTTCAAAAGTGTTTTTTTCATCTCTTTTACAAAATAGCTTGGACAAGTTGCTTGCTGATTTACATTGTACATAAAAATTCCCGATGCAAATCCTCGAATTTCACCGAGGAAAGTAGCTATCTTAATGGAAAAGAGAAGGGATTGGGCTAGAATTGTGGGAAGAGAAAAAAATGGAATAAAGTTTTTTACGATGCAAAATTTGTTTAGGAGTCAACACGTGTTAGCGTTTACTTGTCTTCATTCGAAAAGTCAGTAAACAGTGGTATATACATGGATTCTTACACGCATGAAAAACACTTAAGAGATAAGCACAGAATTTTATTGAATTAAGAAATCGATGGGAAATTATTCATCAATGATTTAATATCCAATAAAACCTTTTGATATATTTAAAAATATTTTTTTCTGCTTAAAATTATTGTTTGATTGCTATTTTAAATT
>JAPMOQ010063694.1:0-11445 GCA_026543055.1 Argiope trifasciata
ATATATATATATATATATATATATATATATATATACCAAGAAATGATAATATGGCAAATTAAATACAAAAGTTATTTCAGAACTGCAAGCAATATAGTTTATTTTTTGATGAAAAAGCGATATAAAACAAAAATCTTCAATAATTTATCAAACAATTCTTTAAAAAATTCTTCTGATAACTTCAGAAATATTTTGCTTAGCTTTTGAACTCGAAAATAAATGGTTTTTCAACACAAAGGTTTAAGTATTTGGGTTCGATTGATAAATGTTCTTGAATTATTAGCTTTTTTAAATCTTATAAAGAGTTAAAACAGTTGGAAAATATATTTAAATAAATACATTACATATTCTATATTTCAAGAGCTGTAAAGTATATTGGATTTTTTAAAAATAAATATAAACAAGAATTCAGCTAAAATATGTATTGAATTTTTCTGGTAAGATAGCATTAAAACATGAAACAAACAAATGTAAATATCAATATAGCTTTCAAAGAATGAACAAAGAAACAAAATTCAAATGGCTTTATAAAGAAAACAAAAAACATCGGCGCTCAAGCATATTTTGATATTTCTGAGAAATTTTATTTATCAACGAATTCACCTTTCTTTAATGATTACATGTTTAGAAAAGATTTTGTGTCATTGAAATAAGTTGATAAGTATGAGATAAAATTATACCTTTTATTAGAATAAATATTCGTTTCTTTTTTTTCAGTTACTTGACGAATGAAATATTCGTGAAGATTATGTCAAGAATCTTTACAAATGCTTATATAAACCTATTATTATGAATACAAAATCTTCGAAAATACATGTAAAAACCTTGAAGAAATCATCTATCAGTTATAGGAACAACAGCATTATATCTGAGTTTTATTTATTCGAGATAGCATTGTGTCTGGAAAAATATCAATTTTTGTCACAAAATATGTCAGTTGAAGGATTATTTTAAATAAATAAATGGGGTTTGTGTAAAATACTCCTGATTTCTTACAGTCAACAGATCTTATTGAATAATGTAAAGAAAAACCTCCAAAAGAGCATTTGCAAAATTTAAAAAAAGAAGGTCGGGGGGATTGAATCATTTTAAACGACGAAGGCTCTCAAACTGCTTCAAGGCAAAAAAATATTGTTTTTTTGCAGCATAGATTTTATATCAAAGTCCTATTTTTTTCTTTCAAAAGATTAAGATGCTATATAAAAGGTTTTTGTGAAGTTCACCTGGTATGTTGTTTCAGTTGCAAAATTCGTTTTAATATTGGATTGCTTATCACTGGATTATTTTTACTTATCTATGAATACACATATTTCGCTTAAAATTATGACAGTTTAGAATATTTTATTAGAATCTATGTTTCAATTTTTATAATAAAATAGGCTATCCATGGCATGCAATTGATAAATAAGTACTTAAAAATCGAATATGCATTTTTGGTGTATTTTGATGTATATTCAATGGCAGCATGAACGCAATCATTGGTATTAAAATTGATAATTAGTCGGTGGTCACCACAAAATTTTCACACCCATTTTTTAATAAAGGTTTTATCCTTTTAACATTGCATAATATTGTGGACTTAAAGTAAATGGGATATTTGCGAACAAAATACATCATTATCACGATACTAGGATTCATACTGAAGCTACAGTGCGAATTTCAACGATTAATCCATGTCATGAGGTTAATATATAAGTATCCAAAAAACAAATGTTTATTTTATTCCCTTTTTCTCCTGACCGACTTAAATCAAATTTTGACAAAGAACTACAATCAAAGTTATAAAATTAGATACTATTTTTATTTAACTTCTTGTGCTTTTATATTATTGTGCTTATTTAAATACGTAAGTACAGATCGACAAATAGTTAACTCTTTGACAGACTTGAAATAAAATTTGATGCGGATATATTAAATACTAAGCCCATATATATATATTAAATGTTAAGCCTGAATGCCAAAGTTTAGATACCTAATTATTTTATTATTATCTAATTTATTTGTACTCTGAGAGCCGGATAGAAATCTTCCTCTAAATGGATTTCCTTCAAATTTTGATAAAAATCTACATATTTGATTTAAAAACTAAACATAAAATTTTATCCATTTAAGAGTTTTGTATCATTATGTGTATAGATAAACAGAGCAATGCATTTAGATTTAGGATTTAATTTTTGGTTCTTAATCTCTTTGATTATTATTTTGAAATTCTGATAAAACTTAGGAACATGAATAGGAAGCGAGAATTATTTTAACGTTTTCATTTGAAACGCATTGATTTCTCTCTTGGTTGTTTCAGCACAAGTGAATATTTCGTAAGTAGAAGGCTTAATTCAGACAGATCGATAAACAGACAGATAAAATTCCAAAAATTTGTTTTTCGTACTCAGAGAAGTTTGAAATATGGAGATTCTTTAAAATATTGAGTTAAAATATTTTGATGAGTGCAAATATTTTCTGTTCATACACGAGAAAATAAAAGTGTGTTCCATTTGATGCTCTTTTGAGATAAAATTCAAATACAAAAAGAAAATCTATTTTTATGTTTGCTGTCAGTTAACTGATGAGTTGTACGGATTTATTGGATTAAATCTATTTATCGAAGTTTTATGAGTACCACTGGGAAAAGGCCATGAAGTTTTGTACAAGCCACAGTGACACCTTTCTTAGGAAAGCTTCACAATATATAAATTTTAATATTCCAAAATGCTGAAACATATGTTGCCATTTTTATCAGTATTCAGTATATCAGTTCTGGAATTAAAAAAATTGTAAATTGAAAAATATTTTTTTTTTGTCAGGGAGTTGCTATAAGGGCATTTTTTTCTTTACTTATGAGGCTTCGAGGTCAAATGAATGTGAGCCACTTTGAAGGTTGTCTTTGTAGATTCAAAAATGAAGCTTGAATCGTTGTAGATAATGGTTAATTTTGTTTGCATATTTTTGTATTTAAATCTTTCAGGTTTCATTTGTGCTTTTTAAATCTATATAAACCTGTTTTACTGCGGATACTTAAATCAAAAGAATCCTTTTATTGGCAAATTAAAAGTAACCACAAGTTTATAAAAAGTTATTTTACGTAAAGTTCCTTAAGAATTTTAGCTGGGTCGATTTTTAATTATCGACTGGAGGAAAATTGTGAAAAAGATTTAAAATGGTTCGCAACAACAGTAAGAGAAGCAGCTTCTAAAATGAGGAAAATCGCAGGGGAATCATCTGTTTTTCGAAGGAAATGGTTAATTTCCCTGATTTACAACTGATTATTAGAGAAATTACTAAAATTATAGTAATTAATTAGAGTAATTCCTTCTTTAATTTATTATTTACTTTAAAGCTGATTATAATTTTAATTTTTTTGTCTTATTTCGATTCATTGCATTGCTATTTTACTTTTTTCATTCAGTACATTAACATCAGAAGAACTGCGTTCATATTCAATCTTCATTTTCTATTCTCACTGTTAAAGTGGATTTTTCCTTACTCTTTAAGTGCTATTAGTTGTTACTAGGCATGAGTTTAAATAAAGAGAAATTTTTTTTTTTCTAATCAGTGTCCTATTTTCGACTTTTGAGGGGGGTGTTTCTGATGAAAGAAGTAAGGCACATATAAGTAGATTAAAAAAAGTTATTATTCTTATTTGTAATACAAAGATGTTTGGAACTTAAAATTCTATGATTTATTAAATATTAGGATGGCATGAACAAATTTTCAAATATAATTTATCGGGTTACTATGAATATTTATGCATTTAATCAGCGCCACCACCAAACATTTGCTTAAAAATAATTATATTCAAATGTGGAAGCAGTCTGGAATCGTAATAAATAAATAAATGAACCCATGTATATTTTCATAAAGCTACTAAATTAAAGAATTAGTCTATAAATTATATTAATTAAGTTATAAATATTTCCTTTAAGTTAAACATGTGGAAATGAAAAACCGATTAACCAACTTATTAAAAGATATACCTCGCAATATGTACTGCCTAAAGTCGCAACATGCCTAAATCCGGCGGCGATTATACCATATACGTCATCTTGACTTGTGACTTTGAATGTAACGCAGCTGTGTAAACAGCGCGGATATGAAATCCTTTCTTACGTCTTTAATAACCTTTCGTTATATTAGGTGTGCACAGTATATTTTCATTGTAAATAGATGTCTTTGTCATCAAAGTAATCTTAAAAATTCAATGCATTATTCTACAGCCGATAAGCTTTCTTTTCATCGTAAAGAGTCATTTTTAGAGTTATATTTATCAAAGTGCTAACAACGGAACCATACGTTAGTTACTTAAATTATGAAATAAACATCTTTAAAAATTAAGCTTACAATGTGTTTTTTCTTTATAAAATGCAATAATTACAATAAAAAATAAGCAGTTACAGAGTATACTTGTGTTAATTAATACAATTCAACAAAAATTGTAGAAAAAGGAGAACAATATTTTATTCTAATGCTTTATAATTAACTGCATTATAATTATGTCCAATGATAGCCGAATTTCTCGATAAAGTTTGTCAGAATTTGGGAATGTGACGTTCACTCCTCAATTTCATTTACAAATTCCCTTTGTTCAGCTGGATTGTTTATTAATTTTGATTAAAATTCATGTTTTGTTCACAAAAACAGATCGACTCAAAAATCCTATGCACAGAATTTTTGAACTGAATATAATTATCAGGTAAACCGTTTCAAATACCTAAAAAATTCGATATGACCTTTTTAGGCTGGATCATTTATTAATTCATTATGCTAAGGTATTGTTCTGCAAAATCCCATCATTTACTCGATAACGAATAAGGACACTTTATTTCATTAGGAGCAAAATATATAGAAAAATATAGTTGAAAACGTACACAAAGATAACATTGACAAAAATCAACCTCACTTGTGAAAGCAGCGAAATTGCTCATATCACAACATAATGGTTCTTAAATTTACAGCTACATAGATCAGTTATCGTACTCTAAAGAAACAACTCGACTGTATATGGTTCAGCTTATATTGTCTCTGCATCTGTGCATATCATTTTCCAAGAAAATCCCAGTCTTTGTCAAAATTATTGTCTTCATTTTTGTCGCCATTGACACTTAATAAACGCCAAGTTAGTCGCGATGACCTGGTATCATTGATCTGCCATCCATTTAGAACCCATCAAAATACCTGTAAAACTATCTTCACATTTATGGAACTCATTATGCCGGGAAGAAATATTTCAGATCATAATGGGATAATCATGCATTAACTTTGAAAATATGTTTTCATTTTATAGCAAAAAAGACACAGATTACTTACTCCAGAACTAGGAAATAATTTTATTTACAACTCTTTTCTGTTTTAAACTTTGAAATGGAGTAAAAAGTGAGATACAAAGTTTCATAAACACCCGGTATATATTATATTTTCTGTCATTCAAATCAATGAACTGTATCTTCCACGTAGGTTATGTTCGCGTAAGTAAACAAGCAAACAAAAATGATTATCGACATTTTCTTTATCCAGTCAGTCTTTTCTTTGATATAAACAATTCTCGCTTGTGGATTTTAACATTTAGTAATGGGAAACTAATAGCTTTCATCAGAGAAAACTTATTCGTGAAATAAGATAATTAAATGTTTTTTTAAAAAGAAAAGTGAAATAAAAAAATTAAATTCAGGATAAATGAAAAAATTTTGAAATGAATATATAATATAATAAATGTAATGAATATATTATAGTAATCGAAACAGCATGAATGGTGCGAATGTAGGTTGTCATAGGTTAGCTTTGCGCTTTTCCCTTTATTGTTTTATTTATGTATTTATATTTAATATTTGCTTTCTTAAGTTTATTAAGAATCTTCTCTGAAAAAAATTGCAATTTTACATACACACAAAAAATGTTTATAACTAATTATTAGAAGCTTTTTCTATCTGCTGTCACGCTAACAATACACCATTAAGACCTATCAGATAACGCCATTTCGGCTCTAATTTTACTGTGGTAAAACTGAGTGCAAGTTCAAAAATATAAGAATTGATAAATAAGCTGTAAAATGAATACTGTAATAGAGCAAATTGTTTCGAATAACAAATTAAACTAAATAAATTCATGATTTTTTAAAAAGAATTTAAGTGGCAAGTTCATATGTAGATAATACTGAAAAATATTTATATGCAATCCGTATTTGATTCGCGTTTAAATATTTGCCCGAAAAACAGCTTGACGAAAAAAAAAACTATTGAATGAACTCGATCTTCTAGATATTTTATTTTAAAGTTAAAATGTAAAGCAAAAAAGATATTATGTTTTTAAAAATTGGAGCATCCAGTCACTATAGATTCTCATGAATTCCTTGAAAAATGATCCTATTCTTAGCAGAGCATAAAACAACAGAAACGTCTTTTTTCCGAAACTCCATTTTTATTAAGATAAAATTCCAAATCTCTTTCTTGATAGCATTCCTTGCATTTTACGATGGACCTTGGAATCCAGACTTTTCTCAGTCTGTTTGAAAAATAAAAGTTGAGGTCAAACACTAGCAGACGATACCGAAACATTTGGCCGTCTGGTCATTACTCACACATTCTTTACCTTGCTAAATATTTTAAGTCGCATGGCATCAACACTATAACTTGGCTCAAGGCCAGAAATGCAGAAGAGGAAGCACAGTTCCTTAACACATAGCAGCACTCTGCACGTACCCTATAAGGCTGGATTTTTATACTTTTGGCAAACGTTCATTATTAAACAGTTTTGGACTTTATTTTACTGCGTTTTCTTTCTTTCACGGAGGAAATTTGATCCAGTTTTTGGCAAATGTTATCTGGACTGATATCAAAAGACCGTCTTATTCAAGCAACTTTCGGAAGTTTACAAGGTCTAGGGTTGCGCAATTACTTTTAGCTGAAATCTGGATATATTCAGAAAGGGGAGGTGAAGAATCAGAGTATAATATAAAATTTATAGGAGGAGCAACTTTTGAAAAACTAACAGAAGACTCCAGATAACAAAATAGATAAACTTTTCATTGATAAGACCTAAGGGGCTTCTCCGGTCACGGTATAACCTTGGGAATTATGCTTCTGCATCGATGGGAAGACCTAGGTCCCATATCATTTTGTGCACCCACCAGGGTGGCGAAACTAGCCATCATGCTGAAACCTGTCATTATCAATTACGTGATTCTTCCCTCCCTCCTACGGATGCTTCTCTAAGGTAAAAAGACTACAGTACCGAAAGAAAAGCATTTCATATTTTAGTTTCTCATCAATGGTGACTCATTACAAGTACTTAAATTAGCTATACAGCAAAAATATTTTTCAAGAAATTGTAATTGAAAAGAGAAGATAATTTACGATAAAAAAGACTAAAATTTTGAATTTCAAATCCACATATGAAGATTTTTTCCTTTCAAACATAATTAAATCATAAGTATGTGATATAAATTCCTTGTTGATTTATTGTTAGAACTAGCAGAAGTGGTTCTCTCAAAATTTTCTCTGATAAACTTGTTATGCCACAGAACTGTACACCAACGCCGTGTTTCATATCACTGTAGAACAATAGTTACAAAATATTTTTTGTCATAAAATTAGCATTTTTACTAAGTTTATAGAGTTATTCTAGGTAAATTATTTGACGATTAATCCTAGGCATGGATTAATAATATCTAAGAATTGAAATTGTGTGCCGACGCATTTTTCTCAACCGAATTAAAACAAACATTGCATCTGTGACCACTAAATTTGGCTTTAAATGTATTTAAGTCAGTTTTTTTTTAAATTATAGTGTCTACAGTCTTTTTTCTCGAAAGGATGCATACAAATGTTGAATGGGAGAAAAAAAAATTTTACTGAATGAGTTAAGGTTAAAATTTAGTCGAAATTTAAACTTATAGTCTAATGCTTATATACTATATTTCACCTACCTAGCTTAAATATTTTTGAATCACCATGTTTACAAACAGAGTTCCTAAAATGTGATTTTCTGAGTTAGAGGTCTGAAACGTGAAGATTCACCAAAATCTCGGAATGGAAATTTTTAAGGAATAAAGTCATCTCTCTTTATATATACATTCCGTATACGAACAAGAAAGTATTAAAAATTCATTTACTTATCAAAACACTGAAATAACTTTTTCCTTGTTTATGGATATTTTTTGAGACAGTATGTGAGGATGGGTAGACTCAAGTTGCCATGTGAATTGGCCTGAAAACAGTTGTAAGCCCTTCCAATTTGTAGAATGACCCACTTTTACCAGTGTGCATTTAGTTTTGAAATCTCTAAGGCCTATTTATCAAATCATTCCCATAAAATTTATCGTTGGGACCTCTTGTATCTGGCAAATTCCGAAGTAAAGGAAACATGGCTGGAAGGGGGAGATTTGGATGCCAACCAGAATAGTGATAGATGGGATATTTATTTTAATACGAAAGTAGTTTTCGTATAAATATTAATCATGTTCGTATGATTCTGAAAGTTTGATGTTTATATTTTCCAGGCGTGAATTTAAAATAGGAAAAGTATTAAGATTCAATCTCTTTTTGAAAGTAAATAAAATTCTTCAAATTTAGTATAAAGTCTTTGAAAATTGAATTTTTATTTTTATTTTTGAATATTCTCTGTCCATATGAAGAATCATATCCTTATATATTTCGGTAAGGTTGTGGCGCCTAGGGTACATAGATATGTTTCTGGAAATAAACAATATTGTTCCTGTCAGAGGCATTTTAATATTGTTTATTTCAAAAACTGGATGTAAACACCTTTGGCCGATTTTATCCCATAATGAGGTTTTATGTAGTAATTAATATGAGCTAAGTTTTTTGTGAGACTTTTGTCTTTTATCCTGTTAGCTGCGTTTTACTTCAATTCTTTGTGGCACTCACTCGTCATGTTGAATTTTACTATTTTATTTCAACTCGTAAATTGTACATTTCTTATTCACATTCTAGGTCAAGTTTGCCAATTAACCGAGGTCGCTAAACCTGTTAATTTCACTGATAATCGGAGTTTAATGCCCTGCCACCTTATATGATTCCATCTCTATTTTAATAAAATTATCACCACCTCACATTTGCACAAATGCTCGAATTTTTATCTATATGACAGCTCAGAATTTCTCTTATTTGGCAGCAACGGTTCTTCTCCAATGCCATTTAGAAAATACCTATGGGATTGTTGAAATTTAAGCATTATATTAATGCTTTGCTTTAATTAAATAAATGTTCGGTAGATAAGATGGACCTAGCAATCTTGAACGGCAGTTAAAATCATCAAAAGACAAGGATAGATATGACATACTATCTTTAAACCTATCAATTATACAAATGAGAAAATATGGAAGCGGTAGGATGACATAAGAGATGAGCAACTATAAACATCCTCATCACACAATGAAAGGACGTTCTGTTTGTTAAATTTAGTTCTGGCTCGCGGAAATTCAAAGATTGGATTATTTTTTTGAAGAAACTACTAAATGACTAAGATATATGAAATATTTAATTGAAAATGCGAGCAAGCATTAATCCAGAAAACAAACTAACTTGTCATCAAAGGCGAATTTGGTATTTTTTGTTTTGGTTAACAATCTTTATGTAGGTTTCGAATAAGCAAATATCACAGATGGATTTTCCATTAGGTAAATTAGTCAGCTGCCTACAATCGCAACCCCGAGCAATTCTGCAAACAGGTAGATTAGAAAACTGTATTTTTTTAAGTGCCAAAGAAATGCGTTTGTAAAAAATAAAAATTCCATGATAAAATGTTATAATAATATTGACACTTAAGACAAGAAATTCGTTTGTAAAAAATAAAAATTCCATAATAAAATGTTACAATAATATTGACACTTAACCAAATGCAATTGGTTAGAACTCTAAGCGTCGTAATACACTTTCAGTTATCAGAATATTTATAAAGCCGAATTAATGCTTCAATAATATTCTGCGCGAAAATGGATAATTAGCAGTCAGAAACCATAACAGATAAAAAAAATCAGGTTCATAATTTCAATAAAATAATATATTAAACTATAATAAATCATTAATATGTTAAAAATGTACTGAAAAGCGAAATTAAATAGACTACTTTATAAATAGAGAGACCTCAAAATTTTCATTATCTAGGACGAAAAATAATTACAGTTTCTTCCAGAAAAATTAGATATTCTGTTGTGCTAAATTACTTTAAAAATCACTGTTTTCAAAACAGAAAAAAAACTTAACAATTTGAACTAGGTAAAAAAATAACCAACTCTTAAAAATAATTGTTTGAGAAAAAAAAAGAAGGGAAAAATAAATAAATGAATAAAAATAAAGAATGGTTTGCGTTTTATTCTGAACGAAATATTTTCTTTTGCAAACGAGTTTGAAAACTGCTGCCATTATTTTATCTTGAAAAGAAACTTAATGACTCTAAACAAATTTGTATGAATGTCATTTAATTTATTTTACATATTGTTTTCTAGGGTTTTTTTTTGAGTTTGAAAGAGAGTTAAGAAATCGTTGTGAAGTAGATTTCATTCAATTTTTTCTGTTTATCCCTGATGATGTTTTTATCTTCAAAGATATTTGTTTTGAGAATTCATAATGATGCGATGTATTATAAACAGAAATATAAAAAAAAATCAGCACCTAAATAAAGTTCGTGATTTTTATCACCAGCTTAACAAGAGCAATTTAAACTACAATTGGGAAAACTTATTGTTCAGTTTTTGAGCCATTCATGTTATTTGACAACGGATTCTAAACCCCTCGAGCTTTTGCGCATGCTTTAGGATGAGTTTAATTCGTCAAAATATGGGTCAGAGGAATGATGAAAAGAGTGGATGTTTACATTTGACAGTGAAATAAGGTAAGATTACTCTCTGACTGAATTAAAATGATACGTTCAGAAACGACACATTATTCACAGATACATGAAAAAATTTAACAAATTAATATCAAATAGGGTGAAAATCATAGTCAAAGAATTACGAATAATTCTGGAAAAGCGCCAATCTTTCCGCGTCTCTCCTCTCAACGATATAAAATCATCGAAAAGTGGTTGTCTCAGAATGCTGAAACGAACACTAGATTATGTATAGCATTTATTTCGCTTGTAGTTTATTTTCAAAACATGATTAGGAAGAAAATACCCCTAAAATTACCACTGCTAGTCAAAAGGATTGCATACAAATTAACAGCTTTAGATTCAAATGCCTTTATCAGCTAGGAAAAGTTATATTATCAACCCGTTTTGAAGCAATTACAAATAAAGGAACATGAACATTTTAATTCCGAGTCTCTACCGAACTCTTAATTAATTCATATTTCGCAGAATATTCTTGGAATGTATGAAATATTTACCCTAGCTATTTCATTTTACTCATTTAACGAATACCTAATTTCACATATCGCCAGGAACCTGTTTAATTATTGAATATACATCTTCACTAGTTAATATGCATGAAATTAG
>JAPMOQ010063701.1:0-26304 GCA_026543055.1 Argiope trifasciata
CCAACCACCAGCCATCATGCCGGAATTATCTCATTTTCATTTTAAGGAGCCCAACCCCCCTCCTAGGGGGACGGGATTTTCCTATAAACGTTTTCAAAGATGAATATTTTATAAACTTAAAACATTGGAAAAATTTTTTAATGAGTAAATGTTTCATAAACATACTCCAATTAACAAAAAATGGAATACCTTTGTAACTATTTTATTAATCGTGGCATCTTCACAAAATTAATACCAATCGAAATAACTCGAGATGGCAAGTTTATTCCAATATACAAATTCATTAATCGAATCAATTTGTAAGTACTGTGACAAAAAATTTCGACTACAGACAGCAGTCCTTTTTATTGCTGTTGTTGAATCGATTAATCATCAAGAAATCAGCCACAAAATAAATTTTATTAAAATTTGATGAAATATTAGTGAGTTATATGGTTTTTGAAAAAGAATGCTGTCAGCATTAAATGAAATTCCTGAACTTTCCACAATTATTTGGAGCTCTTTTATGCTTAGGAAAAGATAATTATAATACTTAAAAAATTGCAACCGGTTTTGCATCAATAATCATTTTTAATAAGTTAAAATATTAAAATATGAAAGAAATTAAAGGCAGATAAAAGAGGAAAAAAATCCTCAAATCTAAAAAGCATCATGAAAGTGCAAATATATTTGATTAAGCAAAATAATAACATAACTTGAATTGTTAAAGAATTTTCTACATATACAATATGAATTTAAACATATGATTCTACTTTTCGAAGTCAGAAATAACGATTTCAGTTTTTTTTAAAGCCACGATCATTGACAACAGTGTAGCTTGCAGGAAACGTCAAGAACTAATTCATGAATATAATTATGTTTCCGTGTTGCATTATATCAAAAGTATTCCTATAAACATAACAGAAGCCATTGCAAAGGCACTTGTATGGTTAACTGTATGATGCACATATTGGTTTTTCACACTGTAATAGTCAGAAGAATTTACAGACAAAATTCGTGTTGTATTCCTATGGAACAAGAAGAGTTTAATTCATTATGCTTAAAATCTGCAATCCACCGAACAATCGCTAGTATGAAAATGTTAGAGCAATCAAAAGATATCCAATTCAGCTGAGAACAAAGTTAATTGTTTTCTTCAATATATCTTTTTACATGACATTCTTCTATTGGTCAATGAATGAAGCTTTTGTTATTGTGTCTCTTCATTATCTTACCAAGTTCATTAGCCAGACTCTTTATCAACAGAAGAAAATTTATCGATACTCAGTATTTTTGTTTCCTTTGTTTTGTTTCTCCTTAAAATCCGATTTTTCTTGATAAAACTCCAATTTGTGTTACATGTTCCAGGTCATCCGTGAGCTCTTCAAATACAAATTTTATTTCTTGAAAGAAAAGAACGGAAGCTTCTAAATGGAATTTCAATCGTCAAATGCTTGCATTTGCACAAGTATAGGTGCATTACATGCTTACATTTTCTAGTATCGATCGCAATAAATACGTATTCAATTTCATTATCATTAAATTGTTGGCTTAATGGAAAGCTTCTTTTTTGCTTTGTTAATCTTTCTCTTTATTATTCCCTAAGAATTAATATAAACGTAAAGGACTAATTTAAAAGAGTAAATAAACTAAAAATATTGGATAAATCTAAGAAATAAGCATCTTGTTATCGATTGATGCATTGTTTTGAATTCAAAAAGTTCTTTCTTTTTTTTTTAATTATGAAACATGAAAAGCATTTTTTTTCTATAGATCAACTGGATAAAAAAAATAATGTCAAATAAAAAGAAATCGGACTAATATAACTAGATGAGAAAGAATTTGCAAAGGAGTATTATTTGAATTTAAAAATTCTAAGAAAACTAATGTATTAAAAGAAATGCTAAATTATAACTATAATTTTGCTTTTTAACATTTTATGTATTTAATTTTATACGGGTTTAATTTTATTTAATTATTTTGTTGCTTATTATGAGGTAACACAGTGGATTGTAGTTCGTGCATTTGATTATTATTTTCCATTCATAAAAATAAAGTATTTAAATTGATAGAAGCTTCTTAAATTCAACATTATACTTTTCAAACACAGACGTGTTTTTTTAAAATTCCGTATCATACCAATTAAAGATGTTAACATTGAAGCATTTAGCTAATTACTTAATTTCAGAAGATTGTTTCCTTAAAGGATTTCAACCCTTCCTACAACTGACCTTAATGCATTGTCTTTTTGACAAAACTAAAATATTTTTTTGGGAATTAACTTCAAGAAGTTATTTTACTTGAATATTAAACTTTTTTGCTCTATTTTTCCAATGAGGAAAATATTAAATATATCGAATTAAATCATTTCAATTAACTAGCGTATAGTCTTAGTAAATAACAGCACCCTGCATGACAGAGGTTTGTTGAAGACAGAAGAAAAACATTGCAATCCATTAATATTATCTTCAATGCTGGTGTTAATAGATATCTGAAACAACTCTCCTTCTTACAAAATGTGTTTATGGACTGGGAAATATCTTTGCATAAATCATGTTACTTATATTAAAAAAATAACACAGTTGATATTTTTTTATAATTTACCTTACAGTTGATTTAAACCTTACTTAACGTAAAACAAATATGTACAACTCCTGCATTATAAAATCAAAGCAAGTAAAATAAAAATATATAATGCTTTTTTAGTTAAATTCCTGTACGAAAAATAAAACATGAAACAAAAAGATAATTTTTTTGCTTTATTTTTAGTATGTGTTGTAACAAAAGATCACAAATATTGTATGGTTAAGAGGATTAAGAACAATAGTATGACAAAGAGTAATTAAAAGTTATTAACTCTAATTATGTAACTAAAGTAACTTTTTACATTATTACTTTTGCTGTCAATAAGAAGAATTAAACTATCGTATATTTTTAAAATTCCATTTTACAAATACGTTTTACATTAGAATTTTCAGTTTAAAAAAATTCTAAAACTCTTTGATATGTTTTATTTTTAATTTCTGTTATCAGATCCTGAAAAAAAAACTTTTATCAGTAAGATTATTTTAAAAATTCAAAGATTAGATTATGCATATCACACACCTTTCTTCATTTAATAAATTAAAATAATTAACTATTCTTTATTCTATTGAGTATTCGAGTCATATATCAAGCTATCACAGGAGAATCTCGTCCATATACACAAGTATGAGCTGAATTTGGAAATAAAATTAAAAAAATAACAAAATTTTCTGTTTGTTATTTTTAACCAAGTAATATATTAAATTTCACCTTTTCCAAAATTCAAAAAAATAAAATCCTCGACGTTGAATATTTAATTTCAAAAAATTTGAACTTTTCTCATATTTTTATTTTATTTTTTTATTTTTGTTGCCTTATAAACTAAGAATACATCTTAATTAGCGTCATATGTCACTCATCAAAGTTCCATCATATAGGAGGTGTTTGTTCTTCATGATGAAGCGATAGCTGTTGACAGTGCTAATTATGGCATTTTTTTTCACGTGCATTTGAACTGAAAAACATAATTTTGATGCACTTACCAAATAATATTACACTAACTGGAATGTTGAAAGTAATCCTTGAAATGTGTACAGTGTGCTTCAAAAATTTAGAGACAGCCGGGCTTTTATTTATTTAAGACCTAATTAAACAAGTAAAAAAAGGAATAAAATTTTCAAATATGTATTAAGGCAATACAAATAAAAAATACTCAAATAAACTTTAATATATAAAGTAAAGAATGATGTCACAATGGTATATAGAAATCGGCGTTAAAAGCTGACATAAGTGCTAATTGTTAAATTTGCATATTGCATGGTGATGTACTTGTGACACAATAGTTTTATGAGATGAAAGCGAATATGTTTATCATTTTTCTATTGCTTGTAAAGATATCACATAATGCGCAGTTTTTCAAAATTGGCATTTTGCAAGTATATCGTTTGAAAGCTTGAGGAATGAAAGCTGTGAGCATTAAAAAGAAAAAGCCTAAAGAAAATAAATTGAATGTTAAAGAAAATGAATGAATTGTCTCTAAATTTTCGGATGGTTAATTTTAATTTTTATCCGAGACTCTGCACATAAATGATTATTTTTGTGTAATATTATTATTATCTTGATATTTGCATAATTAAATGTATTTTAAAATTATTACTCATATTTTTTCAATTATAATATGATACAAGACAGTAGTATATAAATATTTGAGCCATATTGCAAATAATGAAAAAAAATTGAAACTAGTTATTTTTACACAGTAAAAAAAAATCATATCTCACTCTTAAACAAAACTTCACTAGTAATCAACAAGTGGTTGCACTAATCAGAACTGCTTTTCAATTCATTCAAATGCCACCGACCTGGCATAGGCGTAGCGTATCTTTTCTGTGATCTGGATATCCCGGGTTCCAGTTCCGTTTTTGGCATGGTTGTTCTTCTATGTCCAATCTGAGAGATGTATGAATGTTCCCCTTCTGTAAAATATGGTCTGTGCAAGCGAATGTGGGTGTGTTTCATCTTCATATGAGCTAGAAGTCAGAATTCTGCCTGCTGTTGCTCAGGGGTCTTTACCCTCAAAAACTACTTCACCCCTGTCAGTGGAAACACGGGCACTACATCGTCATTAATTGAACGTTTGAGATCTTGGATATTATTCAGTACCTGCAATGCATCTGTCATAATCTTCACTCAAACAAGAAACGGGAGTGGTTTCCTCAAAACTTTCATTCATAATCTCTTATAAACACACATAGCAGAGAACTCCTTTTTTGGAATTGGCATACAAAGATTACGAAATACTAACTTTTTGACTGAATTTAGCCTTATTATCCACTTTATCGTTTCATTATTGTCGACTTATTTGGCGATTAATTCTTGGTATGCATTAAAAATTTAATTTGAGTTTCAGAAAGGCTTTCTTAAGTCGATTGAAATAAAATTGACAGAGAACTGCACTTATAGTCACAAAATTCCATACCAAGTTTGATATGTATAAATCATTGAATTTTTTAGTAAGCCCGTTTGCATGCTTCTAAAAGTAGAGATCAGCAGATAGTCAATTCTTCATTAGATTTGGCTCGAAATTTAAAATGAATCTGGATTATAGATTTTAATTCTTTTAATCAAATTTTATCTACCTATCATTCTTCGTCCTGTAACTATCTTGTTAAATTAGATTCGGAGAAGTACGCAATTTTCTCCGGGCGGATTTTGAGCAAAATTTTCTGGAAATACTCAGTATAAAGAACCGAATTTAATCTGTCTTTATTCAAAAACGCTTTCAATTAAGACAGATGAAATTCAGTATACGTTCTTTAAAACGAGTTTGCAGACAGAAACTTTCCAAAAATTTAAGTTTCGAAATCAGGGAGATCTAAACACAAATATTTGTCAAAACTTTGAGTTCGATTTTTTCAATATTTACTATACTTTCTCAGTACTACGAACACAAGAAAGTAAAAAAGTCATATATTACGTTTTGAAATGATTAAAAATATATTTTAAGTCGCAAATTATTTCATCAAAATTTATTCCTTGTATAATTATATTGTAAATTTAGGAAAGGCCCATTTAAAGGGCAGCAATTTCCATATGCAGTATATTTTTTATATTATCTAAAATTTAGCATTAATATTTGCACATATTATTAAAAAAGTGCCTTTCAATCATTGTAACTTTATAAAAATAATGAATTCTTATGTGATACACCTTCTAATTAGCACAATGGTTGATTAGTGGTAATATTTTTACCATATATTTAGGAAAATAGCACTAATTATTTTTAAAAATATTTTTTTTTTGTTAATTATCTCATACTTGTGCTCCGTTTTAAATTTTGGCGATGTGTTTAATTATATTGAGTCAATTACTGCAGAGATTTTATTGGATATTTTTCATTTGTTTCAAGTTGTTTAAGTTAGTATTTTAAAGTGATTTATAAATAACATTATTATTTCTGAAATTAACCCGGGTTTTTTTTTCTTCCCTCGGTATAGAAAATAAAAAAAAATTTCTCAGGCATAATTTATTTTGTTCTACAATGTTCTGGGGTTTTTCTTTCTTTTTAAGGCTAGTCTATTTTTTTAATTTTATTTGGTTCTTTATTTTGTTTGTCATTAAAATGATCACTTGATAATAATATTTAATGCAAAAAATTCAAATTCCTAAAGACGCATTTCTAAAAAACATATATAACAACTTAGTAGGTAATTGAATGTGTTTGTTCTTAGATTTATTTAGTATTTTTTGTAGAGTAAAAAATTTATTGCGTATTGATTGAGAATATCTTGTTCAACGTAATAAGATTATAGAATCAATTTTCATTTCTATACAGTAAAAGCTCTTTATTCGCTGGGCATATGTTCCATAAATATGCCGCGAATACAGAAACCGTGAATACGGAATGGTAATTTATACGGGATTATAGGGGATACGTTCCTAAACAAAATAAAAATAAATAAATAATAAATCCATTTCATTGAAGTTTTTGAAAATTTTGATTAATTATCTTAAGGCTTAGGCAATGGTTTGAAGAATTTTGTCATTTTCTCTTGCTTGGCAGGTTTTAAAAGCTCCTTCAATTCAGACTGATACGCAGCAGTCGCATTAGCAATTGCCTCTTTAAAAAAAGACTTGCTCATTTGCCATTCTTAAAACTTCACTAAGATTTTTCAAATTAAATGTCACGTTTCCAGTGCTTGTTGAAGCTTCTTCTTCAATGGGCTGTGAATTTAACATTTCCCCCAAGTCGGTTTCAGTCAGATCTTCATCTTGCCTTTGCAGCAATTCCTGAATGTCACTGAATTATATCTGTTCGAACCCATCTCGTCCTATTCCATTCGCGATTTCGGCCATGTTTGCAGTTTGCCTTTAACAACATACTTTAGACAAAGTTGTAATAAGATCTATTTTACTTTTTTTATTAGTCCATTTGACGGCATTTACAAAGGATATTGGGTTGGGTACCTATTGGAACTCTTTTACTATTACATATGTTCTTATTAGATCCGCGGATAAAGAAATTTTTAGCCTCGAATATAGGAATTGTGTCGCATTTTTTTAATCCGCGAATAGTGAAAACGCGAATGAAGGAAGCGCGAATAAGGAGCTTTTACTGTACTTCGTTATAGAAATGAAAATTTGTAAAATCATTTAAGCTGAAATTATATTACTAAATATGCCTTTAATGAAAAGATATGTGAGATATTACAAAACTTTCCGCCTTTTGCATCAAATTATCAAACTTTGTTTCGTAACACACTACTTTCGTCAAGGAGATCTATTTATTTTATTGCTTTGTTTCGCAAGCTTTTTAAAAATTTTAAATACCTTCTTTGTCTATCTTATTGAAATAAGATGCAGAGCACTTTCATTTAGCCTTTTTGATGACCAAAGTATTTAGCGATATTAAAATAACCGTCCCAAAATCATTGCTAAGATTCCTGAAACTGATAGATTTATTAGAAGTGAACACTGAGTTATTAGGATAAAAACGATTTCAGGAATTTCACTCTTATAAAGCATCAATAATCTATATAAATAAAAAGGAATGTTTGTCTGTATCATCTTATGAGCTGCCGTACCACTCATCCGATCACGATGGAGCTTTGAATATTTATTACTTGCATTTATTTGTTTCTTCTGAAGATGGAAAAAAAATTGTCAACCCTAAAGTCTTGAATAATAAAGTTTAAAAAAATAGAATCAATATTATTTATGCTTCTCCTTTATATATCACTCAATTTCAATGAATGAATTCATTTCCAATAAGAAAATAAATATTATTCCTTCTATCACTCCGAATTAAATCAGACAGTTATTTTAAATTTCAAACGATATTTCAAAATTATTCCTTCTGCCAACGCGCTGGACCAGCTAGTTTGTGTATAGAAGTTTATTATGTTGGATGAGCAGTCTATTAAAATACTTCAAAATCTAGCAACTATGAATATTAGAAAGTGTAGCAGTAGCTTAATAGTCAAGTCTCGGTCGTAAGGTTGTAGATTCAAAACCAGATTTCATTATAGATTCATCAATCATGCCGGCCTGATACATGTTAAGTCGTGATCGAAACCTCCTGCCTATGTTGTACTGCTAGAGAATAAGATTGGAGAATGCCTTTTCAGGTGTTGTTCTTGTCATATGACCAGATATCAAAATTGTTAGAACTATTTCAAAATAGATCTAAAGATATTTCAAATGGAATATTAATATATCTAAACTAATTAAGTGATTAGAAACTAGAACAAATGGAGAAAATATGTAATTATCACATCAAATTTTCTCAAAATCAGGGAAAAAAAATCATAGCTCAAAAAATCTATTTGTGCAAGTTGAATCATCTGATTATAGGCAAAACACTTAAGTAAATATAACGCATCGTTATTACAGTAATGATGTTTTTTTTAATCATAAAGTTTTTTATCTTAATTTGGTCTAATAATTAATCTGGAAGTTTAAACATAATGTTGGTATCATAATCTATATGTATAATGTGCAGCTGGTTTTATAACCTATATATATATATATATATTTGGACACATTTGAAAATTTTTATGTTTTCTAACTTTCTATGCTCTTAGAAATATTAAATTTCACAAAATACAAACTCTTACATATTATTTTAAAGAGAATTTAATACTTCAATACAAAAATCAAAATTCAAATATTTTCAATACAAAAAAGTAATTATTGCTTTAATCTGAATAACAAACACAATGATGAAACGGATTGTAATTACTAATTTTCCTGACAAATCATTATTCTTGTTTTTTAAAGCGATAAAATATTAACAAATGTTGTAGATGATGACATCATGTTTAAGGGGAAAACAAGTCATTAATGTGCTTTTTTCTGTAGAAGGAAGACTGTTTTTTATGTAATCAAATCTTACGTTTGAAATTTTGTTAAACATTTTGATATACAATTGGAATTTTTGGAAATATTTCTAATATTTAATCAAGAATCAATGACATCAACTATAACAATAAATTTGGCATCTAGAAAGAGAACTGAGATTATTTTGCTACATCATTGTGATATTTCCTATGCTGAAATTACAAGACAGGTGGGTAGTTCAGCTACATCTGGAGTCCGGAAATTTTGTTTAAAATACTAAGAGACAAATTCAATAAAAAACAAAGCAGGAAGCGGCTGAAAAATTGCACCACATCTGTTCATGAAAAAGAAAAAAAAAAGACTACGTTTTCAAGGTAAAAGAATGTCATCATCATCAGCTAGAAAATTGAAGGATGCTGGCATTTATTTCAATTAAAGAACAATTAAGAGAAGGTTATTAGATATTGGACTAAGAGGTAGAATTCAACGAAATATTCCTTATTTTAATTTACAGCAATGTATGAAAAGACTACTATAGAAAATGAGCTTATTAATTGGACAGTTAATGAGTTCAATAATTGGACAATTAATGAGCTCATTAATTGGATGTGTTGAACAAAATGGTATACCATAATATTGTTATTTGGTAGTGATGGCGAAAATATAGACATAGAATAGGCGAAGACCTACATTCAGACTATATTCTAGCAACTATAAAGAACTCAAAGTTATGATTTGATCATGCAAGTCAACAGACGGTATCGGTTGCTTTCCTGTTATCGATGGGACACTAAACTCAAAAACATACATTGACACTTTTCTGGAAACAAAAACTTACACCTTTCCCAACAATATAGTATTTTTCTGCAAGATTCGGCTCCTTGTAACGCAATAAAAATATCGAAAGCGTGTTTTAGTACAAAAAGCATTGAATTGCATCATGGTCAGGAGCCAGTCCTAATCTAAAAATTACCGATAACTTAAGGCACCGTTTGAAAACTCTTGTACATATGAAGAGCTCATCAAATAAAAGCGAATTAATTGAGCCTATAATTATTTCCAGGCATCTTGCATAACGATGGAAAAGCTTAAAACTCTAGTCAGGGCAATGAAACATCAGTGTGAATCTGTAATAAAAAAAATAAAAGCTGCCCTACTAAGTAATAAATCACTGCAGTCATCATCTTCCAATGTATCTCTATAATCATTGTCTCTCAAATTTATTTGGATTGCAAATATTCGAATTTTGCTTTTTGTTAGCAATAAAATCAGCTTTGAATTCTCTTTAAAAGATTTGAAAGAATTTGCATTTTGAGACACATTTTCTATAGGTATATGAAGTTAGAAAACATTATTTAAAAAAATATCCACAATTTTGGCTACCACTATATATAAAATACGATGTTAGTTTTATCTATTTACCTCTCTCTCACTCTCTCTTTATATATATATATAATGCGAAGCTGACATTTAACATACCAACAGAAAAAAAATCATGTCTGTTTAAATGCAAAATTCCACTGTGTACAGTACATGCAAAAGATTCCAGATTAATGAATAAAATTGAATCTTACTTGAGCATTAATTACTTAATTTCGCTCATAAGTTATTAAATTTATAATACGTAGCTATTTGTAATTATTAAAATGCATTACTACGTACATTGAATGGAATAATATTTTTTTCTGTTCCAAGGCCTGAATATACAGAGTGAGCCAGAGAAACTTGCTTATTTGATAAAACTTCGGAGTGGTGAGTTGGATAGTTAGAGAAAATATAGGTAGTGCTACTGAAGGAAAAAATTCCCAAGTTTGTTTCTCATTCCAGTCAGTTGCCACCATACTCTGATATAGAGAACTACATGCCTTCACCATCGAAAGCTCTTTTTCTTACGGTCGCTCACTTGTTGCTACGCAACATGCCTTCAGAGCTCGCTTTGAAATTCCTGGCCGAAATTCGATTCTGTCATGGGTTAACGCATTTCAGGAGTATGGAAATGTCACTGAAACCAGAAATGGACATCAACGGACCACCAGAACTCCGGAAAATGTTGAAAGAATGAGGCAGTCAGTTCTGCGTTCTCCCCGGTATTTGGCTCACAAACATGCAACTGTTCTGGGAATTTCTGAACCACTCTTCGACAAACTCACCTTCAAGACCTTCAATTTCATCCGTATTAATTGGCTGTTGCGCAAGAATTAACTGAACGCGATTTTGTTGCCCATCAAATTGCATGTGAAATGCTGCTTGACAACCTACCTGAAGACGCGGTCGTTTTTTTCAGTGACGAGGCTCACTTTGAAATCCCTAGTTTATGTCGATCGATTCCAGACAATAGCTCACCTCAAGAACAACATTCGCGACGCCATTGCTAACATACCGATTGATATGCTGCAAAGAGTGGACACAAACTTCAAACATTCACTCAATCAATATATGCGCAATGACTGTTGCCATTTAACCGATGTCATTTTTAAAACTGTATGAAAGAAAATTGGGATATTGTATTCTCAAATAAAAAAAGGATTAAAACAATAATTGATGAACTTTTGTTTTCATTGAACTTTCAAATAAGTAAGTTTCTCTGGCACATCTTGTATTAATTAACGTCAATAACATCAAAATTATGTAGTAATTTATTTTCAGAAATGAAAGGCCAATATAAAAATAAATTGTTTTAAAAGTTTATAAATGTATACAAAAATCAGTCTTTCATTTTACAATCATATTCAGAGTAAACACATTTAGCGATAATACTCTGGATTTTAAAATCACGCATGAAAAACACTTCTTTTTCTAAAATATAAATTATAAAAAATATTAGGTGGATATAAAAGCGTTTACTCTATAATTATTTTCGGATATTTCTTTTTTTTTAAGTTTATAGAACAGCTAAATTTTTATATAAAATAAAAATTTCGCTTAAAGAAAGAATGTTATTCGTCTTGTGTAAACAGTTTAGAAATCGGGAAAACATGATGTTTTCTGACATTCATTGATTAAAATACATGTTATTACACGCCTATTATTACTCTATCGAAATTGATATAATAGATATAGAAAATTACTTTGTTGACATTTTTTTTTTCATTTGCACCATTATTAGCTATTGAAATAATGTAAAAATAGGGTTTTCTTACCTTATTTTTACATCATTTTAATTGAATGTAAAAAGAATAAAAATTATTTTGGAAAATAGTTTTGGTTCAATATATGAAATATGATATTTATTATGAAAGAATCTGTAGATTTTCTAAAGAATGCAAAGGTAGTATTTTGGAAATAATAACTTAAAATTATTATTTCTTCATCCGAAATCTAAAATTAGTTCCTTTAAAGGAAATTTGGAGTAGAATTACTTTGAAATCCTATACAGAAAATTTTTAATTTGGTAAGTCACTTCCATTTTATTTTGTATTTTTCGATTCTTTTTTTTTTCTTTTCACTCGGTAAAAATCTATCTAAAAGCGTTCGATTACAAAAAACATAATTAGAAATTTGAAAATATTTATGGAAGTTTCAAAATATTTTAAATTGAACTTTTATGGATAATATTTTAGGATTAATTTGACTAAACTCATCCCGTGACTTTTATGAATAATATTTACTTTCTGCAAGATAATATTTAAAATTCTTCTAATTTTATTATTCAATCATTTTATCATTTATATTTTAATATTTTTTTAAAAATTTGTTTGCCATAAAATTCATGACTTATTTTAGAAAATCGAAATATTTTAATTTGAGATGATTCGAGTTTCTTTAACCCGTTTTTGAATGCTGCTCAATTTTTGGAACACCCATAACATAAAGGAGATTTTTATTATATTTTTTTACCTAACACATAGATATTTCATGCAAAAATTCCAATTTTTTAACCTTAGTCATAAATGGGTTAAGATGATATCTTATATTCTCTTTATTTTATAATTATTTTATTAGTCATGTTTTGTTATTAACGAAAAAAATTTGGTTCCCACTTATTCTCGGATATTTCACAAACCTCATTTAATTAGTTAGAGAACTGAAATATCCTATAACATGTTGTGCATTAAATAGGAGACCTATTATGTTGATAAACTTTATAATTCACCTTATAATCCGCTTCTACCATTTGAAATTTGAATAAGAGGCTGGTTTAATGTCCAGTCTGAATTAGAATTATGCTATTTAAACAGTTTTAATGAAAAGAACAAAATATAAAGATATGGCAATATGTTATATTACCATCGAATTTTCACAACGTTTGTTAGAGGACCAAATTTGTATGGGGATTACTAGTGTCATATTGGAACATATCTCGGTGATATTTGCGACGTTTGGCTATTTCTGGATGATGCTTTACTTTATATTGTTCACTTGTTCACAAGTTAGAAATAGGGAAAACATTATGACCTATTCGAACAACTGTTGCTTAAAATACATGTTATTACTCGTCTATTGTTTATCAAAATTGATATATTAGATATAGTAAACTACTTTCTTGACATTTGTTTTCATTTATGCCATTATTTGCTGTACATATCATGTCTTCTTTGCCTATTTTTACATTATTTGAATTGAATGTAAAAAGAATAAAAAAGGAAATTAAGAAAATCATCTTGGAAATTTATATTTGGTTCGATGTAGAAGATATCACATAATTTAAAATAACAGTAAGGAGAATTATTTCATGTATTATAATTTAGATTGAGAAATAAATAATACATGATATTTTATGTATCTGGGTAGTACTATCACATTTCAACAGTACGAAAAGACTGGGATATGTTTAACAACTAGTGTTAATTTATATATTTTTTTAAATAATAATAATTTTTATTTTGAAAAACATTTTATTTTTTAATTTTTTTAATATTGACTTCTATTGTATTTCCACCTGTTTTGTTTGATGTTTTGTGAGATTGAAATCTAACCACGGACACTAATATTCCTGTGTAAACAAACGAAATTGCAACCATTAATAACCAAATATGAAGAAATGGTTTCTATTAATTTGAAATAATATTTATTTTCAGAAATAAATAAAAAAAATTAAAAGGCATTTTTAATTTAATTACATATGTCTTTTTTCTTTTATAATATTTCTATTTAAACTTATTATCCCTCTTTTAATAAGAATTGAAGGTAAAAATTGTTAGATTAATACGGTTTTTACAACTGCAGATGTCTAAACTGCAATATGCTTTGTAATTTTATTACTTCATTGTTTTAACGAATTTTACATGAAAAAAACCTATAAGGAGGCTAATTTGAAATACACTTCGTAACTTTGAAGCTGAGTTAATAGTTTATATTAGATCTTCAAAAATCTTGATTGGGATAGACTTGTTAACTTAGAACTATTAACAAATGGCCCCAGTGATATGAGATATCTTTATAAATCTGTAATAAATTGTTTCGCAACAATGGATGTAAAGTAACTTAAAAGTTGTTGAACAAAATGAAGAATTTAATTCAGTAACGATCCAATTATCGCACAAAGACTTACTCACTATCCCTTTGATTCTGCATTATAAACTATAATATTTAATTCATTGGGAAATTATAGTTAACATCTGAATTATTGCTCTAAATATTTATAACTCGTTATAAGTTTTGTAAACAAAATTTGCTTTAATTTCAAAATTTTATTTCAAAGAAAGAGAAATGCACTCTAAAAATCTAAACTCATGTTATTAATTGTTTTTGTGGTGTATTTTTCTGCAATTCAAGGGAGCTCGAATTGGTGTAATAAATTGTTTAGGACGCATAGCGTTGCGACACACAGCTAATGTGACACGCCAACATATTGTCCACAGTTTTAAAATTCATCACGCCAAAATTCAATGCCCAAAATTTATTATTTTTAAAATAATAGTAACGACGAAAAATAATAATTTAATTTTTTTTAATTTGGCTACATTTCATTTATTTTAATTTTCTACTCAGATAAAATAAAGTTATTTTCTCAAAGAAGAGACAATTATATCTTTCAAAATATTTTGAAACTAGAAGTGGAATGATAAATTAGAAAGAGAACATTCAATAAACGTCATTGATTTAAAATTGTCTAAAAGCAAATAAACAAAAATATCTATAACTGATTCCAGGATTATGATACAAAATTTTAGCTTGTCACTACTGACAGTTCTTCATTAAAAAAAATCATGCGCAAAAGGCTGAAAATAACTTGATTTGATATTTTTTTTATTCCTGAATTCCAGAACTGAACGAAAATTAACTCTCATTATTCTGTTTGAAAAATAGTTCATTATTCTAAAAGTGAAAAATAATTATGTATTTTTACAAATAATTCTGTGAAATGTACATTTCAGCATTAGTCAATAGATAATCTATGCTTGGATATCAATAAATTAATCCACATGGATTTAAGTCTTACGAAATGCTACCAAATATTAAAATCCCATGTTGCAAACATTATAGCTTAAATCATTTGGACGAAAAGGATTTGGATTTCTGAAATTATCATTGATAAACACTTACGAATGTATAGAATTACAGATAAGTAATTTAGATAAAACAGATATTTGCTTTAGATAAGATCAACTAAAGATAATATTATCAAATGATAGTAATTAATTTCCACATATATAAATACATATACATTTATTTATATAATACATACATTTGAGATATATAATACATACTTTTAGAACTCTAGTGCGTGTAACATAAAATATCTGGAATTTTCTGCTTATAATAAATTGATGATAATAACTAAATGGAAATAATTTATCTGATGATTGCTAATTTATAAAATGAGAATTAAATTATTATTTGTTAGCAAATCATTTTGAATTTCCAATCATTGCCTCTAATTCTCAAGCAAGAAGACACCTAAATTTTAAATAAAACATTATAAAGAAGCTTGCATCATAAAATGCAAGTATAATAAAGGCTTCATAAGTGATATAATAAAAGACATACTATAACAAAGGATTTACAACGCATTGAATAGGCATAAGCATTAAAGATTTTACACAATTTCATAGAAAACCATTATGTCAAAATCTGACGCAGAAACATATTTAACAATTTTTTTCTTTCTTCTCGCAGATAAGGTATGTCAAGGATCATTGAGGAATTGAGACTAACCGTAGCACTAATGGGTAATTGGTACTAACAGAATTTTATTTCTGAAATGTTAGATTATATTTCTTTCTAAACCTAATCAATTTATGTGCTGAGGCAATTAGAATACAATACCAATTTTCTATGCTATTAATTACTGATTTTAAGGTTTACTTAATATATTTTCTTCTCGGACAACAATTCTTTAATCTCAAAACAAAATTAATTACATATTTTTCCTTATAGATCCATCTATGTTCTTCGTATCGATAGATTATTTAACCACTGAACCCACTAAAATAATTTATTGTGGAACGCAAATAACCAAAAATGATTTTAATTTCTTGAAATTATGATTAAAACATTTATTCATTCTTAAGAATAATATGAAAATTAAATTTTATTTCGTTGAAACAAGGATTTATATAGCAACAGTTATGTAAGAAACGATGAGAAACATCACGATATTTTAGAGAAAAAATAAATCATGATAGTTAATGGCATGAGTAGTTTGCTTGCATGAATATACTTTCTATTCACGTGAGCTTTCTCAGATCACTTAAAATTTCCCTCGCTATAAATCTGCAATGATTTCGTGCCTATTTAACCATCTTTTTTATATTTTCGAGGAGTGGGTGCGAATGTTATTTTGGTTTCAATCACCCAATGCTAAAAACTTTATTCCTCTTTTTCGTGGTTTTTCATAATCTTTACTTGAATAAACTATTCTACTATAATACCTTAACATAAAGTGGATTTCAATTTGTGATGAACGTGAATAATTTTCTGATGAAAATTTTAATGAAAAAAATTAATTTTCACATTGTGAAACAAACGACTTAAGTGATCTTAAAGATTGAAGCCGAATTAAAAGCATAAAATAGCCGAATCTAACAAAACGTTGAAAAATATAGTATTCATCGAGATTATATTCAAAGGACTGAAATGATTCAATTGTCGTATTAAAAATGTAAATTAGTCTGTTATCGTTTTTTTTTATTT
Source organism: Argiope trifasciata (assembly GCA_026543055.1). Lineage (NCBI taxonomy): Eukaryota > Metazoa > Arthropoda > Arachnida > Araneae > Araneidae > Argiope > Argiope trifasciata. The sequence goes on from JAPMOQ010063701.1 coordinate 16,918, forward strand.
ATTGAAATACATTGCTGTTATATCCTTTCTATAAAGAGAACATGAAATTATTACGTTATTTGCATCAATCGAAAAAGTAGAAGCAATAACTAAACACAATGAATTGATCAAATTTATGGAAGAATATTACAATTGCACAGGAAATGCATGGCTTTGTTGAGGTATTTTTCGATATTCATTTTAATATAAGTTCCTTTATATTCGTGAAATAATTTTGATTTCTGAAATATAGCTAACAAAGCATAAAAATAAGTTTAATTATTCAACAGATGACAGAAAATGTTTCACATTATCATTTGCTTGTATGAATTAATCATTCATAGGCAATTCACTCAACTTCAATCCAGTATAGGGAAATTGTTATGAAATGCTGCTTAAAAAATATCAAAGTATTTAAATTAAATGATTTTAAATGAAGAGAATTTTCTTCGTATCATCCGATATACTTTTGAAAAATTTTATATACTCTTCATTTATATTAAATAAAAATTTGACTCTGTTTAACATATGAAAAAGTTTAGGAATTTGTTTTTGAGATTTATTTAAATTCAAGGAATTCGGTAAATTTATTTAAATAAGAATTGCTCAATTAAAGTTATTTCATAGTTAATATACTGTGTCCTGATGAACAGAAAGAATCATGTGCCTTTGAAAATTGTAAATTGCCTTCTATTCTACAACATCTAAAAAATTTTCTCTAAATTTATAAATTTCTTCATATAACATTTATATGTAGATAATTGATATGTTTGTCCACAGAGAATACCAAATGTATTATATATAAATTAATACTTACTCATTCACATGAAAAATATCAAACAAATTTTAGATCATATTTTAATGAGTGATTATTGCTATAAAATGTCAAGCACTGTTACTCACTGTTATTAATTAGTTGTGCTAATTTTAATGAATTCTCGATATTTGGTTATGTAAACAAATAAAAAAGTTACAAAATAATTATAATGAAAAAAAAATCAATAAAAACAAAAATTTAGACTGTGCATGCTCTTAAGAACACTAAAAATAATAAAGCAATCAATAACGGTAAATAATAGTAATGAGACAGCATATAATGGTGTAGTTATAATTATTCAAACCAATTAATATTTAACATAAAATCTTCTTTGATTCAAAAGAGTCCGAAACCTCAGTTCGGTTTAAGGACTCTTCACCAAATTTATTAGTTTCATTCTGGGCCACCGACATCTTCGCATAATTTGTCATCTAAATGCAGATCCATTTCCGAACTCAAAACTGAAGAGCCTTTTCGAACCTGACAGAAGCAATCGTTAATCTGGAAAATTGGAGATCTTAAATTTAATTATAACTTCAAATGCAAGCGACCCTTCGTATCGTTTCAGAAAAGTGAATCTAGTGTCATCGATTCCAGCCTTTAATCATCACTCGAAGAAGCGACGTAATGGGAGTATTATATTCATTACTTCTCTCTGTTTGGTTTGCAAAATTCAATCAATTAGCATTTGCATACATCTGAGTCCGAGCGCCAACAAATAAAAACAGATTTCAAAGGTGGAGACGGAACATTTACCATTAAAAGTGAATTTTGCAATGAACGAGTTTGCCAAGTGAAGGAACTGTTTGTTCTGCATAATTGAAGCGGATGAAGATGTCATTATTTTATTCATTGAAATTTATTTTGGTTTTTGCTTCTCGTAAATTGAATTTTCTACAAAGGCAGTAAGGAATTCAATATGCAAGAGCCATTCGTTTATGAGTGTTTATTGTTTGTTAAATATTCCGAAGGTTATTATTATTTGTTACTTATTATTTGATATTTGATTCTTGTTTTTAAAATTCAGTTTTTGAAGATCACATGTTCTATTGCAATCGATAGGTGTGAAAAACTGCAATAAAATCATTTATATCTGTCTTACGATAGCACAAGATATAGGACTTGATTGTGATGAATTTTCAGCTTACCAGATGATCCAGGTAGGAGAAATTAAACATGCAGATTCAAACTACCTCCAATTCTCTGATATTAATCGTATAAAAGGAGCTGTACTGTGGTCGGTGGCAATCATTATTACTCAGTTCTTAATTTCAGATCTTACAATATAAAAATAGGTTTTGAATTATTTATTATGTATAGACGAGGATTAAGTAACACCGACATGAATTTAAACATATATTAATAATTCTCTCAAGAGAGCATGCTCAGATTTCATATTTTGTAAGCAATCATAATATTTAGATATAAACATTTCTGTGTATTTTAAAATACATTTTCTCATTTCATTCACTTATCACTTAATATATTTCAAAAACAAATTTAAAAAGGAAATGTTTAAACATCAGGAAATTCGATTACATTCTCGATATATCGAAACCTGTTTATGAAAAAATTAAGGATAGTAAATACAAATTTATTATTGAGCAAGTTTTATCATATATAACTTTTTAGTAAGTTCTTATTTCTTAATATTATAAAAAGTTGATGTTCTGCCATAAACATGAAAATTTCTTAATTTTTTGAAGTAAAATTCGAAATAACATTTCACAAACATTTTTCGAATATGCACATTCACTTCCTCAAAAGAAGTTTTGTGCCAAATTCCATGTATTTAAATATAACATTTTAATCTTTAGAGAACAAACGCAATTATTTTCGCCATTCTCATTAGAATAGAAAGAAATTCAATGATTTCTCAAACGTGAAATAAAACGAACCTTTTTAAAAATTTAATCATGCCTTCCCTACGTTTTCAGAAAAAAGATATTAACTAGATAGTTAAAAGTAGACGTGCAAATGGCTATATATAGTATGGAGAATAAAACATTTCATTTGAAAGGGAAAAATTCAAATGAAAAACAATATCAACTTACTATTTATAACTAATTCTTTTCCAGGGGAATGAAAGTAGCAAGCAGTAATTAAATAATTCTTTTGAGGATTTATTTTTTTTTTGTAATTTCGCTATTTTTCTTCTAAGTAATCATTGCACTCAGATGAAAGAAATATCTATAATTAAAATCCAAAAAACTAATACATAAAAAAACACAAGGTATAATTTCAATTATCACCTTAATGTAATTATGTGTATTTACTATCTTTATTTCGGGTGAAAGTAAAAACGTTTTGAGTAAATTTTTGCTCTGCAAGACTCTGCTCTTTTTTCTCAATTCTTTCTCAGAGTGGAAATCGTTAATTATTTTAATTATAGTTAGTTTGATAGCAGAAATAACAACTTAATTTCGTGATAGAATTAAAAGAAAAACGCTTAGATTTATCAATAATGTTTGCAATAACAGGACAATTCGATAATAAGTGTAAAATTAATAGACTGAAGAAAACATAACAATTAAATTCTTATATAACTGGTTTTTTAATTAAATATGGGATTTAAAATATATCTGGAAGAAATTAAGAACATTGATTTTTAAATGTAGTAGCATCAAAAAGTCTTATGTTAAAATAGAGTTTTTAAAAAACATATTACATATTTCCTCAGTCCTCCACAAAGCGAGATTTTATTATTTGGAAAAAAATTATTTGTTGAAATTAATAATTAATTTAGTCTAATGGAACTTATTAAAACCTTTGTTTTAATGAAACATTTTTTTATGAAAATTAATGCTTCGAAATAGGCAATTAAATTAATAAATACTTAAATGGATAAAAATGAATCTAAAAATACATTCGCTTCTTTAACCAATTAGTAAAATAGTGGGCATATATATTTATGATAATAAATTTAAATGATTTCAGTTCTAAAAATTATAATTTACTTAAGAAAAAAAATTCTAAGAAAAAAAATCGAAGAAATTCTTTATTGCTACTGAATGGGAGAGTGGAAACTAAATTCTTTCTAAATTCCACCCACCAGACAATAAAGAAATTCTTTACTGTCTGGTAGGTAGGAAAAATGGAAACTAAAAGGCTCAATAGCGAAAAAAAATTATTTATTCCACAGCCAAAGCATGCACAAGGCCAACACCGGTAAAAATTAACTACAAAAAGCAATTGTTAATCCTTACTAAATTTTTCTTTTCTTTTTCTATTTTCTGTATGAATGTTTGGATCAATATGATTCGAATAGAGATCAATAGAGGAAAAATAGTTCTCCATATCTGCCTTGCAAAATACAAATAAATGAAAACAGTTAAGTTCATTTGATTATATAACCAAAAAAAAAGAATCAAATAATTTAAAATAAAACATTATAATAAATAAACAGTTTTGATAATTGTGATTTTGAAAATCGATTTTATTTATAGAGATATTTCTAATGCCTAATATTTAAAGAAACAGAAGCCAATTAATTTTCAAGTAATTAGAAACTACCGTAAGGCATTTGGAAACATTAAATCATTAAAAGCTGTGAGTAACTATTAATCATGAGTAACTGTGAGTAACTATTAATCATAAACTGTGACCTAAAATATGAAACTAACTTTTCAGCTACGTGTTATTTAAAAATAATTCTTATCTTAAATAAAATATTCTTTTCGAAATGTTTTAGTATATATCAGGCCAAACAGATTACGATGTAAATGATTCTAATGCAAACATTGTTGCAAAGTACTCTTATATTTTGTAAAATCAATCCCATTTAAGAATAATGTTGATATTCTTCTAAAACCCTTTAAAAGTTATAAAATACCCAACAGCAAAATCAAAATTTCAGCAAGGCCATTGCCTTTTTTCTATAAAACTCTGTCACTTCAATAAACATGAGCTATCTCTTTGGGACTTATTTGAAGCGAAGAGATGCATATTTCTCCAACTGGCTCTGTCACTTTCCGAAATCTACCAATAAAAAGTAACGAAAAACGATCATAATGGATAGAGAATTCAACGCTTTAGCTATTTTTTGGCATTTGCATCTCGAAGAAAAGGGACTTGACGACATCTGTCCCGTTTACTAGGCGTCATAAAGCTTCATTCTGTGTACTATATAAAGCTTTTCTTTACTTTTATGAAACAGTCAGGAAGTATTCGAATTCAGTATTTTCCGAGTTCTAAGTTCTACGAAAGTTAGAACTGAGTTTTATATTAGAACAGATAGAAAAAAATCATACTTGTCAAGAAAGACGGAAGAATTGCTACTGTTTTATAGTACCAGGGGATTCGTGCTAGCTGTTGATGTTAGTTTACTATTTCAGATTTGAAAATTTTTGATTCTGTTCAAAAGTGCTTTTCCTTCAAAGATTTTTTGTGTGTTCTTTAGAAGTCTATTTACTTTGATATATGGCGTAGTATTTTTGCAATCGGCATTTCAATCTTCTGATAAAATAGGTTTTTTCAAATTCTATGCATTTGTAATCTCAACATTAATAAGTTATTTTAACATCTGCAGAACAATCGAGAGTTAATCAATTAAATTTATTAAAATTAATTTTCATCCGAATAATGTGCGGATTGTGCAGGATAATTCCTTAATAATATTTTGTATCATAGATAAAGAATAAAATAACACCCACTAATATAAATAAAATAAATTCTGTTTGATTTTAATTTATTCAATTTTTTTAGTTAACAAAATTGCATTAAATTCCAAGTATTAAGGAATTTTCGCAAAAGTTTACGCTAGTGTATTCTACTGATCATTTTTAAACCTCATATCAAATTAAAAAGCATATAGATCAATGTTATTACGTAGGAAATGTCAAAAGAAATCATTTCATCGCATATATAAAAATTAAAGATTAAGAAGCATAAATTAAAAGAGTCGACTTTATATTTTAAAGTTAAAAAGAGCAGTTTTAAGAAATTAATTTACGTTTATTTCTAAAATATGATTTTGATATTTCAAGGAATAGGAATTTATGATTTCCCTTAATCTCCAACACCATTTTTAATTTCAGAATAATATTTGGTTTGAAGAATAAATAAACAATCGTTTTTCGTATTTTTGAAATAGTGAAGAAATAGTCAAATCTGATATTTTTAAAATCCAGATCAATGCAAGAAAGAAGGAAGTATTTTTATAAGATTCTGTAGAAGGAAGGGGATTTTACTTGCACAAAGAATGGAAAGATTTTTTCAGTCTCAAAATACCTGGTATGTTCACGTACACTTTGAATAAAAAGATACCATTTAAGATTTGCGTTGTTTGGTATTTTATTTCAAATGCAATGCTGTCAAACATTTGCTCTACTTATCGAATGTTTTCTTACGAGGATGAAGATATTTTTACTTCAGGATATCAAAAGAGGTCGTACTCTCATAAAAGTTGTTTCCAAACTATTTTCATATTTGTTGTTTTCAATATTCTAAATACCAGTGTGTCGGATTAGATGGAAATCACTGTGTTCTGGAATTTAATTTCAATCCTTAATAATGCTGAATTAATCTAATTTGATAATATGGACACTTTGTGATAAAAGTAATTCTTCATATATCCAAAACTAAGATTATGGATTTAACAATTAATTTCTAAAATTTCAGAAATTAAAACTTTGTTTTCATATCATTTGCAGAATCCATTACATGAAGATAGATAAAGACAGGGGTAGTCTGGTTGGTAGAACTTTGGACTCGCGTCCGTCAGGTTGCAAGTTAGAACCTCGTTGACCGAAGACATGCGAATGTAGCAGTGGCTGGCGCACAGTGGATGTCGTGGTCAAAAAATCCCTCATCTCTAGAGTAATACCACTGTGGGTACTTTTTCAGAAGTGATCGTTCACTGATCCAGGTCTAAATTATGATATGGGGATTTGTGAATGGAATGTATGAGTCAGCTCCGTAAAAAGAGTTGTGGCACGTGAATAGCTTACTCGTACTCTTAGCCCTAGATGGAGCTATTGAAAAAAACAAGAGACGCAATATATTCGTATAAAATCGCAATTGCTCTTTTGTCAGCGGGAATGTCAATGACAAATGCTATTAGAAACAACACCATTTCATATGTAACGACAGTATCGTTTCCGCTATTTTAGCTTGCAGTGATACATTGTTATCGTCTCATTGGCGTATCCCTCCATAGCCGATTCGTTGTAAGTCCATAGATCTTGGGGACATAAATTATTCACTTTCAAAATTTTAACTATTGTACGTTGATGTACAACATTATCATACAAGAACTGTGGATTTTACCTTTTACAAAAGACACATATAAGAAAGGTGAGCTTCAGTACTATAGAGATCACTTCAAATTCACCACTTATTGAAGACATGACTTCGAGCTCTAAATATGATAGCTTTCTAAGCGAGAACATTACTAGCTTCAAACCGTCCCTTACAAAGGATATTAAAAGAGCAATTGTTGCAATTTTTCCTTATTTTATCTAAATAAATATTCATTAAGAATATTTTTTTGGATTAGAACTTCCTTTTATATCCACAGATTTTTTGGCCCCTTGGCTGATATTCTCAGGTCCTGTGGTCCTTTAAACATATAAAACGCTATCGTGAACAAGCATTAATGACTTGCACAAAGCACCAGCAATAAAACAAATAAAGCATTATTGGGCATATTTCTGGTCATGTTATAACACGATATATGTTGTATAACAGTTTATTATATTTCAATTGGGATTTTCAAGGTAGAAGGATAATGTCCCGACTTATTTTCCATGGCAGCGGATATGTGCGGGCTACCTCGAAATGTGCATTAATGCCCATTGTTTTAAATATTCTTATAGGTTGCGATACTGTTATGTGAATAATCCCAAAATCCGCATCTTTCGAAATAATACTACAATGCCCCATCAACATTCCTGTAGTCTAGAAAAAATTTATAGGATTGTCTGTTGGATATATCATATAAGTACAGAAATTAAATGTAATGAAATAAATACCATTGAGAAAGTAATTTTCTGAAATTTGAATTAATGCAAAGACCATTTTTATAAGATAATACTGTTGAAAAATGTAGTTTTCATTTTCGACAGACCATACCAGTCAGTCTTTTGACGATAGTTAAGTTTATTTCCATGATCAATTAGTTTTTTTGTTTGATGCCAATGTCTTTATTTCTAGTGAATCTTTTTTCTTTTACTTGAATGGAGTTTTTATTGGGATTATGGAAGATCCACACAGAAATTTTTTTAGAAATATCTTATAGAATCAAGTGTAACTGTAAAAACATTCAATGATGTGGTCAGAAATGTCCGACTAACGTTCTGTTCTATATGACTATTGCCATTAGATAATAAATAATGAGCTTTATTTCTGTGCCTCGTACGTAAGCGTTTTATATATACAGATATTTAAACTAGTAATTTTCTTCCATTATACAAATATAAAGAAGGAGGTTTACATAGCAAATAAATAATAGAAATTATAACATCACAAGTATCAAAAGATAAACGAGCTACACATGTACGTTTTTAATATTATTCTTATGCCATGGGATTGGTTTCGTTGAAAAGGTCAATGTACAGAATGAGCTGGCCATATGGAAGGCATTTAAAAAAATAAGCTTGTAATGTTCAACAATGTGAGGGAATCACGATAATCAATTACAGCTCAAAGAAAAACATTAAACACAGGTTTAAAAAAACAGTGGAAGTAAGCAAAAATATCAACACCAGCAGGAATCAGAAATACACTGCAAACAGCTAACCATTATTAAATACTACGAATTCACAATAGGCCCCACTAAGTGAAAGAAAATTCTCATTGATTAACAATGTAAAGAATATTATATATTACAAACCTTTAAAGCTGCTTCCAAGCACAGTTAATTCTATCATCGGAAAGACCGATTTACTCTATACTAAATTCAGCTCTGGTGCCGAGGCAGTAATCCAAGAGCTTGGCGACATAATAAATAATACTAGAAATTTCAACAATCCATCCAATAGGAACTAAGATATGCCTGGTTGACCCTGTATGTTTCTCGGCCCTTCTCCCTTGAAATATAAAAGGACAGTATTCTCAAGAAATAGGGAATCGCATCGCAGTTGGAATCGTAGTCAAGTATTGAGTGTTCGGAAGGATGGCAAAGCATCATCGGATTACCAGGGTTGTGTTGAGCCCAAGTTATTACTGAGGTCAGCTGTGTGCGGAGTCCTGTTGTCTATTGTAATCAGCAGCATCAAGTTCTGTGTGGAGTATCCTGTCGTGTAATAGGGAGTCAATAGTTGGGTTCAGCTAAAGCGAGTAGACAGTCGAGAATTTCAGCCATTTGGAGAGACCGTAGAATGACGATCCCTCTCCTGCTAAATTTTATCTGGTCTCTCTGTGTGCTGTGGTCCATTACTACTCGTGGGCTAATATTTGCTTTAGTCTGTGGTCCTGTGTTCTTCTCTTTTGTGTATTTGTTGTCTATGTTAATTTGTCCGTTTGTAATAAACGTAATCGTTGTTTACTGCTTAAGCCTGCTAATTCTTTTCACATTATAAATCTACTAATAGCGATACAACGAGCCCAGTGACTTTTCGGACTTCACAACAGAGAAATTCATATATATATAT